>OY986435.1:255044627-255644627 GCA_963920525.1 Dichetophora obliterata | reverse complement strand
GCTTTGTAGAGCTGTAGCGGAATTCCCAAAATCTTGACGTGCTTCAATCGCTAACGTTAACTAACAACGTTTATAGCTTGCAGTAACGTTTGCCGTATTCTCATTTCGAGGCTTAGCTACAACAATAGCTAAGAGTTGCGTTAGAAAAGTTAGCGTAAATATTGTTAAAAATTTTTTAAGATATAACAGCACTGGCGTTTGACAGCAAAATTTTGGGAAAGGGTTGAAAGAAAAATATTAGATTAGAAATAAAAATCAAAAAATACGTTCGTTGAGGGCGCGAACTAAAGGATAAAATGGGTCGCTGAATACGAATCCATGGTCAGAATTTCAAAATTATAAAATTTTGAAATAATAGGGTTGCCTCCTAATAAATTGTATTTTTAAGAATTTTAAACATTATATAACAGTGCTAGGGAGTCACTGATTTCGAATCTGAGGTCAGAATTTTAAAATTAAAAATTGAGGATAGGGTTGCCACTTTAATTTTTTGTATTTTCATGAATTCGGATCTGGCAAAAAAATGGTACACCAAAAATGGGTCGCTGAATACGAATCCATGGTCAGAATTTCTAAATTATAAAGTTTTGAAATAATAGGGTTGCCACCTAATAATATGTATTTTTAAGAATTTTAAACATTATTTAACAGTTTTAGGAAGTTACTGATTTCGAATATGAGGTCAGAATTTTAAAATTCAAAATTGAGGATAGGGTTGCCACCTTAATTTTTTGTATTTTTATGAATTCGGGGCTGGCAAAAAAACGGTATGGCTAAAATGGGTTGCTGAATCAAAATCCATGGTCAGAATTTCAAAATTATAAAATTTTGAAACAATAGTGTTGCTTTTACTTTTGAAAATACATATTATTAGGTGGCAGCCCTATTATTATAAAATTTTATCATTTTGAAATTCTGACCACGGATTCGGATTCAGCGACCTATTTTTACTTATTAGTTCGAACCAGCCCCGAATTCATAAAAATAAAAAATTAAGGTGGCAACCCTTATCCACCATCTTGAATTTAAAAATTTTGAGTTCAGATTCGAAATCAGTAACCCCGCATTATTGTTCCCTCATGTTTAAAATTCTTAAAATAAAACATTTTTAGGTGGCAGCCCTATGTGTAGAAAAATTTTCGAATTTTGAAATTCTGACAACGGATTCGGATTCAGCGACCCATTTTTACCCCGTAGTTCACGCCAGCCCCGAATTCGTAAAATTAAAAAATTAAGGTGGCAACCTTATGCAACATCTTGAATTTTAAAATTCTGACACCAGATTCGAAATTAGTAACCCCCAATACTGTTTCCCTATGTTTAAAAATCTGTATTTTCAGTATTTGGACACCAAGTAAATAAAAATTTTTTAAATGAGAGTGATGAGAGCGAATTAAAAATCTTAACTCAACAATTTTCACGAGTTACATATTTCTGGGGTTAAGCTATCTCGCCACCATTTTTATCTCCAGCCTGAAGAGTTAAATGCTTAACTCACTGTGAACAAATGAAAAACTGGAAAAATCATGGAATTAACTCGTGGATAAATTTATCTCTCTGTGAACAAAATGGCCCTATGAGGCTGTGAGCTGTCTCGGGGGTCAAGCGGCAAAGCTCTATAAATTTGGATTGCTTCAAATCAAAGGGGCTGTCCATTTGGCGAAGATCATCACAGTCCCTTGCGCGGTCGCGCAGTCCCTAAAGTAAAAAAATATGGCACTAAATTTCTTAACGTTGTTATTTTTATAGTTAACAACGGCTAAAAATTCGTCGTTAAGCGAGCAACAGATATTGTTAAATAACTGTCAAAGTTATCGTCAAAAATAGCTTAGGCTTAGTTTGGGAATACGAGTTAACGATAATTGTAGCTTAAACCAGTTAACGTTAACGTAAATAACGTTAACATGTTTGGGAATCCCGCTACTGGTGAAAGAAAGTTTATGGATTTTTTCAAGTTTATTAATTTTTTGAAGCGAAGCTTTTTACGCCTCGTTTTGTGATTTGCTGGAGTGAAATCTGAAAAACGACACTTATTCAACACCTTTTTCTTAGAATTGTTGTTGTTTATTTTACTTGCGTCTATTACAGCAAGAGGATATAAAATTAAAATTATTTGTTTGCAAGCGTGAGGATCGAACCCGCGCCTTCCAATTATGAGATCGACACACTAACCACTACTCCAAACCAACCATATCTAATTTGGGTGTGATTCATTGAATATGAACTGAAGCTATGTAGATGACAGAAATTTATTAAAGGGATTGTTCATTAGCTGCCCTACATATTCTATTGTGAATTCGTGAAGCTATAATGCAGCAGACAAGGTTGCCAGCGGGAAAATCCCATTCGTGGTAATTTTTAATTTGTCTTGGGAATTTTTTTTTTGTTTAATTCCCCATGGTATTTTTTAATCCAGCGTGGTATTTTTTAATTGGCGTGGGAACTCGGCGTGGTATTTTTAATTGCATGGGAATTCGGGAATCTTCTTCTTAAAAATTCTTTTTCACTTTTATTAAAATTTAAAAATGGTTTTGGATGAACGACGTAAGCTTAAAGCTATAAGTTTACGCTGTACATTTCCTCAAACCTACCTTTAAGAAAAACGATTAAATTACTTATTTGTTTTAATAACAAGTTTCCATCACAAAATTGCATGAAAACTTAGTAGACATTTTTTGACATATAGCAATACTATCCTGATTATATATTTTTGCAAGCGTAAAGTTTACAAAAATTATTTTAAAATGCCTAAAATACCATGCCGAAAAAAGTAGTTTCGAGATAAATGAGTATAAGGAGAATGAATGTAGACGAAACACTGTGGCTCGACACCTACTAAAACGGCAGGAGAAGTGAAAATACAATGATCAGTAGCTTTTTGACAAGACGTAATGTAAAGTAACATAGAAATCTAAAATCCACGGATCTATACGTCCCATAACGTTGCATTTATTATAACCACTTGTATGAGAAAGCATTGTTCCAAACTGTTAGTGAAAGAACGCTCTGCTCAACTGGCATTAGCTCACATTACGTTGCTTCTACTATAATTGGACATTAACGTCAGAAAGACTATACTTTTGAAACATAAAACAAAATCAGTTTCAAAAAAATTCTAAGCCTTAAACAATGCTATTTTGATAAATATAATTTGCGAATGACAAGTGATACAAATATTTGCACAACAAGATTAGGACAACTATTAATGTAATATTTGCTAGAAATATCGATGACATTACATCTATATAATATACGTTTGATATTTTAGATATTAAAACCCAATTATTTCGTTAACATTTACAAAAATAGTTCAAAATAATGTAAAATAGTAATTTAAGGTGATAAAATTTACTGGTAGGAAATTATTTTTTTAGTTAACATTAGGTATTTAAAATTTTTCAATTTAAAAATTTTTTTATTAAAAAAACTATTAAATTTTGAAACATATAAAACTGCGAAAAAGCTTCGCTTCTCTCGTGTGTCCAGCGACGCATCTGTTTTTTTTTGTAGTGAGGTTCAAATGAGGTTAAAATTTTTTTGCAAGTTATGAAAGAAAAGTTATTTTTTTTTGCATATATGACATAAGCGGTCTTTGTACTATCAACTAACACTAAAAATAAAGTGATTTTTTTTTATGTAGGAGGTGACTGTACTTTTCTGAAGCACTATTTTAACCCATTTTTTCAACTTCGAATGGACTTTCAAAAAAGTTCGAAAAAGTTTGAGTTCCGACAAAAAAAAAAACTAATAAAACAATACTAAACACAATGCAAACAATTTTATTGTCATAAAATGTCGGGAAAATGAGTTATAACAATTTTTATCAGGAAACCTGTAACTTTTTTCTGATGACTGAATGGATTTGAATACATGGACTATTATTTTTATTGTAAACTTACAAATAATATAGCAATTAACATTGTAAACTTTTTTCTTGTCATGCCAATGTCAATTCATAGGGTGCACGAATATATTCCAGGAGCTCACATTTTTTATTAGGCAATAGTGAAGATATACTAATAAGTATATAAGTATAATGAAGTACACTGCAGGAAAAAAATAAAGGTAAAGGAGTGTCTTTTCTAGGCTGGCTTTTTGTACAGGCTATAGTTCCAATAAGAATATAATGCTTTCTTCAACAGGAAGAAAACCTTAAAGAATTCGATTACCTAAGGAAGGTAGTTTTAAATTTATATTTGGAGTAATATAAATGTTATGCTTTCTTTTAACTTATTTCAAGGAAAATTAAAAAAATAGTAATATTCTACAGATTTTTCTATCAGTTCTTTAAAAAACTGACAACAGAGCGTTTCACTTCATTCTATAAAGATGCACCTGTAAAATGTCTATTTAAATCATATCATATATGAAATATTCAAAAGTTCATCAACTGAATAAGATTTCGGAGCAGCATTACATAAACTTCTAAACATCACTGATGAAAAATTCGAAAAACCTGAAATTCTGGAAAAAATGCATGCAGTATTCATAGTAAAAGTTAAATGGAATGGAAAGTTTACGTAGTTCAGATAAAACATTCAATTGAAAAATAAAAATGCTAAATGCTAAAAAGGCTACAGGAAAGTACCAATATCCACTAAAAGGAAGTAGAAGACATAACGTTTAATACGAATTGCTAAGTAATTCAAAATCTGCAAGAGGAAGGCCAAGGAAATCATTAGACGAAAGTTCAACATTCACAATAAAAAAAAAACTTATCGAAGCTACAGAAGCGATTTCTACCGGACAACTGGCAACAGTATTAACAGTTAAATACAACAGAGATAAAGAAAAAACAAGAGTCGATATAACATAGGCAGTTTTTGTTGCTAGTCCTATCCGATTGAAGAGGATTCAGGACAGCATTCCTACTCCACCGAATGCATATCCCGTAAAATATGCCGCTGAGGAAGTTTTGGATTTATTCATGGACTTGGGACTTTCCAAGGAAAAGTAAAATATACTTCGAAAGTCTTTGATGAGACACAACGTGGATATACTTCCAGAATGTAAGAATATCACAGCAGCGAAGAAGGCAACTTTTCCAGAAAATTTGTGAAATAACGGAAGTAAGGTGCGCATATAAAACTGCATATAATTATAAATTTTTTTTTCGAAACTTTTTTTTTCTAATAAATAAAGTTATGCTGAAAATATCGTTTTTATAGATTTTTACTCTTCAGAAAGTCTACCTTCCAAAATTAATTCCCTAGCGTCCTGTTGTTCTATTAAAATGAACATTTAATATATTAGGACGGTTTTATTATTTTGTCTATAGAAAAAAAATTTTGAAGATACCTCAATTCATTTAGAACATCAAAAGATTTGCATTTCCGGTGTTTTTAAAATTTTGGGACAATTTTTTTGGTGTTGAAAAAAACATTGAACTTAAAAACTTTTAACTAACTATGAATTTGTTCTCAGCAAACATAAACTAATAATAATTAATGTTTTTAATAATTTCTTTCTAAAAAGCCACTCATATGGAGAACTTCATATTCATAATTTGTACATCTATTAGAAAGTCTAATTTTAACCATGAATACCATAGCTTCCCTATGGTCAATTCAAATAAAATTTTGTGCAGTTAAAGTTATATTATTTTCCTGTCCATAGCAAAATCATAGAGGTATCTCAATTCGTTCAAAAGTTATGATTTTTGCAACAAAGTTGTTTATTTGTTTATGATTTTGCAAGCACCCTTGAAAATGCTAGACACACCAGTTATGTCTTACTTTTACCAAAATGATAAAAAATATGCTAAAATCTAACAAATCTAATTAAATTGTAGGGTAGCAGAAGGTATAACGTGATAGAAATTGAAATTCTATGAAATTGAAATTTCAAAACCAACATAAACCAATTTTATACTGTAATAGTTGCCGATATTGCTTATCTTTATTTTAGTTAAATTGGATTTTTCATGTTAGAATCTTTTAGTAAGAATACTGCAACGCACCTTGCGAAAATGTAAGCTACACTCCGAAAATTAATTTATTGTCATTAGTTTGCGGGAAATGAATATTACTTGCGATATTTGCTCAATGTAACTGAAATGATAAAATCACAATTGATTTTTAGTTAACGCAAATTATCGTTATTTTGCAGTCCCCTCATTTCCAAATTTTTGTTCAGTTGAAATGAAAATATGATATGTTAATTTCTTTAACCGCAAAGTTTCTTGAATAACAAAATGAGTGCTTGTACCAACCACATTGTAAGTTATATCAATAGCATTATTTTTACGTTGCAATCGAGTTTCGAAGTTTAATGAATAAATCGGAATATTTTAGTTGCTTCAATCTCAACAGTCAATATTGAAACTGGAAGTTTGTCAAACCATCTGACTTATCGAGTGAAACAGACATGCGTTCACGAACAAGAAGTGAAGTAAGCTGACCTTTATTGCAAGACGCTTGCATTTCATTTCTCACAGCTATTCAATGTGCTTGGCTTAAAAGTTTTCTTGTTTAAGTGTGGTGTTAAAAACAAAAAATATTTTTGTTGCACGAAAAAATAATCTACACTTAATCTTAATCTTTACAGAGGAACGAATTCTGGAATAATCAGGTAAGTTTTCCACTAGACTATCGAAAGCAACATCTGGTCACCTGTCTCAAGTGTTCCTTTTACGTCATCAATGCGTTTTTCAGTGAGTTAAAGTGAGGGCAATTTTCCGGAGCATAAAATTATGATACAATTGGTATCTATTGCTATATAAACATAAAGGAACTCTTAAGATGGAATTTTGGTCCGACCAGCTGTAACATACATGCCATCCATCTGCAGCAGTGATCCTCCGCCAAATAACTTTTTTTTTTGGAAAATTCTATAAAAAAAACTACTGAACATTTTCTTAAATTTCTTTTTTTATTTGAAAGTACAATCTTTCCGGTTGATAATGGAAAATAATTTCATTCAAATGGCTGCCTCGGCTGGCCATGCAGTAGCCTACACGATCGGTCCAATTTTTAAGCACTTTATCGATTGTGTGCACCTGTATTTCACCAATGGCTTCAGGAATATTGTCCTTTAAAGCGTAAATTGACTCTAGCTTGTCGACGTAGCACTTATCTTTGAGGGCACCCCACAAATAATAGTACAACGGTGTCAAATCGCAGCTCCGAGGTGGCCAAACGACATCAGCTCTGCGGCTGATAATGCGATCTTCAAAAACAGGGCGCAAAACATCGAGTGTAGCTTCGGCTGTGTGGCACGTAGCGCCGTCCTGTTGAAACCAAATGTTGCCAATATCCTCCTCTGCAATTTTTGTGAGCAAAAATCCGTTCAACATGGCCCGATAACGATCGCCATTGACTGTAACGGCCACTCCTTGCTCATTTTCGAAGAAAAATTGCCCAATTATGCCTCTGGACCAAAATCCGCACCAAACAGTTACTCGTTTTGGGTGCAGCGGCTTTTCAATGTATGCGTGCGGGTTTTTTGTGCCCCAAATGCGACAATTTTGCTTGTTTACATACCCGCCAAGATCAAAATGAGCTTCATCTGAAAAGATGATTTTTTTGGCAAAATCGGCATCTTCTGTAAATCGATCGCAGGCCCACTTAGCGAAGCGAAAACGCATTGGATGGTCAGTTGGAAACCTTCGAACCAACATATATGCCTGGCCAGACCTCTATACGTTTTTATGCATTTGTATGGCAAAAAGGATACCGTAACTTTGAATTTCTAAGTATGCTCGTTTATTATTTTTGTCTTTAGACTTTTTTTTAAAGTATAATCAACTTTAGAATGTTGTTGGCACACAGGATTAGTGCATTTGGTGGAATAAAAACGTGTCTTCCTACGCAGCTTTTTGTCTTACGTGGCACAAGTTCTGCAATCTTTTCTGAAATTCAGTGTACTAGGGCCGCTTTGTTGGTTAGGCAGCATCTTGCTGGGAATATTCAACGGCCTTCCAAAGAAAGATTCAATGGCCAAACGGGTTGAATGTTGTCTCAAAATGTGGTTGTTGTTCATGCGATTTTCAGTATTAGCAAGCACCAATTGTTTACTCAGCGTGTTCAAGAACATTCGTCGCTTCTATTTTCTGGTTCCTTCTGTATTTTCATTGCATATGATGTAAGCGGCTAATCCCATGACGTTTATCATGTTGCAAAAAAATGCTAATGGCCAACGTCTGGTTGACCGTTTTGTGGAGAAATGCGTTACCATTCGGTCCATTGTATCAACGCCGGCCTTTGTTGAATAGCAGTGGATAGTAGATTTACTGCTTTGTTCTTCTTTGAAACGTAGCTGCACGGTGATACAAGGTTATCATTGAAACCGAACACAGATGAAAGCACTGGCCGTTTGCTGTCTTTTTCACATTTTTGGGAAGACACCTTTTGTTGGATCTAATGGTGCCAACGTGTGCTAGTTCAATCGACGAAAGACGTTTAGATGCGTCTAATGTTTAATGTTGTAAAGAAGTTATCAGCAATAATAGTTCTGCCGCTGTTGGCGTATAGATAAGCCAAACTCATGAGCACATTTTCGCCTTGGTTTGTCTCCTCCCTCTTTACCAGTGTACAGTTTTCCTTGCAACGGATGTTTGGTTTTTGCATCGCATGCCCACCATACCCTTATGCCATACTTTGCGGGCTTTGATGGGATGTATTGCGTGAACTTTGTGCGCCCACGGTATGGAAATAGCTGCTCATCGATGGTTACACTTTCGTATGGTTCAAAACTACTGGCAAGATTGTTATTCAAGAAGTTCCATATGTCGCGAATGGGAGCAGCTTTTTTGTTGACGAAATGCGCGCGTACGACTATCGTCAAATCGAATACAGCGCATCAAAGTAACAAATCGTGTATATGACAAATTAAAGCGTCAAGCTCAGCACTTGTCATATCAACCCATACTCGTGGTGTGCAGTTTGCATGTTCTGCGTTCCATTTGCCTGTAACTTTTTCTCCATATAGATTTGTTTGTGTTACGATGATGATCGTAATATTCGGTGAAAAGAAAAGCTTGAACACCTCAAGCAAAGTGATCAGGTTTGTTTTTGGTCCACTTCTGAAACGCATGATGTTGTGCTGGCGGAATCTCACTGTAGCGGCTTCAACTCCTGATCCAATTCGATTTTGTATGGCGTCATACCAAGGTCTTTATGCAAAATTCGTCTCAATGATGTCTCCGAAATGTTCAATTGTTGAGAACGACGGTGAATTGATGTTGATGGCGCTTCACGCACACTTTCTGCAACAGCAGCAATATTCTCGGGTGTACGCACTGCTTTTGACTTTTCACGCTTTGGTTTATCGATGAGGATGCCAGTTTCTTTCACTTTTTTCACAAGATAACGAACATACGGAGCTGACGGTGATTTTCTTCTTCCAAAATCCGTACGCAGTTTTCGCACACATTCTGCAACATTACCATGATTTTCAAAGTAATGTCGCAATATTTCCCAGCGTTGTTCAAGCGTATACACAACCATATTCGTTTAGCGGAAGGATAAAACTAATTATTTGTCAAATCAGACATGGGCTAAGTGTTACCATTCACGAAATAAGCACTAGTTAAAAAAAAAAAGTTAGATGGCGGACCCTACTATCGACCACAGCTTCGGTTACCATACAGCAGACAAACATCCATTTAAGTGCTGAACCGTTTGTAGGTAGAAACGATTGATTGATCCGTTCATTGAACCGAATTTAAGTCAAGGTTATTGACAAGCCCATTCGTACAACCGATTGGAAGTCTAAACAGATAACAAGTCCATTCATTCAATCGAACGTAGGTTAAATTACTAACTTCTCCATTCATAGCAGTGAATACAACGGAATGTTATAGTCTAGGCTACTAGAAACCAAATAGTTGTGGTGATAACTCTTAAAATACTTCCCTCCTTACTTTTTTAGAGTCGGCCTAATTGTTATTTTTTACTAAAATTTTTTTAAATATTGATTTTTATAAACAATAATTATGAACACATCAAGGTCAGTCGTACCTGTTATTGCCATTTTCGTAACAAAAAACAACTTAAGTCGGCTATTTCATTTTAATTCATACCCAAAACTATCTTCAGTCGGCCAATTCACTTTTAGTCGTACCTTAAACAAACTTCACTTGGCCAACTCACTTTCAGTCCTACCTTAAACGAACTTCAGTCGGCCAACTCAGTTTAAGTCGTATCAGCGTTGAATTGTTGTAAACAAATTCAGTGTTCCTTCGTGACAAAAGGCAGAAAAAGTTCAGAAAAGTAGTATAAATTTTGTTAAAAAAGTACGGAATAGTATTGCATAGTAATGTAAAAGAGAGTAGCGGACCCACTGGAATAAATGGACCATTTTTAGTCCAACTGTGCAATCGTGTACTTGACCAAAAATAAAAACCGAAAATGGTATTTTTATTTGACAAAAAAAATATTAATGATTCTTAATTAAGATTTAAAAGATAAAATCAGATTACTATTTTCATATCTGAGCAAAAACTTGAAAATCATAAAATAATGAGTAATGCTTAAGTTTTTGGATATAGCTCAAAAAGTTTAAAAAATAAGTGGAGTAAAACAAGCCCAAACGAGCAAAAGTTTACTCAGTCGCCACAAATATTCCCCTTTTTAAAACCTAATTAATATATTTTTGTAGAACTTTCTGAAATTGAAATTTTTATGCAGAAATACCCAAAATTTGTCATAAAAAATTTAATGATCGAAACCGGCCAACATATTTAAAGAAATTTTTTTAGCTCAAGAACTCTGATGTAAAATCTTTAATTTCATAGACTTAACATTTTAATTTAAATACAATTATAATAAATAAATAAATAATGAATTTAAAGGATTTAGTCATACTATTGAAAAAAGGTTCGTTTTAACTTTTACACTCGAGATGATGGCAAAAAGAACACCATTTTTAAATCTGCATTTAAAATTCATTTATTATAAAAGCATCGCTTTATGTCATTGTTGATGTTCTAAACGAAATTTCCCAAAGCCCTAAGAAAATTGACAAGTGGACTCGAAATGCTGCATATTCGTTATCAAAGCGACTCATTTCTAGGGACTTTATTATAAGTCTTGTTTTTATGAAAAATGTGCAAGTAAATAATAAACTCCTGACTGAATATCTTGAAGCCGTTGAACTGAATATTTTAGATGCTATGAATTTATTTATTTCTTGTAGCCTTAAATCATTAAAAAAATAAATTTGGACGCTAAAGGTACGGATAACCTAATTAGTAGTGCTCTTGCATTGTCAAAATCTTTTAATGCTGATCCTGAAAAGCAATTCTCAATTCGCCATCGCTGTCGTCTTGCTCCGAAACGTTTGGATGATAACAATGCCAACGCGGCTTAATTTTAGATGAACTGTTTTTATAGAAGAGAATTTAAACTTGTATTTGATAAGTTAACCTCACTGATGCGAGATAAATTAAGCAGTTGCTTAGAAACAATAAAGCTCCTGTATGAACTCTTTAATCCAATTCTATATTCTACTAAATTGACCCAAAAGCGAATCCTAGAATCAATAAAATTGTTACCAAAAAATTGTTTGTTGGATTCACTTCAATTGAAAGCGGAATTTGAAGTATTCTATGATCTATGCGAAGGCGTAGAAACTCTATCGGGTGCAGCTAGTGTTTCAGAATGCACTAAAAAAAATCTCTTCCTGCAGTTAACCAAATGTCTCGTTTGCTGTGCACAGTGCCTCTTACTGCTTCAGGAAATGAAAGAATGTTTAGCAAATTAAAATTAGTTAAAAATTATTTAAGAACCACGCAAAGTGACTCATGTCTTTATGACTTATTATTACTTTCATCACAAAAGGACATAGTTGTTCTCATTAACATAGTTGTTCTCATTAACCAAGATAATATTGCGCAGCAATGGGCTATCTTAAAAAAAAAGAAGAATTAATATTGAAATTGCATACTTAAAAATAAAATTTGTATTTCTTATTTTAAACACTATTTTTATTTAATTATTTTAAAAAATGAAAAGAAAAAATGTTAAAGAAATTGAAAAACCCGTTTGTTTTTTAACACATATAAACTATGAATTTTTAGCACAAAAACGAAAATAAATTTTTAAATGCTGATTCGATAATGTTGAAATACTTTTATTTTATTTTCTTTGATAAAGGAAACGATATGAAAACTGCCTTTAAGGGATCTTCTTCACTTGAAAAAGATCGAAAGATTGAAAAGTGTTACTATATGTGAGTCAAAAATTTCAGGATTTCTTAAAACGGTACCAAAGATTAATGAAAAAGATCCGTTTTAGCTGAAAGTGTTTTGCATTATATTTATTATTGTAAATCTCTAAGATTATTCCTACAATCAACTATTAAAACCTAAAACTCGAATTTTTAGAGCGTTAGAAATATAAAAAATTGGGTCATTTTTCAATTTTTGTTTTGAAAATTTCGCCAAAAACAGGTATGAGGTTTAGTTGGCTGATTATACGTAATCTTATAGTTTCAAGTATTATCATTTAGATTAACTAAAAAAATTTTCAGTTACCTGTTGTAAAAGCTGAGAAATCGTTGCCACCTTTTTGGATTCGAAAAATAATGTCCAAATTGCGAAAAGCTTAAGAAAGCAGATAAAAGGCCAAAACAAAAAAAAATTAATAAACTTAAATACAAAATACTTAATTATATGTATTTTGATGCACACAGGTTTTTTTTCATCATTAAATAAGGTATTAGTAAAACTAATTACAAAGTGTTTTTCTTAGCCGTTCAAATAAAAAAGACCTCTTAAGATTTATTTATATTGATCGAACGGATGAGTAACTTTATATAATTCAACTTTATATAATTTTTCAATTATTTAAAAAAAAGTCGGGACTTAAGGGTATCCACTCGGCCAAAATACTTTGATACCCCCCAATCAAAATGGCCTCGGTACGCCCCTGGTTATCAGCAATCGACAAAGTCGGCTGGCACCAATTCGGTTGCGACAGTGGATTTAATTCTCTGTTCACCATAAAAAAATGTATGGTGAATACTTCTTATATTGAAATTTTAGAAAACAAAACAAATGTCAGTTCAAGTTTTTGGGTGTTAAATAAATGTAAAAAAATGATTTGTAACGACACACAATAATTTAAAAATCAGTTCAATAAGCTTTCCAATTAATTTATTCGTTTATTTATGTTAAAATAAAAAACAATAATAAAACTGTTTTCCGTATCGCTTGGATGAGAAATTTTTAATAACGGATGCGGAAATGAACAAATATACCAAACCAAACCAAATCGATTTAAAATGGTATGATACAGTTAAAGACATAATATACGCCATGCACATATGTACATGAGTGCAAAAATAAAAATATTTATGAGGTTATGTGTGCGTGTTTCATCGCATAAGTATATAAATTTGGGGGCTTTGAACACGTTTATCCAGCACATGAGTACAAATAAAAAAGTACAACCATAAAAAGAATAACTAGGCAGTAGAACCAATAAAAATTGAAATTGTCGCCGACAAACAAAAATGTTTTCGACTCGAATGGAATTGAATTTGGAATCAATTTAATTCCAAATCATTGAACAAATTGAAAATGTGCTCAAGTACGGAGCTCGAAAGGATTCCACAAAATTGGCAACAATAGGAAAAACAACGGAATAATCGAGTGAACGAACGAGCAAGCAATGAATGGGGTGGATGCAGGGAGGGGAGGTATTGATCCTTTTTGTACGAGGGCAATTGAGACGAGAACGATAACAACAACAATAAAAACACACAACAAACAACCCAACCAAACAATAACTACAAAGGCAAAACAACCCACACGCATTATAAATATACACACAACCAAACACACAAACACTTTGCTCATGCACTCACAGGATATGTGCGAAAATTGCTGGAAATGGAAAATGATTATGTTTGTTCAGCCATCTTGATTGGCAATGTTATAAAATAAATACAGCCACCCGCTGAGAAATCTGGTGGGTTGAGTGGTTGAGCTGCTGTTGGATGATGCTGAGGGTGCTGAAATTGAAAATGACACAGCCAAGGGTAGCCCGGCAAGCAGGATAATATGGGTTGGTGGCACAAGTGTGACGCCATGGAATTTTATAGATATTATATACTTGTGCATGCTTGTTCGTATAGAATACTATTGGTGTGGGTAGCGGTAAGTGAGTTGGTATGATTGTGAGTTTGAAAAAATTTGAAAAAAAATTCTAAAAGTAGTAATTTACAACGGAAGGATGTTGTCGTCGTTGGCACGATGCATTTGTGCTAAATTAAGCGAAAGCTTAACAACAACACAGACAGCGAATGATGGTGACATTACCATCAGCAGAAATAAAATAAGAGAAAAGAAGACTGGCAGCATCACCAACAACAACAACTCAATCCTTTATCACTCTACCCATACAGTTTGGAGAGAGTAAACATTATTATTTTGGTTTTTTTACTTCTTTTTTTCTCCCCCTTTTACAAGTCTCCCTAGACTTGTGGGCACTAAGACTTAGTTATGAAAAATAATAATATTTGTTAAATGAGATCAAATAGAAAAAACACAAAACTATGGAATAAAGCCCTGATTAAAGCTTGCAACGCATCGAGAAAAATATAAAGCTTTCAGGATAAAAGTATGAAATAGTACTGCAGTATATAGTGCATTAAAAATATATCTGAAAAAAATTTATTGTTAACTATTTATTTTCGAAAAATGTTGATCAAACACTTAAAAATCCTTCAGTGTTTTACTACTAATTTCTTATCATATTTATACTGAAATTTGATTATTTCTAAAAGCTGGAGCATAGAGTCCCGCTTAAAGATGCTAGATATTCTTGCAATGATGACATTTCCTTCGTAAAAGTCAAAATCTGACGATTTTGTAAAAGTATAATATTATGCAGAGCTAGTGAAATGAAAAGTATTTTTTAGGTTAAATAGCCTTATATAAAAGATTGTGTTCTGAAAATTTATCTTGTTTAAACGTCTATAAACTGGATTTCTAAATCCAACAAGCCTTATAAGAAGGAAAATTTTAGCTTAAACCTGTAAATTTATTAAGGACAGTGAGTCATTTAATGATTTGTGAGTTTTTCTATAGTCACATGAATTGAAAAGAGCATTTGTAGGAAAAAAAAATAGAGGAACTTTATAGTAAACGGGTGAAAGCCAAGACTAAATGAGCTCTTTTGATAGTTTTTTTTTTTAATATTTAGAAGTTTTGTTAGCAATCAGGTAAATTTGTTTTTTAAATATTTTCTTAACGTAAAATAAGCTAACACGTTGATATAGTTTACGAATCGCTTTTTCGTACATCTCATTCACTAGAAATTATCACCTACAATTCATTTATAATATCGTGAGCAGGAGAAATTCCTCCTTCGTTAACGATTCGTTAAAGCCGACAAAAGCAGTTCGTGAACGAGTCACCAGAACTAATAAAAGTAATTCGTTAAGGAATCTTCAATTATAAAAGAAGCAATTAATTAATGAATCGCCATATATAAAAAGCAATTTCCATAACGAATCACCAAAATTAAAAAAAAATTAAAAAAAAAAATTAAAAAAATCTAAAAAATTCAGGATATTTATTTAGTCATATATGTGTTTTTATATTTACGAATTTATAATAGAACTGTAGAATGAAGTGCAAGCAGTATTTTCAAACATTCAAATGATAAAGTTCTTATCTAAAGAGATTTTAAGGAAAGAACTTATACTTATTTCAAAACTAAATACATTTTTGTATCTTTAAAACATCCAAACAACTTTTATATGCATAAAGATGATATTTATATGATTAAGTATGTTGTCAGAAACAACGATGAAGTTCTTGTTAAGGGTTAAAAAATTAAATTACAAATTATAAGAATTGAGTTGAGCAATGCGTATATTTTAAATATATTTTGTACTTACGATATTCAATATGAAGGCAAAATTTTGTGTCATAGAATTCAGGATATTGTGAACGTTTTTAAAATAAAAGTAAGTACAGAATTGTACTTTTACCCGTTATTGAATTCAAGTTGTAGTTAAATAACAACTTAAATAAAAATAATGAAATTCGAAAAAAGTTGTCTTTTTTATTTCCACCTACAAATAATATATTGTTCATATTTCAATACTCATGAAATTCAAAATATTTCTTAATTAATTAAACAAAAAAGTTATATATTGGATATACTTGGGAATATAGCAGTTTGCTACGAACAAGCGCGTCGGAAGCGAATTTCATCTGGGGGGGAAGTACAAATGGGGGGCAGTACAAATGGGGGGGGGGGCAGTACAAATGGTGGTGCAAAAAAGTTCACCAAAATTTCTTCAAAGAAACATGAATGTGAATAAACAAATTTTTTATTTTAGTTTAAAATAAAAAAATATAAAAATATATAAAAAATATTAAAATTTCATTATTTTTAAAAGTTCTTCCAATTTCAATATTAGAGATCATTCTTTAGAGGATCTTTTATATGGTAATATGAAAATATAAGAAATAATGGTTGCTTTTATAAAGCAAGATTAGGTATATATTTACATGGTTTAAATGCAATAAGGTACAAAAAGTTATATCAATTTAAATTATTCCAAAATGTTTCTTTCTGTCCTTGCGAGAAACAAACTCTTTCACCACCTCCATCGAATTCAATTCTTCGGTTTTATCTTTGTGAATGTGTATAAGTGCCCCATGAGTGAGTCGTTTCTGTGTCATAGTTGCTCGAAGATACGTTTTAAGTCGTCTTAGTGCACTAAAAAAACGCTCAGATGAAGCTGCTGATGCAGGCACAGTCAAAAGCAAAGCAATAAGTTTTTCAACTTCATTTAATAGTTTTTTACAGTATCCGAATTTTTTGCAAATTGGGATACAATGCCACTACAATTTGAAGGTGTTTGGCCAGGCAATTGCTTCAGCATTTTAAGTTGCGCGTGGAGGTCGCTCCCATCAAAGTCATCTGCATAAAGATCTAGTTTTGTTTTTAGATTTTGTTCAGAAGGCACTTTTCCGTTGAAGGCTTCGATTACAATATTACAGTATTAAGCTACATACTTAAGGGTGCTTTTAAACTGAAGTGGTGGGCTTGCAGTAGAAACTCTAAATTTTGTTTTATCTTTTTGCAAACACAGAGAAAGAAAATGGTTATCCGCAAGCATGCTTATGAAGAAGAGAGAAAGAAGAGGAATATATCTAATACAAAAATATTATCGTTGTAAAAAAAAACTGACATTTTGAATTACTTTTGAAGTTTTCTTTTTAAATTGTTTATCTGGTTAAAAAAGTGGGGGCAACTGCCCCCCTTCCCCCCGCTTCCGACGCCAATGGCTACGAACTGTTAAAGATAAGTGAAGCCATTCGGTAATGAATCGCCAAAATAAACGTAACGATTCGTTAATGAATTGCTAAAAATGAGGGAAGCGAATTGCTAGCGAGTCAAAGAAATGTTTAAATGCGACTTAATAGCAAAATGCTGAAAAGAAAAAATAAAACAATAAATAGTGGGAGTAAAAATTTCGGAGGGGGGGTTAAATACATATTTTATGTTATTTAAGAAAGCATACTTATAATCGGTGCTTTCTTTAAGCATCAAGCCAACCTCTGATTAAGACAAAACTAAAATATTCGCAAATAATACAAAAAACTATTTATAAGCGATTCGTTAACGAATATCCCCTTGCCACAATGTTTATTGGGGTAATACTGTTTGATCAAAGTTGAGAAAAATGAAAAAATTTTGTCAATGTCTGTGCTACTTAAATCGCAATATCACGGGTTGTGGTGCTCAGTGGCGTATCTAGGATTCGCCAGAGGAGGGGGCGGCTAAGTTAAATTAGAAAGATATTCAATAGCACGCCTCACAAAAAAAGTTGTTCGGGCCGGTTCCTTAAAATAATCCTTGGCTTATGTTATGAAGATTCCACAAATATTTCGAGTCTAGCCATCCGTGAGCTGCAATTGTTTGAAATTGCCTCTATAATCTGAGTTTTTTGTAAAATTATTGGCTGTTGTGGTAGTTTAAAAACACAAACGGTCAGATATAAAGTTATGAAAAAGTTCTTCAAATCTGCATCAAAAAGGTTTAAATTTTGCATTCGGATTAAAGATAATACTATTTTTCGTGCAGTTTTGTTTAGTTTTCACTAAAATTAAAAAAACTTAATTATTTCTAATGCGATCCTCTCTTTCAAGATATCGTTGGAAAGGTTTTTAATGCGTGCATCGATTTTTTTTCAGAATTGTTTGCTTAAATTGATATATATTAACACTTAAATATGAATTATAAAATAAACACCTACTGAAAAAATATTGTAAGAAACTTAAAATTTTTTTTTTATTACGAATTTATTTCACTTTGCACAGCTCTAGTTCCTGTTTAATTCCAGAGCAGAGGCGACAGAATCTCTCCCGTTTTTGCAGATCTCAACGTGGGTATTGAATAGCTAGAAAGTGGTTCAAAAATTTCTAAAAAACTTATACGCAATTTTTGGCTAGATCAAGTTATGTTTTGTTTTTTGAAGTTTTTTCGTAAAGTCGATCCTTTTTGTGTAAAAACATCCAAAAGAGAAAATTCGATATCCAAAACTGGTTGATTCAGAACATTTTTTAACCGAAAATTTTTTTTGTAAGTTTGAGCATTTTTTTCTTGAAACGATGTTAGACTTTTGCACTTTGTTAATTTATAGGTCAAGAGTGGCCTCGATAGTCTAGTGGTAGTGCGCTTGACTGTTATCCAGGGGTCCCGGGCTTAGATCCTGACCAACCAATGTTCCTACGCTATTACTTGTCTTTCCTTTGGTTGGAAAGTTTGTAAAAAGGGTAACTTCATTTGACTGAGGTCAAGGCATATCACTTGATTTAGATTCAATATCACATCTTTCGTCAGCTTCTGCCACATTAAGAACATCCTGGACAAAAGTTTGACTTAATTTTACTCCCTTCTTTATTTGGTCTTAGTTCAAATACCTGCCGCCACTTAACCTATAGTAATAATTTTTTTAAAATCATGTTTGAATCCCCTCAAAACGATTCCGTTAATTTTTACAAACCTTTCGGGCAGAATACTTAAGTAAGAGTTTGAACTTTATTTATTTTTCATAGAAAACCCAAAATAAAATTCCACATAAGCTTTAAAAAGATCTTAATATGGGCATTTCCAGAAAAAAGTCTACCGTGACCAAAAAATTAAAAGTTATTAAAAACTTATTATTTTATGATATAATTTAAGAGAAACATTTTAATTTTATTACTTTCAGCAATTTCTACATAAATTGAAGGGCTTTTTGCAATAACGTGATAAGCCACAGGATCTAAAGAATCCACTTCTTAGGCAGAATACATTACGCAATGCATTTCTAACAACCACTGAAGAGATTTTGGCTATTTCTTTTTAATTTTTTAACCTATTTGTAAAAGTTTCCATGTTCAATTGCATTTCTTCACACAAAAGTACATTTTTTCAAAACTTTAGAGTCGATTATTTCAAAATATTTTTTATGTGGCTTATCATGTTTTTGCAATAAGCCCTTCAATTCATTTACAATGATTATCAATTTGCCTGCACAGTTTCACAAATGTTTTTCAAGATCAAGTATTGTAATTAATTAATAATATAATTACTTAACTACCTAACTACTTAATTACCCAGATCAAAAATCGTAATAAAAAAACCAGAAAAGATTTTTAAATTTGATCACTTGGAAAAAAAAACTTGTTTCTTCTTCTAAAAAAAATTCAGAGAGTTTTGGAAATTTTGTTATTCAAGTCAGAAATCACTTCCGTTTTTTGTAACGTAACGCCATCACATATTTTTGCTTATATCCTCAGGGTTAATTAATGACATTGTTTTTGCTTAATATAGTGCTACTTAATTGCTACGCAAATATAAAAAAAAAGCTTTTTAAAAATTATACTTTTTCATTAAATTTTTGAATATTTATTCGTACAAATCGTCCGTAACGCCAGTTTGGAATTGCCCACATACATATCATATCATTTAGTTAATCATCGCCAATTATATGCTAGGTCGGGTACTTTTGGGACTGCCCTCGTATCTAGTTCTAAGTTTTTAAAAATTATTCTAAATTAAGAGTTTTTATTGTTTTCAATGACCCCGATATCCTATAGAAAGGTTTTCACAATCCATTTATCACTACCAAATTTTATAAAACGTTGCCGATAGCTGATGGGACTATTTTTAAACCTTATAATATTTAACACGGAGAAAACAAAAACAAAATGCAATAACTGAAATAATACCAACAAGAATACAACTGAGCACCACTCTTTGTCACAATACATCAAGCAGGCTCAAAGTGACACAAAACATGAACGCGTCACATTTTATCACTCAAAGTGCGAGACTTACTACGGCGATCCTTGCTGGCAGTCTGGTTGGCAGTGTCTGTGATGTGTGTGATACACAGTATGCTTGTATTTTCGACTAAGAATAACTACTGCGACAGTAACTTTATATAAATACTTCTGAGGCGGCTATTGCTGTGTAGAGCAGAGCTGCCAGATGGCAGGATTTTCGTTATTTTTCAACTAAACAGAATGGCGGGGAGTACAGTGATCAAATCAAAATATATGAAGTGAATATTTTATTGAAAATGATTTTAAATGGGTTTGAATTTGTGGTATAGAAGTTTTAAACTTTTTTTTTTCATAGAATAAATGTGTTTGAAAAAATATCATTTGCTATTTATATCACCCCAATCCGAATGAAACGATGTTGATCTGATTCTTTTGTGATTTTATTACGCAATGAATGCAAATAGAAAAAAAAAAGTTATTTAGACTTTAAATCTTAGATCTTCAAGGTATTACAAAGGTACTACGAGTATTGAATTTAATTTGAAGTTTTGTTGATAACATAATCTTATTTCCATTTTGTATAAATAGCAAACTTTATTTCCATCTTCTTCTGTTCCTTCTTTATTTTCTACTTTATTTCCATCTATTTTCTATAAATTAAATTCATCTGTTTACACTTTATATTAAACTATTGACTGTCAATTTTGAAATGTGAAAAGTTAGTTTAACAATGTTTATGATGCATTTGAGGTGTAAAAATTAAGTTTAATTTGCAAAAAGTTGCACTCGAAGTGTAAATGTAGGAAATTTAAAGGACAAATCTCGTAGTGTTTTGCAAAAGTTCGAACTGATTTGCTTTTTTCTATTGTTACTTTTTTATATGGTCAGTAAACAGTAAACTTTCTCTAAATTTGAAAACGGGGAAACAAAAAGTTACAAAGGTGGAAAACAATTGATGCATTTTTAACATAAGGGGCAAAAAAAGAAAGAAAAAACCGATTTGTTTCGTGAAATCGAGTTAATTCTGAAGTTTATTTCAATAAGCGATAAAATGTATTTTATTATTTTTAAAGACACACATTAAATTTAGTGATTTAAAAAATATAATGCCTTATTACATAAAACACCTTTATCACTACGATTTTGTTATAATTTGGAATGCATGCAGATCTTTGATAAAGCAACAGCTTTTTTCATGTAAATTGTGGTATTAGATTAACTTTCGATATGGGTGATGTTTGAAAAAAGTTCTGCAGGTCGTTTTGAGCTGTAAATAAATCATTTGTAATTATGCAGAGTATTATATAAAGAATCAAAATCCTTTATTATTCAAGTGGTTCATAAGATTAAAAATTTTATTGATATATTTATTTGCATTTTTTAATTGGTGGATCAAACTATTTATTTAATACATATTTTTGGTTAAAACACAAACGATTTTTTTTCTCTGAACTTAGAATAATTTAATAATGTTTTTTCCAGTACATCTTTTGTGACAGGAAAATAAGGATTGGCTTAAGACTTACATTCCAAAAACCTTGGATTTAATGTTTAATGTCTTGAAACGTAATTATTTTTAGGAAAAAAACATCCTTAAGTTTTTCTGAACTCTTCTGAGGCTTAACCATAGGTCGACCTAAAAAAGATAAATAGAAACACGATTTTGTTGCATAAATATTTAGGATCAAGTATTGTGTAATCGATACTTAACATTAGGATACTTTAAAATATTATTGACCAAACATAGGTCTATCTCTTGACTAGTTGCATTTAACTTTATGTTCCAGTTTTATTTCCCTTGCACACATTAGGGGTCGTCCATAAACTACGTTACTGATTTTCCGGTTTTTTTTTACCCCCCCTCCCCCTGCGTTACTTTTCGTAGTGCTTTTAAAAACCCCTCCTTCCCCCCCTAAAGTAACGTGACATATGAAATTAATTCATTCGAATGATTATATATTTTGACTAGCTCTGACAATTTTCACTAGTATTAGTGACTAGTATGACTCGATACATTAAAGGAACAATTGGAAAAAAATCAATAATTAATATCATCTGTAAAAGCTATTCCATCTGCGATCCAAGATTCGATGCTCTCAATCACTGGGATAGAAGAAGCTGGTAGCTTTGTTGAGGATTCTTCAAAATAGAATTTTTCATCGGATTCTATGTCGACCCATTCAGGTGAATCCTTATTTCTAACGCAAAGAAATTCACCTGGTCTTTGACAGAGTACCCTTAAAGGCTGCACCCGAGCTGCACCAAGTTGTGTTTTTGTGTAAATGCTTTCTTAAAATTGATTTATTAAAATAGTATTTTTTATTCCGATTTATTGTAAACGATATAATACAAACTTATGGCAATTCATAGAAGTTTTAAAAACGAAATACAAGCCGCAGGTAGGACACGACCTTGAACCGATTTCTTCTTTCTGAGAAAGACAGTACATGTCATACGGTATCTCCTTTGATCAAGAACATTTAGGCCTTAACGTCAAAGCCTGTCGCAAAAGCAAAGACCCAAATTTTTCAGACGTGTGCTGAGATGGTGAAGGAATACCAAAAGGTTCCTTTGTCGAGGGAAAGGTGGTGGAAGAAATCGTTGTAACAAAAGTTAACCATCAATTTAGACGATCAAACATAAACATGTAAGGTTAAAATTTTTTGAAATGATTGTGTTATTAATTAGAGGTTTTTCGTCGATTTTTTAATTTTTGGTAACGTTACAATATCTAAACACCTCCCCCCTACCGTTACTTATCGTAGTGCATTTCAAAACCCCTCCCCCCCCTAAATTGGTAACGTAGTTTATGGACGACCCCTTACATAATTTAGATAAATTCGATGTTTTTATAAAAGTAATATTGGCTTTTTGGTGTTATGGGTTTCTAACTCAGCTACTCCATTTCCTTGCTCTGATTTTATATGTTACCAGCAATCCTAAAAACCCCATCAGCACTACCTTTTTTTATCAATATTCTTTCCTATTATAAAAAACCATTTTTGTAATGTTAGTCATAAGTATATTTGATATATTTCTATAGTAGAGAGTAATTTTTTCCATGCTGGCAAGATCTAGTTTCAGATACTACATGAAATTCTGGGTTAAAAACTCCTGGGACCATACAGCTCCGATGAAATTTTTTCCAGCAAAAAATTGTTTATAGATTTCCATATAGAAGAAATTTTTTTCATAGCACAGACTTGCTAAAAAATACGCATCAATTTACAGGGGCTACGCATTAATTTACAGATCAGAGAACTGCAATTAGCTGCTTTTTTTAGCATTCAGAGTATACTCACAAAAAATTAGTATAAGTAAATATTCAACCCTGAACACATGCTACTCATACCCTATCCACTCTTAACTTTTAATACTTATGCTCAATTTACTCAATGACTCGCTGATACTCATGAGTCATCGAAAATTTCCAATTCATTTGGGTAGGTGGTAGCTAGCTGCACTATAATTTTTCGGGGACTTACCGTACAATCTAGAGAGATAAAAAAATCTAGAGATTTTGATAGTATGGCAAAAGCACTCAAATTGGGTGCAATAAATTATTATTGTGTTGTTTTGTAAGGTTTTGACGACAACATTAAAATGTTAATATTATCTTTTTTTTATGAAAATAGAGTATAAGCAAACGAATAATATCTCACGCACGTACACTTTGACTTTTTCTTACAGCTTCCAGTGCGCAGTAAACATGAGTCAAAGTTGTTTTTCTAGGGCATTGTAAAGTATTCGATGATTTAGACATTTGTTCCACTATAAGCAAACAAGTAAACATAATCCAACCCAATAGGAAATTAAAATGGTTTTAATGAACATTTCATGGTTACTAATATTTAAAACAATAGCTAGTGTTAATAAAATATACAGTAAAAAATTGACAAAAATCACAAAACCGTTTTTTTAGGCGCAGCAACGATATGCAATTTTGATTATTGCTTTTGAAAAAAATCAAGTTTAAATTAAGTGACAGAATGTGAGTTTATTTATCTCACGTAATAATCATGTCAAGCGTACGTAATCAGTTTAAAAAAGCTGTTATATTCGAACACATTATATATCTACTTATATAACTTTATATAAGTAGACTACTATAATTTAGAACTATTGGCAACATAGGCATTACATTAAATTTCCGGATGGGTGTTTCCTCAAACAACATTGTGCGTTATGCCAGCATTTGCAGCAGGAGCCAATGAGTATGATTTATATCAATTCTATGAAAATGAGTCAAGCACTAATGGATATGATGAATATTTGTATGAGTATGAATGAATATAAGTACAGCGAAATCATGGGTTTACGATAAGTATACTCAAAGTATGAATCACTCGCTGCATATCTTTGCTACGCATCACTATAAAAGTAATACTCCGGGGGTTTTCAGGGTTGCTGATCATAAATCCGAAGTAACAACATTTTGAAATTCAAAATGACAGCTTCAAAAATGCGGACATGACCATATTTAAATAATAGAATGAAGGTAATAATCTTCTCTTTTTAAAAGAAATTTTTAAACCTTTATCGATTAACCAAAAAAACGTCAAGATTTTATATTCTAGGCATTAGTCTGAAGAGTATTTTACCGCAAAAATCCAGTCAGTATCTTGTACCCAGTAGGACTTATGACACTTTGAATTCGCCATAAAAAAGACTGTTTTAACCCTTTCCTAAAGGAAGCTCCTCAAATTTATCAAATTTTCTAAAAACCTGAAAATGCTTTTTAAACTATAATGAAAGTAATCAGAAACCATTGCCAGAACTTTGGCATCTCAGGTACAACTCCAAGTAGCCCGTTACACATTTTTAATCCTTTTTAACAAATTTTAACCCTTTAAAGACATAATTTTTTAAATTATTTTCTGAGTACGCATCTACATAATCAAAGTAATATTCTTATTTAATTTCATTTGTCTAGGCGAAGCAGTTTGTGCTGTGGGTCGATCTGTGAACGAATAGAAAGTAAGTAGCAAACGCTCTATAAAACTAATATATAGGAATCTTTCAACGATTTTTTGCTGCAAAAAAATTTTATCGGAGCTATATGATCCGAAGAAGTTTTTAACTCAGAATTTTATAAAGAATCCAAAACTGAATGTTACCAGCATGAATATTTTTGACCGGAACAAATTACTCCTACCTAATGTATAGTCTACACTCCTAGCCAATTATAATTGGCCAACACTATCAAATAGCTGTTAAAATTGCTCAAGTATCGATGCTTTGTCACACGCCAATATCACCTGAAACATATGAACAGTTCGGTGCAAAAGTTGAAGTGCAATTTTGCAAGACGTTAGCTTATGATAATATAATCACTATCTGCTATTCATGCAAAAAGTGCGTGAGAGCCTTTCAATGCATCAATTTCTGTTGTATGCAGAAATGGGAATTTTTTTTCAACTAGCCCCTGGCAGCACTGGTGTAAAGTCAGATCACAACCAGACAGTATGACGTTGGCTTAAAAAAACTCAGCCAGGCCAAGAAGCTAGACAGGCTACTATATCGTCCGACTGCGTGGTCGCACCTAAGCCAAGACCAAACTTGACCAGCTTGGGTTTGTTTTGTGTGTAGATTTACTGCATTGCGCAGCTATTTACGCATTCTGTGAGCTCTCAACAATTGCGAGAGAGGTTGAGAAGAAGGGAGGGTGACTAAGTTAGTTAGCGAAAGAAGCGTTAGTTGCACATCTCCCTAGAGGGGCGACCGTTGCGGACAATGATCTGCAACTTGCTACCGGCGTCGATCGCAGACTTACACTTTGCTTTGGGTGACATTCGTTTGGCCGACGCGTTATTCGTCGTCTGTCGACGCTTTCAGTCTGGCTGCCGGTTTAAATTCAATTCAATGTCACCTCAGAGCTCAGCAAAAAACCAAAGACGATTATTTTTGCACAATCTGTGTTATCGCTTTTTATTTTTTCAGGACAGCGACCACTTTTTACATCATCCACAACTAACGAGGTGCTGAGTGCGTTTTTCTGCGTGAATTTGTAACGAATTTTGGAGCATCAGTGCTTTTTTCCGTGCTCTTAACTGCAGCCACCGCATTAATCTGGGAGCCCCGCGCTCAATTCCCACAACAGATTTCTGCGTTGGTACTTTTGTCTACCGCTTGCGTATCACAGCCGCTGTCTGTCCATTCGTCTGTATCTTTTGGGATAAGATGTCATGTTTTTGTCGGTTTATGGACTTCTAATCGGCAATTCTATCAAAAAGCTTACCAGCAAACATACGTTAAAAGCGATCGGTCGAATGGACGCATGATCAGACAAATGCAGGAAGAAACATGGACCACTTATCCAACAACACCAACAACAACTGTAGTGAGCTTACCTGGTCCAAGTTTTAACTTCAGTCGAAGACCAACGCGCTGCGTGCGAATTGGAAATGCTTTACGGATTAAGATATTTAGATTTCAGGCACGCAAGCCTCGTCCTCGGCCCCGATTCGCATCGTCTGCTCTGAAATCAATAGTAACTTATTTAGCACCTTTTCTGTGTCGCTCTAAAGGTGACAATAAGCGAATTCCAGAGCTAAGCGTAAAAGGGAACCTTTTCTACAATCCCTCCTTCCTTTTTCCGTCATTTTCTCTATGTCAGCAAGGGAATTTGTTGCATTTATTCTTGTATTTTTTTTTTGTATCTAAGGATTTACTTTATTTTGGGTGCTTGTTTTGTTTATTTTTGTTATATCTATCTGTGTATCTGCTGCTGTGGCTGCTTATCTCTTGATAGAGTCTTCTTCTTGTTTGATGTGCGAATTTGTTATTTAGCACAGAAAACATGCAATTGTTTGATGACGCGTTCTTGGTTCGGCTTTTGTATTTGGAGCGAGAGCGAGCATTTGTTTGTGGAAAAAGGTGTGAATTGCTATATCGAAATTGGCATAAATTTAGCTACAAATAAGGTTCGGTCAGTCATTGCTTTAGCTGGCTGCTTGAGTCTGTTAGTTGTTGTTGTGGTTGTTGTGTATTTTGTTTTATTGAATTGGTTTTTTTGAATTTGTTTTCAATTATATCTCTTGTTTTCTTGCTATTCGGTATCTTGGTGATGATTTTAAATGATGTTTTGGTATTTGATGACTTTGCTGCATTGATTTTAAATGGTCTCCGATGTGCCACTTATTTGCACTTCATATCGTTAAGAAACGCTATATTTTGAGAGTATTTTTTGCGATTTATGCTAACTAAAAGTTGCATATAGTTGTTAGTTACGCTTGGATGGAGCGTATAATGCATATTGGAAAACATTGCTTTTGGTGCACTTTTAATTTTTTTTAATTCATAGTGAGTCTTTGGAGCTAGGTTTGAAATAATATTTTATGGAATTGAGTATGGAATATAATTTATGACGGAAGTTGATTGCCTTTGACAATTATTTCAATGGCCTTTTTCCATTTTAGAAACATTGACTTTCTCGGAATGCATTTGGTGAGGATGTATCTCGGATGGATTGGTATCGCCCCAAATTCTCAATTTTGCTTGTTCACATACCGCTTCATTAAAAAATTCTATCGACCTCGTAGCTAAAGATGATTTTGGCGAAATTTGAGATATAATGCAACTGCTCCACGGATTTTAATTTATACTCTAAAGCAAAGCAGTGATGTTTTAGCAGACCTTGTTTTTCGATGATGTACGATACTAAATAATTACACAGAATTAAAGTACATAGTAATGTTGCCATTTTTTCGGTATTTCTTTAAGTCCTCCAAATTTCGTCAAATTCTGAGATATGGTTCCACTCGACGCCGTTCTGATGCCTTATGCCCCATATACAAGAAAGGCACATATTTTAATATTAAAAAATAGTTTTATCTTCAAAGCTCTAAAAGTTTAAATGGGAATCTTATGTAACTAACTACACGGAGAAAAATTTTTTTTTTTATTTCAATTAAAATATAGTAATAAATTACAAAGATTTTAATAAGTTTAAACAGCATAGCAACTAAGGCCTTCAGCTATCAGTTTTAATTAAAATGATAACAATTAAACAATAATAGATTTTGAATATAAAATTAGTTTTTTAAATATCGTAGAAAATACCTGCTTGTTTTAAAAGAGTTGAGAAATTAATTGTGTTTTGTTCTGATACTGTTTGTAATATTTCTGTTATATCGTGTATTTGAAGATTGTTTTTGATGGCAGTTACTTCTGGGCATTCATATAATATATGGTTTATGGATATCCTAGCGTCGTGGCACATACGGTATATTGCTGGTGTTGAATTTTCGAATAAGTGTTTGTGTGTTGATCTAGTATGTCCAATTCGAAATCTGGTACTTAGGAGGAAAAAATTAATTTTTGAGTAAATTTATTAGTGCGAGCAAAGGTTTTACAAAAAACAGTTATAAGGGCTTTGGTATGAGGGTTACCATGTATCGCAAGGTAACATATTAAAATTTGGCCAAAAACCATTTAGAATTGATAATTTTTTTAGAAATTTTTGTTCCGTTTTAAATATTTTTTGCGGCCGTTCTCAACCACTTGGAGCAAATCTTGAAAGCTCTACTCAGATTTGGTAAGATGTCGGTAACCATTTGCAGCAGCAACACCACGTTCAGTTATATCATTCACAACGAAGAAACATTTGATAATGTCCAAGGCTTGCAAATAAGAGGGGTTTTTTTTCTAAGTATCTGGCTCGCTTTTCAAAAAATCAGTGCCAATATTAGTGGAGTCAAAGAACTTTATGCTATTTGTGGTGATATAGCTGAACGTGGTGTTGCTGCTGCAAATGGGTCCGACATCTAACCAAACCTGAGGAGAGCTTTCAAGATTTGCTCCAAGTGGTTGTTATCAATTATCAATTCTAAATGGTTTTTGGCCAAACCTTAATATGTTACCTTGCGATACATGGTAACCCTCATACCAAAGCCCTTATAACTGTTTTTTGTAAAACCTTTGCTCACACTAATAAATTTACTTAAAAATTAATTTTTTCCCAAACCTTAAATGCGCATTACTTTAGTAAAAGGATAGATAAATTATTGATTTGTTTTCTTTAAATTACTTAAAATTAAGTGTTGTTTGAAGCTGCATACTAGGATTTTTTATCAAAAGCGAAAATTTTAAGAAATTTAAGGTGGAAATAAAAAAAGTCAAATTTTTAAAAAAAAAACTCCTTTTTGTGACTGTCCTGTCCAGAAAAACAGTCGTAACTCCTCTTTCAAGCCCACGAAAGTAAAATTTGAACATTTTTCCTTCCAAATAAGATCTTTGAAACAGTACATTTTTCAGTTAGGCTCCCTTTCTGGGTAAAAATAACAAGTGTTATTTTGAAAAAGTATTTTTTGTGGAAAAACGATCTTGAGCGACCTCTTAACCTTTTTCAAAAAATCTGAAAAAATTCTCAAAATTGTTTTTTGTGACGAACTTCCGGATTCCGCTTTAGCCCCCCAAAATTTCAAAAAAAAGTAAAAAAGGTTTATGCCCTAATATGTATATGTAAATCTTTTTATACATAAGATTAAAACATAAAAAAGAATATAAAAATTAATTCAGGACTTTGTAATAAAATGAAGGTAAAAATACAAGATTTATTTAAAGTGGCTAGAAATATAAGAATGAGTAGCGAAATGGGCTAACATATGTATAAGACATTTTTTAATTAAAACAAATAAAAATTGAATTAACCCACATCTGTCGTTTGATGCAAATTTTTTATTCAGATTTATATATTTAAGAACAAACATGCATGTTTTGATTTAAATCTTTTGCCTCTTTAAATTTTTACTAGAATTAAAATATGCAGTTTTTCTAATTTTAAAATTAATAAACATTCAAAATGCATAAAAAAATTTAAAAATTAAAAACATTTCAATGAATTATATATTCTTTTTATATCTGCATCAAATTGGTGCACAACGTGCTTTTCGTTTTTAGAAAGTTCCTACACGCAGAGAAAAGACATGGTTGAGACATGATTACTGCAATAATAATATTTTTACTAAAATTATTGTACAGGGTCCGCCATCTAACGTTTTTTTTCAACTAGTGCTTATTTCGCGAATGGTAACACTTAGCTCATGCCTGATTTGACAGATAATTAGTTCTATCTTTCCGCTGAACGAATATGGTTGAATTTACTCTTGAACAACGCTGGGAAATATTGCGACAACTTTGAAAATCATGGTAATGTTGCAGAATGTGTGCGAAAATTGCGTACGGATTTTGGAAGAAGAGAAGCACCGTCAGCTCCGTATGTTCGTTGTCTTGTAAAAAAAATGAAAGAAACTGGCATCCTCATCGATAAACCAAAGCGTGAAAAGCCAAAAGCAGTGCGTACACCCGAGAATATTGCTGCTGTGGCAGAAAGTGTGCGTGAAGCGCCATCAACATCAATTCACCGTCGTTCTCAACTATTGAACATTTCGGAGACATCATTGAGACGAATTTTGCATAAAGACCTTGGTATGGCGCCATACAAAGTCCAATTGGTTCAAGAGTTGAAGCCAACTGACCATCCAATGCGTTTTCGCTTCGCTAAGTGGGCCTGCTATCGACTTACAGAAGATGCCGATTTTGCCAAAAAAATCATCTTTTCAGATTAAGCTCATTTTGATCTTGGCGGGTATGTAAACAAGCTAAATTGCCGCATTTGGGGTACAGAAAACCCGCACGCATGCATTGAAAAGCCGCTGCACCCAAAACGAATCACTGTTTGGTGCGGATTATGGTCCAGAGGTATAATTGGGCCATTTTTCTTCGAAAATGAGCAAGGAGTGGCCGTTACAGTCAATGGCGATCGTTATCGGGCCATGTTGGACTATTATTTATGGGGTGCCCTCAAAGATAAGTGTTACGCCGACAAGCCAGAGACAATTGACGCTTTAAAGGACAATATTCGTGAAGCCATTGGTGAAATACAGCTGCACACAATCGATAATGTACTTAAAAATTGGACCGATCGTGTAGGCTACTGCATGGCCAGCCGAGGCAGCCATTTGAATGAAATTATTTTTCATTATTAACCGGAAGAATTGTACTTTCAAATAAAAAAAGGATTTTAAAAAAATATCCAGTAGTTTTTTTATAGAGTTTTCAACAAAAAAAAAAGAGTTATTTGGCGGGCCTTTTATTATTTCTGCAAACACAAATTTTTGCCTTAATAAAGTCATTATTAACTAAAAATGGTACCAAAAATAACTTAATAGTTGAAATCATAACATCATTGAAATCGTTACATACTATGATTGCCTCGACTATTAGTTACAACAAAAATGTTGTAGTTCTGTCAATCATGATAAATGTGAATATTATTATAGAGGCAAACACATAAGTAAAATGAATGCTTTTCTGAACTATTCTTTGATTGTTGGCAAACGAAGCAGAACATTACCAAAAATCGAACGAATTTATTGTGTCTGAACAGTTGCAGGAAAAACTTTCACTTCATTCAGACACAATAAGTCTTATCGATTCCTGGCTATGTACCGTTTCGTTTGTCAACTGTTCAAATATTGTGGTTTGTTTTTAATCGCCTTATCCTAAAGACAGCGAGCAGTAAAGTGACATTTTCGACTTTAATTGCAGCAAACATATTTCTATTTACCGTAAATATATTTCGAAATTCTGACCATATTTTGCTTATCACACATATTGCTATTTTTGTGACAATTCACTTAATGTAACATGCTTATGAATGGCATTAGTCAGACGAGCGATAGTAGTGGCTGTGGCCTACTGGTAGTGTGCGTTGCTCGTAACCGAAAAAGTCGCGGTTCAAACCCCAGCTCGGACAGAAAATTTTATGAAATGATTTTTTAATTGAATTAATATTTCTGTTCAGCCCAGACAATGGAAATTGGAGTGCATGAAAATAGAAAAATTAAATTATTGTTTCAATAATATTCTGGATCTTAAAAATAAATTCATAATATAGTTGTTGCAATCATTCCATTTTCGACCCAATAAGAGAATAATGATTGTTTCAATAATATTTTGGTTCCTACAAAAAAGTTCCTTTTCTAAATATAGTTGTTGCAATCATTTTATCATGATCAAAAAAATATAATATGTTTAAGGACATGTTAGCAACAATCGTAATCCTATGGTTGTTGCAATGATGTTTTTTCTCTGCGTGTATGGATGCGGGTTAAAAAATTAGTAAAATTCAAATCTTATTTTTTGGTAGCAAAGGTTGGCAGTAGGTTCGTAGCAGTAGAAATTTGAAAATTTGTAACAATTTGTCTGAAATATTTTGTTTAACAAATTTCATATACATATTCAAATAATGAATAAGGTGAATGTGTATATTTTTTGTTATTTTAAACTAAATTAATTTTAAGGCAATAAGCAAATATATCAACAAAATTCATATTAATTATTCATTTAAAGTTTTCATTGTCTGATTTGGCCAGGGGGAAAACGCTTGTAGTAGGGGGCATTGCCCCCCTTGCCCCACCCTGGCTACAGGCCTGAGTGGTTGAGAATCAAGCGCAAGTTTTGCTTAACCACAATGCAAATTAAGCAAACAGTTTTCTCCGTGTAGTGTTATTTTTCATGAAAATAAACAGAAAAAATATCTTCTTCAATATGATGAATTGGAGTGATCAGACCCCAATTCATAGCATTGAAGTTCAATTCATAATTTTGAGAAAAAAACATGTTTATTATAATGAATATTTTCTTCAATTTGGAAAACGGAGGTAATTGCTAAAAATAAAGATAATCAATATGATGAATTGGAATTCTTCAAAACTAAATTTATAACATTGAAGATGAAATGGCTGTTTATTTAAATAGATATAAAAATAAGAATATTCTGTAATTTTCTTAATTTTAATGCAAGACAAATATATAAAAATATTAACTATATATTCAGATCTCTATCTTAACCCCACATGTTATATTATTTTTTTTAATTTAAAATTAATATGTATGTAGTATATATGTATATGGAGCAGTATATGAAGTACGACACTATAAATAATTTTGCTTTTCATTTATCAGCTGTGAATTTAGTGTTTTGCAACAAGTATAACAATGTTAACTGAAAATGACTGTTCACAAATGAAAGGAAATTTTTACAATTGCAGAAACTTGACATCTCTCAAATATGCAACTTGTCTTAAACCATAGATATTTTTTGATCGATCTTTTCGAAGTATGATATGATCAAAAATGTAAAAAACAGTAAAATGCCTAATTTTAGTACCTTCACTCAAATGCATGCCTTCACTCAAGATTAAAATAAATATTTTCCACTTTTTGAAGTTTTAGATTTTTTATGAATTTTTAAAAACATTTTTAAGTTAAAAAAATAACTTTTTCAATATATTTCTTTTAATATTGCTAAAACTACTCATCCATATGAAAAAACTCGTTGAACTATGTAGGAAATATGTAGGCAATTTTATTTAGCTTTGTTCGATAGGTTTAATAATAATTGGATAAGTGGTATCCAAGAAATGTTTTAATATATGCAACTATATTCGAAAGAATTTATTTTGCTGTTTTTGTGTTTAAAGACTAAAAATCTACAAGCAAAATATAGTGGAATGCCGTGTACAAAAAATGTGGCGCATAGTGTTGTAGAACTTTATTAATTTTAAAGGTTTTAAAAATAGTCCCGAATAATTTTTTTAAATTTTCTGTCCTCTTATCGAGGTTCATTGACTTCATAATATTATGGTTACAACCGCATTAATAAAGACACTGCTGCTCTTAAGAAATAAAGTATTAATAGGATCTGTTATTTGCAAAAAATCTGCCCACATGAAGAAGCAGTAAAGATCTAATGCAAATTAAACTACTAACCAGTACAGCATCACGCTACATTGCAACATATCCGCCAACTTTAGAGCGAATTATTTCATTGCATTTTTAGCTTCAATCTATTAAATTACAAAACGAAGTCTCATCATGATCGCTGTCATGACATCTTTAGAGTTAGAGCTAATAAATTAATCAACCCACAATTAATGAAGACAACAACACTCGGCTAAGACCCCAAGAAATTGTCCAATTAAATTAACAATAAACTATAAACCTCTAAAAGAGACGCACACCAAAACAACGAATGCAAAGTCTAGTTTTAAAGACATACAAGTGGAAACTCTAGACGAAACTGATTTTAACATCCGATTCTAGTTCTGGTTTGTGGTAAGAAGAAAAACGACGACAGAGGTTCTGGTATGGCAAACCAATTCAAGCGACACAGCCAATCCAGCTATTGAGCCCGACTGTTCGAAACAATAAACGAAGGAGTGAACCTTCAGCAACGTAAATTAAGTCATTAAAAAATGCTAACTTGGCTCGTAAGCTGGCAGAAGAACGAGCGACAAACGACAAAGTGTCGTCAGCTTTTATTTTGGTTTTGTTTTTTTCTATAGACGTTGTAGTTAATCGAGCGACAAGACTTCGCAAGGGTTAAGTTAGTCATTAAATTTGTCGCTAGACACGACCAGAACAACGCATTTACTCTGGCAACGACGACGACAACAATGGTGAAGACGACTAGCCTTAACCATATGTGTAGAGAAAGTCGTCGCTGAAGAGGGTGTCGCAGACGTTGGAGCTGCAGAAAACGTGCTGCAAAGATTGCGGAACTAGATAATACAGTAAGAATCGAGTTGGCTAGAAAACTAGAAACGTTGCAATATAAACACATGGGAAATCAGTTATTTAACGACAATCAACAAACATCTTGCGAAAGGAAGTAAAAGTGAAAAGCTATAAAATGCCAAAAAAAAAAAAAAAAAAATTAAAATTAATATCGATTGCCTTATATATCTTTTATATTCCTCAGTAAAAACAAACAATTAATTACCAGACCGTCTGGATGGCGTCTTCATAACTTTTTTTTAACAAAAATAATAGCGGTCTAATTAGGCACTCATAAAGTAAAACCTGATTGGTCGTTGTAACGTCAGGCAATATTTTTCACACTCTCATAAATTGGGTTAATTTGATAACCGTCACAATGGGTGACGAAATTTCCTATTCGAATTTTGAAAACAAAACGCAACCAAAAACATCATAAAGACAGTCAAATAGTGGCTACCCGTTGAGTCAAGCACCAAGAAGTATTGAACTGACACTCGAATTGCCATTTTCTTTCTCGACTCACAATAGAACAAAAGCCCAAAGTAACAACATAAAACAAGTAATAAACATGTGAGTGGCATAAAAAAGTACACCCCGGTGTTTGCTGTGATGAGGCGATTTGTTTATTTTTCCGATTGTTATCTTAATCTTTGAAATACAATTTCAAAAATTTATTTTCAGTGTTTTAGGGAAACATGTTGATTTGTCGATGAGAGAATTTCTGAACAAAAAACAAGTTAAAAAGAAATTTATAGAATTGAGTAGGAAATATATTGGATTGAATGAACTTTATATGTTAATTCATTTAAAGCTTAATCCAAAATAGAATTTTAAGAAATCGAGCATTTAAATTTTTTCATTGAAAAATAGAACAATACTTAAGATAGAAGGCCACTTCTATAAAAATAACATTTCCTTGCCTTGCCTTACCCTACCTGAAATGTCCTTTCCTAGCCATAGATTACCTAAACTCGGTTTCTACTGCGACTTGGCTTACCCAGAATCATATGAGTTCCGAATTTTTTAATGGACCCTCGTATAATACTCTGACGGACAAAACTGTTCACGAATTTCTAAAAATACGCAAAAAAACTTTTCACTTTTATTATCTGTTTAATTTATTCAAAATATGAGAATACATTTAGAATTTTTGTTAATCCAGCAACGAGTTTTTTTGTTTTATTGAAACGTTATGAAATGTCTCTATAAACTAACATTTCCATTAAACTGCAACTAGTAAAATAAATACTAACGAACAATTTTAGTTTGACTTAATAATGTAAAACAGAAATAAAATATATAACTACATTATAAATACGTTATTTGCATTACTAAATTAAAATAAAAGAATAATAATGGTACTCACTACATTTGTAAAGCCTTACTAATTTGCTAAACTTAACAAATTTGTTAACACCTGTCAAAATTTTGTATGGGAAAAGACTTAGCAGCTTTTTAGCAAGTTAACAAACTGAGAATCGTGTTTTTGTTTAGCAGATACCATTTGTTAAGTCGAAAACGTCCAACTTATTGAGTTTTGTGATGAATCGTTGTGGGAATGAGTTCTAACAAGTACCAAATTATTTTGGATTTGCAGCTTCAAAGTCTCAAAACTTCCATTTATTATTAAAAAAATTAAAATTTTGTAATGGGGTAGGTAGAGATTTAAAACATTTCAAAGTTTCTGAGTAACAAGTGCATCAAAACCCACTGTTATATAATCATTAAAATACATTTTTGGTTACTGATTACTGGTTACACGAGCTATTGAAACCACAGATTTTTAGCTGTAGAAGTCTTTCAGCTGATTTTTACATATCAGTTTAGCACTTGATTCTAAAATGTCTTAGCAGATGCGTTTAAACAGTTTAGCAGTTTAGCAGGACGTAATAAATTTTACTAAACACCATTATTGAAAATTTCCCAGCCTAAGTTAATGCCAAATCGTTTAACTTGATATGCTTTAATCTTCGAGATGAACTGGTCAAATGCAAAATATTTAATCTTAATATATTTTTTACGAGTCTAAATTAAAATTGTACTAGCTTTCCACTTTCGATAACAGTTTTTATATATCTTTGATACATTCTGTCTAAGAAAGTCAATCCCGGGATCCCGGATGATTTAAGACTCTTTATATCCAGGGATTGTCTTTCAGGATCCCGGGATTTTTAAATAAAAACTTTCTATTAGAAATATTCATGTAAATGCAAACATTTCATTTTACGTTGATATGAATATAGAAATAGAAAAACCTTTTATTGAGGCTGAAGGACGATGAGTGTGAAACACTGGTGCAAAGACTTTGCTTAGTTTTAAAAGAATTGCAACATCGGGAAGTAAGCTATGTATTTCAAAATTGTCAGATATTCTGACTTAGGAAATAATTGTTTTTTTGTGGTGAAGGCAATCGTGATCGAAACATACAAATTGCTAACGATTATCGTACAGCGGGTTATATTTGCAATAAAATCTGAACAAGACTATCCAATAAAAAATGAAGCACGTTGATGAGCTTAAGGATTACTTTGAAATTAATTAAAAAAAAATTTAATATTGAAAAGTCTTTTCCAAAATTAATATGCCTTAAACACAAAAAATCATGAAGATGGTGTAAAAAAAAAGTTTAACATTTATATAGTAATACGTGAAACTGATCTGTATTTTATTTTTTTATATATTTTGTTCTTCGACCCTTTCACTAGCTAGGCTTAACTAAGAACAAAATAATTTTTTGAGGTAATATTCTATACTTGCGTTTTGCAAGTTTGTACAAATAAAAAATTATTTTGCTCCTGGTCGGCAAAAAGTATTTTTTTAATCCCATAAAGGTTTTCCAACCCTTTACATCTTTATTTCTTAAACCCTCTTAATATTCTTATCATTAAAGCCAAAATATATAAAATAAAACATAAATTTGATTTTTGTCCGGTTCATTTTTTCTTATAAAATAGGCTGAAAAAAATTTTCTTTTTGCTTTTCTTTGGCACAAAACCGAAAACCCAACTGATTTTTAAGTCAAATATCTCTCCAAATTTATTTTTATCATGTTGGTTCTTTTTTTTTTCATATAACCAAACAATTTGATTTCAAAAGCTTTGCAAAATATAAAATATATAAAAATGACTTTGTGATGTGTCCAATATATTGGACACAAAGGGTTATATTAACACAATTTGCTAGTCATTAATATAATTTAAGTTTTGTGTGCTTATTAGCAACAAGAGTATTCACAATTATGTGGTATAGTTGTATTGTGTTTTTTTTTTGCCATAGTTGAAAATCACAATTATGAGATTTTCAATCCCGATAATCCCGGGATCGAGAAAAGCTTCCGGGATTGGACTCCCTAATTCTGTCATACTGATAAAAGGGCCAGAAGTTAGATTTTTTTATTCTCCGCGCAGATGTTTAAAATTTCACATTATTTTTCAACCTTGAAACTGTCCTGTAAGCAAACACTTAAATATATGGGTAAGAGATGGCAAAAATTTTATGCGTAAAGCGCATAACGAAAACTTTATAATCATTAATGGTCCAGTTAGCCTCGCATGGCATAGCAGTGCATGGCTTAACAAGCGTCACATCGAAATCTGTTTAGTGGGATTTGTGTGTATCTGATTATGCACAACATGGCAACGCATGGCAATGCTCAGATAAAAACAAAAATTCATCTCTGACTACATAGATAAACATGGAAGATCTATTTCATTTTAATTTCTGTGTATTCTTCTATGTATTTGACGTTTGGGCAAAACAGATGTGAAGTTGTAAAATTGTTTGGCCAAGTGCGGTTAATTTATTAAAATAAAATCGTTGTATTCTTTTTTTTATTGGTTTATTTTGACTACGTGAATATACGTTGAATAATCACCATTTATTTGGCTGTGTGCTAGCTGCTTATCTGCGTTGCATGCGCTGCTGTGCCATGCGAGGCTAACTGGACCATAACTCAGAGACTGATTTTCGATCTTTATAGTTACACATTTTTTTCTCTTCTCATTAATTTTTACTTTTTTATAAATAATTCTTTTTGAACAAGATTTTTTAAATCAATCTCTGAGCAATGATGATTTTGCCATTAGTTATCTTTGCCAATCTTTAGATTTATTATATGATAGTAAATATAAAAAGACCTTCCTTGTTGTTCATCAAAACATACGCAGCTTACGCAAACATTTTGATAACTTAGTTGCTCACTTAAGCTCTTTTGCAAACAGTCCTGATTTGATTTTTTTTTTACTGAAAGTAACCTAAATTTTTATAGTATTAGTTATAATTTTCATAGTTGCGATTTATTATATGTAAAATGTAATTTTAACGGGCCAATTTTAAAATTCCTGTGCATTTATAGGTTTAATTCCATTGCTAATGATTTGTATCTTAATGAGTTGGAAGACGTTTTGTTGGAAGTTGGCTCAGGAAATTGCATCTTGTTAGGTGACTTTAATTTAGATTTACTGCAGGCATCACTGGATACTGATAATTATATGTTTTTGCTTTCGTCTTTCGGGTTGGAATCTGCATTTCTTTCTCCTACACGTATTGCACTTGGTTCTGATACGTGTATTAATCATATTTTTATTCAATTATCTGCAAATCTGAAGTGTTTTCGTGCTTTTAGACTTGTCTCAATATATTAAATGTAGACTCAGGTAATCGAACTAACTTTTATGAATCGTCAGTGCGGAAGCATATTAATTATACAATTCTTAATAACTTACTACGTTTTGAGTCATGGAATGAAGTATATTCTGAGTCTGATGTCTCAATTACTTTTAATATCTTCTTAAAACTTCTTACAGATAATGTCAATCGCTGCACTGAGTTAAGTTGCAAAAAATGTAAACTAAAAAGACTTAAGCCCTGGATTACAAATAATTTAGTAGTTAAAATTAATTCAAAATACTTTTTATTCAAAAAGTTGAAAAGAAATGGTCATTGTGTTGATTTAAGACAAGCTTACAGAGTACTCTGTAAGGAAGTGGCTAGAGAAGTTTCGGCTGCTAAAACAACATATTGCCAATATGCTTTCAACAATGCTTTGGGCAATTTACGCAAAGAATGCAAACTTGTTAATGAAATTATAGGAAGATCATTCTCGAGTGACACCTATGTAGACAGAATTGTTGTAAATGGAGAAAATATTTCGGATAAGCAAAATATAGCCAAGCAATTTAATCAGTTTTTTGTTTCTGTGGGTGAAAATGTTGCAAACCAAAATATTTGTAATTGCTCCTGTACAGATACTGTCATTGGACAATGCTTTGTTTTTACGCCACTCTCGTCTTTTGAGGTGTGTAAAATATCAGGTCATTGAAAGGTTCCTTTTCTGCGACTGAAAATAGTTTTTCAAACAACCTTATAAAAAATATTGCTGATATTTTGGCTTTTTTTATCTAATAAAAGTATTTTTGATGGTAATTTTCCGGTTACTTTAAAAGCTGCTGAAGTTATGATGTAGTTTAAAAAGAGTGACAGAACGTTGCTTAATAACTACAGACCGATTTCGCTTCTACCTGTTTTTAGTAAAATTTTTGAAAAAGGTGTAAAATTTAAATTCTTGGGAAATTTAAATTTTTTAACGTATGGTTTTCGGAAAGGCCTGTCTGCTGAAGAGGCGATGTTAAATTTATGTTCAAAAATTTTTAATGGTTTCAACTAGAAAAAGTTTACTGCAGCCCTTTTCGTCGATCTTGCAAAGGCGTTTGATAACGGTCGACCATAACATATTACTATCGAAACTATTTAAATGCGGTTTCAGGGGCTGAATGTTTGATTGCTTCAAGTCTTATTTGAATTCTCGAACACAAAAGGTCAAGATGTGTTATTTTTTAAGATCAATTAAAAAAATTAACTTGTTCCACAAGGATCTGTATTGGGCCCAATTCTTTTCTTAATCTATATCAACTCGTTGTTGAAAGCGCATATCACTATATCCCTTGTGGTGTTTGCTGATGATATGGCTTTTACTTTTATCAGTGATTCCCCGCTTAATCTCAGCGCTGAGATATATTCAAAACTAGAATGGCTTAATCCTCATCGATCCCCTGTATGCGCACGCATACAATTTTGATCTTTAACCTTGAATAAAATAAAAACGGTTCAGCGGAATGACCTTGTATTTTGCAAAGTAGAATTATTTTGCCTGAACAACCAAAAAACCCGTTTTTGAATTTGTACCCTTACTGTATTTGCCTGTGCAGTTATAGTTACGAATCGGTCCCTGTGTATGTGCGCGCATACACACATTCAGGTACCTGGAATTGCCGCTTATTTTTATGTGTGGACTTATAGCACGCTCTTATTTTTTCGTTTTATGAGCTTGTTCTGGAACACACATAAGTGAAGTTTGTTTGCGCATTTATTTGAATTTTGGTTGTGTTTCGAAGATGGACAGAGTTTTACCTGAAAGAAGGCAGCGAGATGAACTAGAAATGGATTTTGATTTGGAAAGCGAAGCGGGCGAATCTCCGTGCAATGGTGACGATGATTTTGCATTATCAGACGAGGAGAATGATGAAAGTGAAGTTAGCGTGCATTCGGATGAAGACGACATTGAGCCACTTGAGCAAAATTTAGCAGAAGAAAATGCAGCAAATCCTGCAAATAAATATTTTTCAAAAAATAAGAAAATTGAATATTCATCGCAACCATTTGAAATAAATCGAAGAAATTCATTTCGACGTGCAGAAAATTTCACTTCAGGTAAAAACCTACCCTCTTTGTTATGGGTTCATGTTCATTATATGTTTCATTTTTGCTATAATTCAGGTCCAAAAGCATTAGCAGCTGCTACTATAGTTGATGTTTCGTCTGCATTTCACATGTTCCTTGAACCGCTTGAGAATATCATTTTGAACATGACGAATTTATATGGTGTACGAAAGTACAAAGACGATTGGGAAAACATTGATTTGGACAGTCTGCACGCATACTTTGGATTTTTGATGCTTTCTGGTGTGTATCGGTCAACGGTGAATGTGTCACTAAACTGTGGAATGACGAAACTGGTCGGCCAATATTTAGAGCAACGATGTCTTTGAAAATGTTCAAGCGTATCCAAGGTTGCATTCGATTTGATGATCGCGAACAACGTATGGCCAACACTGCATCTACAAGTACTTCTGTACGTGACAAATTGGCACCGATTCAAAATATATACGATAAATGGAATCATAATTTGAAAGTTGTATACACACCAGGAAAAAACATTACCGTAGATGAACAGTTAGTTCCGTATCGTGGGCGATGTCCATTTCGTCAGTATATTCCATCCAAGCCGGCGAAATATGGCATCAAAATTGGGGTGCTATGCGACTCAAAAAGCTGGTATGCATACAACACACAACTTTAAGTTGGTCGGAATCGTAATGCCACTCCTGAACGTAATCTCAGACGGCGTGTTGCTTTGGATTTGGTGGAAGGACTTTCTGACAGAAATGTAACGTGTGACAACTTTTTCACTTCGTATGAATTGGCAGAAGATTTACATAAGAATCGCATGACTATTTCGGGAACAATAAGGAAAAATAGGACTGAAATTCCTTCAGTTCTACTCGACAAGCGTCAAAAGCCAATTTATCATACAGAAGTTGTATATGAACATAAATTGCAAGCAGTTATGTTGTCATATGTTCCTCGCCGGTACCGATTTGTGACGTTGCTCAGTACATACCACAATGTTGTCAGCATAAATGAGAATATTGAAAAGAAGAAACCTAACGTCATTGAAGACTACAACAAAACGAAGAGTGGAGTTGATACTATGGATCAAATGGTGGCTACGTACACATGCATACGAAAAGTCAATCGGTGGCCAATGGCAGTATTTTGTAACATGCTTGATGTTAGTGCGTTGATTGCATTCGTGACGTTTATTGCATTGTTCCCGAATCGGAAACATTCTAAAACGAACCATAATATTCGTCGTCGCCTTTTTATGGAGGAGCTTGGATTGAAACTCGTTGAAAAAAAGATCAATAAACGTAAAAACCAACCTCAAAGTAATGATGCTTCCAGTGTTATTCAAAGAATTCGAGAGATTCGCCATTTACCAAGTACATCAAAACGATGCCGATGCTACATTTGCACATATAAAAATAACAAAAATCTTTTTGCTACAAGCTGTGAAAAGTGTAGAAATTTCATTTGTGCTGAACATAATTTCAATTTATGCGAAAAATGTACAAATAATTGACAAAAGTTAAAAATTCAATTTTTTTTTCTAATATATGGTATATTCCAATTAATTTCATTCAAAATCTACCTTTATGAAGACCAAATGTATTAATATGATAGTTAACAATGTAATAAACATAAAAAATCACAAAACATAAATGGTTGTTAATTTTTTTTAGCTTTTTTACAATTAAAAATATATGTGTATGCGCGCGCATACAATGGGTCCCATCGGTCCGATTAGATGTATTTCTCGATGGACCGATGAGGGTTAAATATGGTTTCTGCATCACTAACTGGCAATCAGCGATAAAACAAAACTGATGTTTTTTAGTCCTAGTGGTAAGGATTTATATTTTAGTCAAATGCATTACTATTGTGGCAAATGTAAAAAATATTTGTGTTATTGTAAAAATTGTGAGAGAAATTAAATTGCAACAACTTTTTGCCATGATATTGAATATGATAGTAACTATTTTGTAATTGAAAGTGTTAACTCCTTTAAATATCTAGGAATCATAATTGATAGTAGAATGATTTGACTTGAACATACTTGTGCTATTAAAAAATATCTAATCGTAGTATGTTTTGTCTAAAATTCTTTATCCGTATGCTCGTAAACTACTAAAAGCAATCTCTTATGGCATTTGCCAATCAAAATTGGAGTATGGGTTAACTTGTTGGGGTGGCACCCATACCAACAAATTAGGCCAATTCTTATAGCTTAAAAACAAATCATTAGAAGAATTTGTGGAAAAAATCGTACTCATAGTAGGTAACCTCTTTTTAAGGAATTTGATATTATGCCGATTAAGCATTTATATTGCTATAAAATTATAAAGTTTTTTGTTAAACAGGAAACACATTTGGTGACTAGGAATTGCCCACATTACAAACTTCGGATAAATTGCGATAACTTAGTAGACATTCCTAGACACTCATTTATGCTTTTTTGTCACTTTTATAACTCTTTTGCGACGCGGATTTTTAATAACCTGCCACATAATATTAGAAATATTGAGGTTAACCATATCTTACTCAAATCAATCAAATCATGGATTGCGAATTTGGATTTTGTTAGAATTGATAAATTTTGTATTGTTAACTCTTGAATACTGAGCACATTATTGTAATCTATAATTAATCTTTTTTATTACATTGTTCCACACTTAATTAATTAATTAGCTTATAAAATTTTACTTATACTTCACTCATTTATATTCTATCTTATTTAATATACTTATACAGGGTCCGCCATCTAACGTTTTTTTTTCAACTAGTGCTTATTTCGTGAATGGTAACACTTAGCTCATGTCTGATTTGACAGATAATTAGTTTTATCATTCCGCTAAACGAATATGGTTGTGTATACGCTTGAACAACGCTGGGAAATATTGCGACATTACTTTGAAAATCATGGTAATGTTGCAGAATGTGTGCGAAAATTGCATACGGATTTTGGAAGAAGAGAAGCATCGTCAGCTCCGTATGTTCGTTATCTTGTGAAAAAAGTGAAAGAAACTAGCATTCTCATCGATAAACAAAAGCGTGAAAAGCCAAAAGCAGTGCGTACACCCGAGAATATTGCTGCTGTGGCAGAAAGTGTGCGTGAAGCGCCATCAACATCAATTCACCGTCGTTCTCAACAATTGAACATTTCGGAGACATCATTGAGACGAATTTTGCATAAAGACCTTGGTATGACGCCAAACAAAGTCCAATTGGTTCAGGAGTTGAAACCAACTGACCATCCAATGCGTTTTCGCTTCGCTAAGTGGGCCTGCGATCGACTTACAGAAGATGCCGATTTTGCCAAAAAAATTATCTTTTCAGATGAAGCTCATTTTGATCTTGGCGGGAATGTAAACAAGCAAAATTGTCACATTTGGGGCACAGAAAACCCGCACGCATACATTGAAAAGCCGCTGCACCCAAAACGAGTCACTGTTTGGTGCGGATTTTGGTCCAGAGGCATAATTGAGCAATTTTTCTTCGAAAATGAGCAAGGAGTGGCCGTTACAGTCAATGGCGATCGTTATCGGGCCATGTTGAACGAATTTTTGCTCACAAAAATTGCAGAGGAGGATATTGGCAACATTTGGTTTCAACAGGACGGCGCTACGTGTCACACAGCCGAAGCTACACTCGATGTTTTGCGCCCTGTTTTTGAAGATCGCATTATCAGCCGCAGAGCTGATGTCGTTTGGCCACCTCGAAGCTGCGATTTGACACCGTTGGACTATTATTTGTGGGGTGCCCTCAAAGATAAGTGTTACGCCGACAAGCCAGAGACAATTGACGCTTTAAAGGACAATATTCGTGAAGCCATTGGTGAAATACAGCTGCACACAATCGATAATGTGCTTAAAAATTGGACCGATCGTGTAGGTTACTGCATGGCCAGCCGAGGCAGCCATTTGAATGAAATTATTGTTCATTATTAACCGGAAGGATTGTTCTTTCAAATAAAAAAAGAAATTTGAGAAAATATTCAGTAGTTTTTTTTATAGAATTTTCAGAAAAAAAAGTTATTTTTTCGGACACTGTATTTCATCTGCAGGGCATTCAATAATGGAGTGTCGGGTGTGACGATCCCGCTGATCCCGAGTTGTTGCTATAGTTCTAAGTTTTCATATCAATTTCTATTCAGTTGTTCTTACTATTGGATAGCTTGTCGACACTAGCCCTCATAGCTACAGACATGCAATCCTGTTCATTTTAAGATTAATTATTCTCTGTGGCTTGTATAAATTGTAAGAACTTTGTCAATAATAATAATAATAATAATAATAAAATATTTTAAGTTACATTAATATTTTATTTTAAAACAAAATTAAATTGAGGTGAAGAAAATTTAATTTAACTACGCTCTTAACTTAATTTAAGGATGGTGTGTTTTGAGTATTTTTGAAATGCACTTTTTATTAAATGAAATGCGCTAATATTTAATTTCGCTTTGAATAGCAGCGTTGTCCGTGCAATTCTTTTGAAGCATTATCGTTTAAAGTATTTTGATGGTCTACTGGTTATAAGCTATGTGACGTCACATTAAAGCGTCCTCTAGAGAATATAACAAATGTTGTGAGTACCATTAATGTTATTACATAATTCATAAGAATTTTTTGTTCGCGTTTTCCTTCTTTACATTCTTATTTTTAAAAAGCAAAAACAAAAATCTAGATTTTTTTATTCATATTTGAGATAACGGGAGCAAAAGGTAAATATAGCAACCAAAAAGTCTGCGTTCAGTTTTGAAATAAGTTATTAAAGCATTAAAAACAGTAAAGACAAATAAAATTTATTAATTCTTTTGATAGTCACGTAGTCTTAATCCGGATTCGTTTTTAGATTTGGTCCATTACATCTTGTTATTGAGATATTGTAACCTTAAAAAAATCAAACAGTGCTGATTTAGGTTATAGGCTTGGGCATATTTAAGCGACTTTTCGAAATGACTAAATGACGCATTAGATATACATTATTTAAGTACAATTTATTGCCTTCAAAACCTAGTTTGATTCGTTTTAAAATCTTTTCTATCTTTGAGATAATGATTGCTAGAATTTATGGTTTCAACGACCATTTGCATTATATGGCTGATGAAAGAAAAGGAAAATCATCAAAACTATAAATTCTTACAAGCGATATCTTGAAATTTATTTAGTGTTCCCAGTATTCAAATCGTAACCAATTATTGCACTATTTCTTATAATATAGTTGTTGCAATCATTTTTCCATGATCGTAGAAACCATTATATCTGTGTTCATAAGCGATAATCGCTTAAGTCGACATAAGACAAAACTGAATTATTGATGTAAATGTGTTCCACGCATTTAGTTTAATAAACACACAAAATCTCGAGCTTCTAGCATGACCCTAGCCAAAGTAATGACAAGAAAACAAAAGAGCCTGTCATATAACTTATATGGTGACTGAAAACTTTGAAGCAAGATTTCTTAAAACCTCGAAATCAGACTTAAGCTGTCTTTGCTTATGAACACAGATATGTTTAAGAACATAGTAGTAATAATCATTAGCCGAATCATACTATGATTCTCTTTGAACTATGTTTTTTCTCTGCGTGCAACAAACTATTTTTATAGCGTATGCCTTTTTTATCTTTATACAATGAATTTTTACAAATAATTTTTCGTTAAGTATATTTATGACCCAACACTAGCATTTGTGATAGTAGATGTCTGTTTTCACTGATCAAGTCTGGAATGTATTAGCTAAATGCCGCATTTTATCATTTCTGTGTAACAAATTTGCTATATAACGAACTAATTTTTCAGTCACTTCCGGATTCGATATAGAAAAGTTCGACTGTATTTATAAAAAATTAAAAAAATATGCCAATTGAACAAGAAAGATTGCTTTCCTTTCATTCCTCAATCACAATTTATTTGATTTTAAAACTAGTCTTAAAGAGTTCCCATAGCATTCAATAAATTTGCATAAAAATTGAGAAACCATTATTCAAGGCATCGATAAAAATCATCTGTCATCTATGCATAAAATTAAGCAAATTTTCAACAAATTTACAACATGACAAAAATTAGTCGCACACTTTTAACTAAAAGTAAATTTTTGTTCAAAACAACAAAAAGGCATTAAAATTGTAAATATCTTAAACTATGTAGACAACATTAAGCGGCCCAAAGACTAATGCTTATCGTCAAAGACAACGTCAACAGAACAGACAGACAAACATATAGAAAGACATTTGAAACCACTAAACAAGAGAATCCCATAAAATACCACTTGTTGGTCACTCGCCCCCAAAATGTCACTCGAGATGCGCCAAGTGCCCGCATCAGACATTCTAGTAACTGGTATCTACGTTGTATCTGGTAAGTTAATCTGAGGCATCTGTTGTGACATTAATACAGCAATCATACGGTTGTTTATGACTCTTTTTAGTATGCCACAAATCTACAATAAAAGATCGAATTTAAAGCGATAAGATCGTAGGAATCGTATAAATTTGAGTTTCGACAATAAAAGCAGAAATGCACATAAACTAACCATGAGGAAAATATCTATCAGCTGATGACACTATCATTTGTTTATTGCTGTTTAATTTTTTTCCAAAAAAAAAAAAATTAATGAATTAACATTTGCATGCCAGCCGATATCAGCTTAATTGTGTGTGCTTCCTTTGCTAATGAGTCGATAAGAAATCTTCTCAAGAAAACGAGTTGAAGCTGTTTTCGATTTGGTTTCTTAATTGTAAATACAATTGTAAAAAGCGCTGTTATAAGAGATTGTAAGAGAGCTTATAAAAGTTCTTCATACAGCGGGTATTATTTTTAACTTTTAAAAGTACGATGTGTAAATATTTCGTGAGCAACAAAATGTTTGCATATGTTGTTCCTTCAACCAATTCATTAATTATAAATTTTATTTCAAAAGTTGACGCCCTTCGAAAGTTTATTTGTGTATTTTTTTATTGTTTTCTAAACAAACAATTAACTGTTCTCTATAAAAAATTATATTTTTATGATTAATACTTAAAAAAAAAAGAATCGCGTAGGCAGCAATCTTTGGTTTTGCCACTTTTTTATGTTTCCGGCTAAGTAGACTCATAAAACTTAAGTTTTCTTTTTTTTTTTTGTAATAAAAGCCAGTATTCAAAATCAAATAAACGCTATAATTTAGTCTTTTATAGCAGCGTCAGCATCATTATTTAGTATTAATTTTATTTTTGAACTGAAGTTATATTGTTCACATTTGCATAAAGCTTGAATAATTTTGTATAAAATGTTAATGGAATAAAGTGCAAATTAAAAAAAGAGTAAGAAACATGAAATTTGAAATCAATAATGAATGAAAAGAATTATTCATTAAATTTAAACGATTCGATAATTTATGCAAAATATTTTTAATAAAACATTAGTAGCTGTCAGTCAGACATAAAAACAAACTAATCTTGTAATTAAATTAAGCTGCCGCTACGCTCATATTTTTGTTTCGGCTTTGCATTGATTTCAAATTGAGCAAGATATCTTGAAACCTTTCAAAGAAAGAAATTTTATACAAGAAAATAAAGTCTTAAGATTATAATGAAGAGGAAAAACTTCTTCATTGTATGCGATCAATAGAGTGACCTTGTTTTACTGTGCCCAAGCTATTGTTTAAACTAAGAGAATCCGATCGAAATAAAACTGACTGACGCACAAAAAGTCTAATGGGCGTATATATATTGAGTAAAGATAAAACAGAGTTCGTTCGGCATCGAAAAGACGAGAAATTTCACAAGGATTGCATTGAAGAACATGCAGAGCATCCAACTTCTGTGATGATATGGTCAGTAATCACAAGCAAAAGAACTGTAAAATTTAAATCAGTATCAGAAAGTTCTGAGAGAAAGTTTGGTTCCACAAACCGTAAAATGGTATACGAATGATCATTTTTTTATCGCCATGTCATAAATCAAAATAGACTACAAAATACCTTAAAATCAACCGTATTAAAATTCCGCATTGGCCGGAATCCCCTGGCCGGGAATCCCCTGATTTAAATTTGATTGAAAATGTGTGGGCAATGCTGAAAACTGAAATTTCAAGGGAGTACTAGCGAGGATATCCGCTAGTATCTGATTTATTTGTAGTCATTCATTCAAAACAAAACGAATACTTCAGTAAAATATTTATATGTGCACAAATATTTTTTTATTTTTTTCCCTGGTTTATAACAATACAGTTTTTTGAGCTTGCCAAAATTTATTTAAAGGATGGAGTTTATTAGTCAGTTGAACAGAGAATTCTTCTCTTCCTCGTATTCATAGTACCGTTAATCGGAAATAGTGTGAAATTTCGCGTTTGCAATAGCAAATATTAATATGTGCATAATTGCTTTTTTGTGTGTTTTAACTGCTATAACGTATAATTTACGAAATTTTGTTGATAACCTTAGTAAGAAAAACCATAAACATAACGGTAATACATTTTTGAACAAAATATGAGCACATTTTAGAGTTAATCTGATTTTCAAATAAAAATGCCACGTGGAACCACTTTATCTGAAGAAGATCGTTGAAATATAAAAAGTTTAAATGAAGCCGGTATAAAAGTTGGTGCTTTAGCTGCTAGGTTCGATCGTCACCGAAACACCATAACAAATGTTTTATATGACCCTGCAAACTATGCTATAATCAAGCGTACACTCGAAAAACTGATTGAAAAATCTCTACAATAAATGTTGTGAAATTTCACGACATTTATGGCCGATTTTGTAAAAAAACCACGCTATGCAGCGAGTTTTTTCAGTTATGTCTGAATATGTATATTTACTCTTCTATTCACGCTATTTGAGCGTGTTTTCGCTCAGAGAGTCTTAAAATATGTCTACTTTTCACGCTATTTTAGCGTGTTTTCGCTCAGAGAGTCTTAAAATATGTCTACTTTTCACGCTATTCCAGCGTGTTTTCGCTCAGAGAATTCTAAAATATGTATATTTTCTACTTTTCACGCTATTTCAGCGTGTTTTCGCTCAGAGAGTCTTAAAATATATATATTTTCTCTACTTTTCACACTATTTCAGCGTGTTCTCGCTCAGATACTCCTAAAAACGCTCCAGCAGCGGTATTTTACGATTGTCCTTAAATAAACACCTCTGTTTTAACGTCATATGATTTCAAAGAGTTTATTCGAACAAGCGTCAAATTATATACAACTTAAACTGTAGATTGGTCACATAGGAAAGAGTAGCGCCTTCTACTGAGTTATTGACTCTATACAGAGTTGTTGTTATTACCATGTTCAAAACTTGAATGAATGGCAGAAAAAACTTGAATGAATGGCAGAACTGAATGGCAGAAAATCGATGCCTCCATCCTCAAATCGTTGATGTACTTCATGCCTTTCACGCTTAACCAAGTCATATATAAGAAAGGAAGACATGTTAAAAGACTTCACGCATTTCTAGCTTTTTTTATAATCGCAGTCAAGATTGGAAGAAATAATTTTAGAAGAGATTTTTTGCAAGAGAGCGAAAGAAAATATTGACTCGTCTGCTATCAGAATCAGCTGTTTTGTGCTCGAAACTTGCTATATGCTGTTTCCGTACTATTGCTAATATTCTCAAATTTCATTTTTACTCTCTCAGTTCGTGCTTACCAGAATTTACACAAATCTTACACAGTGTAGAGTACGAAAACACACCTAATATGGGCAGCAAACATAAACAATAATCAGCGCAATCGATACATGAAAATTTGTTTTACATTCTGATTCTGATAACAGCGAGTACAGAGTACGTAAAATGAGTTGTTAATATGTATTAGCTAAAAGTATTTATCAATGTATTTTTTTTTTAATTTTGATAAACGTTTTTTAATAACAATTAAAAAAAAAAGACAAATCGATTTTGATATGGTCGAACTTCAATCACCGGCAATAATAGTATTAATAATAATAATAATAAAAATGTTATGATTTAGTAAGTTGAATTTAAACATACATACTTAAAATTATTAAAAGTAACCCATAATTTCGTTTTTTAACATTTTCTTTAAGAAAAAAGAAAAAGAATTTATGATGAAATTTAACATCGATAGAATGAGTGCAGCTCAAAAAGACTTAAAGATTATATAGCCATAATTTACAAACGCTGACAATAATTTATCCATTTAGAAACAGAGAGAGTCATTTAATATACACAAAAACAAAATGCTTAAAAGGGCTTCTCTCAAGAGAAAACACATTCCGTTTAATAATAATTCAAATTGTCTTTCGCAGTTGTTTCCCCTAATCAATAATTCACGTATAGTTCCAATCAATTCCTCTACATAATCTATCCCTTTCCTTTCAGGTCAAAGACCAAACCTTGTTTGTATAAGGCGCATGCCTTGGTTCTTTGATCTTTAAAAAAAAAAAAAAAAAATAAACTTTTTACTAAATAAACTAATTAAAACATATTCTTAATTAATTTATTAATTTAATTAATTTACTTTTTTATCCTAATTTAATTTTGTTTTGTTTATGATAAACCATATATTGTTTTATATGCACCTATTTTATGACACTGTGTGAACGATTCAATGTTTATCAATCAATCAATTTCAAATTAAATGATTACCTTACGCACTTCCAAAATGCACTTTTAAAACTAAATTTAATATACACTTACAGCTCGATTTTGTTAAAATTTGATCCAATAAGATTTTATAGAACGAAGAACTATTTTTAAGGTGCATTTTTTAATACAACTTCAAAGAACAGGGAAAAAATTAACTTTCTTAAATTTTTTGTAGTGGAGCGCCAAACCTTTTTTAAAAATTTGACGTAAGTTTTATTTCGAAATAGATATCAAAAAGAAATACTCAACCCAATCAATGCAGTATTTCCAAACCTAAAATCGTTGCTGACGTTCGTGATTAAACCTTGTGGTGAATTTTTATAAAATTTCAGAGCTGAAGAAGCGGACACTTGTATAAAAATTTCAGTCATGATTTTAATAATGAAAAACGTATAGTTTCACACCTGAGCTCATAGTTGGAGTCCAGATCAGAAACCATTGATGAATGAACACTTTAATTCATAGCTGGTAGTCTGATCAGTAGCTCGGTTCAGTAACTTTTATCACCTCAGAACTACCCAGATTTTCTCACTTTTACGTCATTGTGACGTCATTGTGACGTCATTCTCACATGCACTGTCTCTGTAATAAAATGAGAAAAATCGGTGGCTCGTCTCAATTGTTTGAAGGAATTCGATTGTCGAAATGTTTCTGGAAGCTTAAATACTTGACTTGAGTTGATTTAAGTTTTCACTATGTTCTAACTTGGTATGCAAATATTTTGCTTATTTGTGCAACAGTCATATTCAATAAAGTTGTGGAAATAAATGTATCCACGTTACAAATACTTCTAACTGGTACAACTTAAATTTTTCATAAAGATTAAATTAACGCGTTCACGACCGAAGCGATCAGGCCAGATCGTAAACCACCAGATGATAAATTTCCACGAAATGAGTTAACTCTAACTCAATTTTAGAGTTTATGTTTTTTTATGTGCTTTGTGGAGTTTGTGACGTCAGAGATAGTATGACGCTTATACGCGTCGCCGGTTTATGGAACGAAATTTCGTTGTATAAACCGCACATATGCACATATGCGTCACTAAAATAGTGTAAACTAAATAAAACTAAACGAAAAGAAATGTTGTTTTTTTAAAAAAAAAAAAAATAACAATTCATTCAAAAATAACACAAAAAAAAAATTCAAAACTATATGAAAAAACACTGAATAATTAAATAATTGCAAAAAAAAAATAAAAACAAAAAATTAAGAATAATGTTAATTATTTTTCCATTGGATTGTGCCACAATTTAAAACATGGTTCTACACATAATCCGATAGGCTTCCCCCCGGTATCTACACATGTTTCGCAAATAAAATGAGTATCAGTCCTTTTTTGTGCTTTAAACATTGTCGACACCTTTTACGGTTTTTAGTACGGATTGCATAGTGTTGCAAATTTCTTTCCTTTGTACTTTTGCTAGACTCTGTAAGCTAGAAGAATCCAGTCTGGAGGAATACGATTCATCTGAAGCATCTTGTGAATTTAATAAAGATATTGCAAGCAATTCACGAAAACTAAGATATGATGTTTTACTTCCTTTGTGTTTATTGAATAACCAATTGCTGTTCCATACTGAAATATCAAGTATATGGAAGAAAACTTTTATGTACCATCGCAAACTCTTTCTCGGTGTGGAGCAATAAGATGTCATTTGGTCGTTTCGGTCTATACCTGACATGTGTTGAATATAATCTGCAACCATTATGGGTTTTTGTGATGTAATTCCTCTTTTATTTATGTATTCAGTCATTCCAGCTTTATGCAAAGATGATATCATTAAGACATCGCGTTTATCTTTCCATTTCTGCACAGTTATATTATTTTTTCGTCTCCAAATAGTTTCATTCTTCTTTAACTTTTTGGTAAATACGTCGCTTGGATTTTGCTTTCGGTTGGCCCTGAAGGTTCCACATACATGTGTCCGTTGCTCAAAAAGATGTTCTGTCGAAATAACACTATTGCAATAGTTATCCATGTACAATATGTGACCATTTCCAACGTAATCTTTCATTAGCTCTTCAACAACACCAAAAGCATGACCTTCAGCTCGAGGTTGCCCAGAGTTCTGACCACTATAAATCAACATATTTAGAAGGAACCCATCAGGTGTATAAATTTCGTAGAATTTAATTCCATATTTATGCCTTTTATTGGGAATGTACTGCCGAAAAGATAGCCTTCCACGCCACAGCATCATTGCTTCATCAAGTGATAGGTGCTGTCTTTTTCTTTTTCGTATACGTAGTACGTATCCCACACCAAAACCAAACACAGAAAATAACAGCTTGGTACTTCCCCTAAACCGAAAAAAAAATCAGGATAGTACACTTTTTTTATGTTGGCAAGTATATGGTCAGAAACATTCGATATTTTATGAAGTCTATGAGTTATGTCATTTGTCTCGCTATTATAAAAACACAAGCACCTCAGAATATTTTCAAAACGATTTCTGCTCATAATTTTTCCAAAAATTGGATGTTGATACATTTAATTTTTACTCCAATAATGTCGTAAATTTGGCATATGGACATTTCCCATTATAATACACAATCCAAGAAATCGCTTAAATTCTGGTATAAATAATTATTTCCAGTTTAACATATTTGATTTGGGTTTTAGGTTTCCAGATTGTAAATGGGTTGCGGCCCGTAAGTAGACCCATTCTGTTATTTTTGAAAGCAAACTTTCATCAGAAAATAATGAGAAAATATTTTCTGCAGTCTAATATCTAATCTATCTAATGGTACTTTTATTCCTTCTTGACCAATAAATTCGAAAACATCTGGTTCAAAATCTAAATCATTCCAATCGTCATCATTTTCAGTTTCATTGTAATCCATTAGTTCTCCATCAGCATCTTCCATTATTTCTTAGTCTCCTTCATCAGTTGATAACGATTCATCACTAGTACTTCCCAGATTTGAGCAAAAATGTTCACTAACTGTGTCAGAAAATGGTTCAGGTGTACTGCTTTCATCGCGTTCATTTATAATTTATTTATTGCAGATTCCGTTAATTTTTTTGCACCCATAACTACGGAAAATAAACAAAATTTACTTCGTATAACATTTTTCTTCAGAATAATAGTAATAATTTTCTCACCTTTATCGTAAAATGTACCTGATGGGAATAAAACAATTAATTGTATATATGACTTTATTACTGGATCCACTTTACTCGGGAGAAAATCAACTTATCTGTCCAAAGGCCTACACACTAAAACACACTGTATGTACACACTATATGTAACACGACAAATTAACTCAATTGCAACAAAAAAGGGGTACTGTAATTCAACAAATGAGAAATAATAATGAATACAGTGATGACCATAATTTTTGCATCAGTCGATTATGTTCATAAGCAGTAGCCCTTCTCCCTTTCTTTTTCGTATACGTAGTACGTATCCCACACCAAAACCAAACACAGAAAATAACAGCTTGGTACTTCCCCTAAACCGAAAAAAAAAATCAATAGAATCTGTAAACCAATATAGAAACTACAATGAAGTACAATACAAATTGCGACGCATATAAGCGTCCTCGGGTTGTGGGAAAAACCGCATGACGCATATATGCGTCGTGTGGTCGTCAAGGCGTTAAGCACTAATATTATGCGGACATTTGTATGAAAAATAAGGGCTGTTCCCAGAGAGCATTCAGGCCTAAATTCCAGCCTGATCATGCATGACATGACTGCTGGGTATTTATATTCTTTAAAAATTAATGTTTGATCATTGGAATAAACGTTTTCTCTTAGTAAAAAAATTCAGATGCAGATATTAAAAATTAAAAAATAAAGATGCGAATAAAATTTATTGTGAAGCACATCCCTCCCTAACAATGAAAGCACAGATAAATTTGCCGTGGAGCGGTACCAAATTAATACGAAAGTAATGGTTTGGGAAGCAATATCACCAAAAGGCAAGTAACCGATACTTTTCAAAGATCGAGGCGTAAAAAAAACATTCCTTATCACACCAAGCAAAGCGCACTCAAGACTGGTATCAGCAAAATTTCCTGGATTTTATATCAACCAAAGAATGACTGGTAGCGTCGCAAGATTTCAAGCACTCGACTTTTGTGTAAAGTGCTATATATTGAGAAAAGTTGGAATCACGAATGGCCTACACATGATCATTTCGAAGCTCGGCTGAAATAAATTTGAAACAAAGTGTATCATGACATGGTGCTTGCCGCTTTCTAATCAATCTTTATTTTTTTGCATCAAACGTGCAGAAAGGCGTAATATTTGAATCAACGATTTGGATCTATTATTTTTGAAATATGTCTTAAGAAATATAAAGAAATTATAAAATTTCAATTTCGACTTTAGTTTTTATTGCAATGTAGTTAAGCGACACTTATTCTGGGTCACTCACCATAATGAAATAATAACTAACATCTTGATCAGCTTGTACTCTTATATTCTGGTACAGTAATCCCCGCTTAATTGCACAAGCAAAAATGCTTACACTTTTGTTCAATTAACCGGGAAACTCAATTAACGATATCCCGCACAATCGAAATGACCGCACTTTTTCTTTAATTACACTGGGTTACAAGTAAAATGCACCCCGGACCAAAGTAGTTTTTTATGGGTCGGTGATCACAACAGTAGAATTTTTTTTCATTTCGCGGGTTTTCGAGATATCGGTAAAAGGCGTGTTTTAGTTAGTGGATCAACTCAAACAAAATATCTCATTAATGGTAAAGTCGAGAGTAATATTCTATATATTCTTGAAGAGGCAATGAAATTACACATTTAATGACATTTTCTTTCGTTGTCTCGAAAGCCCTGGCCACATTTTTGGGGAACAATTAAGCGGGATTTTTTGTATTGATTTTACTCAATGGCCCAAATTTTTATGAGCAAATAACCGGGGAATCAATTGAACGGGAATAACACCGTACATTTCTTATGGGAGGCGTAATATTGACAAACCTTTTCGTTAATTAAAACGGGGAAATCAATTAAGTGTGATGCAAATAAGCGGGGATTACTGTAAATGGTTTTTTCCTATTTTCATAAAGTTAAGAATATTTAAAATTACAGATACTTTATATCAGTACTAGTAAGACCTAGTCTACTCATTGTGGTGCTATCATTAATTTCACTCCAATCAGATGTTCCACCTTGCAGCTTTATAGTGGCAGTTATTATATTATATACTCTTGTTACCACACCACATTTTATTGCCTTAGTTAAAATCAATTTCGCAATTTCTTACTTAAATTAAATTTGCTCATTTTGTGGTTTGCAAAATTATCTCCGTATTAATTAAACTGATCTATCTATCTTTTATGTTTGCATGCGGTTTACAAAACTCTTAATATCTTTACAAATTGTCAACGACGAATCCTAAAGCTGTCAAAAGTTAACGTCAAACTGTCGAAATATAATAGAATTGCTTTGTATATATTGTTTGTTTTTTTTTTTTCATTAAGATTTGCTTAAATATTTTGTTAAATAAGTTTGACGGCTTGAATAGCATTTAAATGAAGCGTTGGCGTGTTTCTTTTCTTCAGATGCTTTGGTTTTTTATTTTTATTATCATAAAATATGGGTTTGTCTGCCATATTTTGCATATTTAACGTGTTTTTAAACATTTAATGATTGTGTTGCTTATTATATGACTTAAATTTGCATAATGAGGTTGGAATTGAAAGGAAAAAAATGCTAGCATGCGTTCATAAAATTTGTTAAAAACGGCAAATTGATGTTATCTGGAACAACTTTTGAGTATAATAAAAACATGATTTAGCTTAAGATTTACATGTTTATAATTTTATAGTGGAATTGGTTCGGTTTTGATTTCGCCACTCAAAATACCTTTTTTATTATAGTTACTGCCAAAATGGGTTAATATCATTGAAAGTTAAGTAGCCACGACTTGAACAGGTTTATGTATTGGAATGTATATTGTATAAGGTATCCAAAGAAGCTGGCCAAACCCATTTGATTCCGTGTTCATTAGAGTCAGTTGTGATCCTTGTCTCGCATTGCAGCGGCGGGAATGATAGTAAGGGGAAGTCATAAACACTAAAGCTGTCCGAATTACATGCGCCTGCGAACACATCACGTAGTGTCACTTAATTGGAATCTCTCCACTGTTCTGTGTACGTGTTGAGCAATTTTAATTTTTCCGTTTTATCTAATTCACTAAAATTAGATTGTAATTAACAGGAATGAGGGACAGGTCAGATTAGTTTTAGTGTTTGAGTTTTTAAGAATGTATTGAACCATTTTTCCAATGTCTTCTGGGTTTCATTAGATTTGTTGTTGATTAAATTTGATTCAATATTTCCTCATACTTTTAATTAAGACCTCTTCGTTCTATTGACTTTTATACCAGCACGTTTTTGAGTCCTACTGTGCGATGCTGCGTGCAGATAAAGCTTCGCATCCTGCATGATAGTTTTCGTTGTAAGTCTTGTGAGCAAATTAGCCTGGTTTTGTTGCTGTTCTTGTTGGTCCTTTTGTCACCTGTTTTGTTTTTTTTTAACTAGTATCTGTATCTATATAAATGTTTTTTTTTAATTGAATGCCAAGTGTCCCTCGTTTGCTGCAAATAACACACACGCTGCAACATAGTCGACAACTGTCAGTGTTGCCATGTTCTACATAAAAACATTTTGTAAGCTAGCTTAAAATGTTGCTTATTCCATTCTGTTGTGGCTTGTTTTTGTTGCTGTTGTAGAGTTTACTTGTTGCAATACAATTTATTAAGCTCGCACAACGTGATCGTATGCTTGTCGTTGCCTTATCCTTATAAAATCTATGGATTGTATAAAAAGTTTGTTTTTAAAGGGATAAGGTTTTTGTTCGAAAGTTATCATAAGCTTAGACCACAGGTAACAATAAAGCAATTCTTTTATTTTAATTTTTTTTAAGGAAAGAAAATATATTATAAGTAATATTTATGTGTTGGCTAAACCTTAATACGCTTTAAAGCAATTTTAAGTTGTAAAATTATAAAAAAAAACATGGAAATTCAATATAACTTTTAGACTTGTAAAAGTTAAAGCCAAATTGAAGATAAATATATTAAAAATTAATAATATTATCATAAAAATATAACCAAAACGATAACTTATGTTAGCACTCGCAGAGAAAAACCATAGTTGCAACAACCATGTTTTAAGAGGATCATAGTATGATTCGGATTATGATTGTTGCTAACATGTTCTTAAACATATAATATTTTCTTTGATCATGATAAAATGATTACAACAACCATATTTAGAAAAGGAACTTTTTTGTAGGAACCAAAATATTATTGAAACAATCATTATTCTGTTGTAATCGCTGATGTTGGAAAAATTAAAGACGATGGTTGAAATTTTATCGACTTACAATTTATTTGTCTTTTTCAGTCTGAACATAGAGATTAAAAATTAACCGGCAAAAACAATTTTTTACAGTACTGCCAAATTCCGGTATTTTGAGCTGTCAGATTGGCTAAGTGCTACCCATAGAAAAAGAAACACATTTACCCCATGAACACATTATATGACAAACGAAACAAAAGTGAACTTAAATTAATTAAGTTAACAACTCGGCCAAACTGACTTTCGATCGACCTCGATCGCTACGTAATAAACGGCAGACAGCACGTTTCACAAACTTATCCCAGGTATCGCATTGCTCTGGTTCATTACATCAATGGCCGGCCCTTCACCACTTGGTAACCATTTTCGCATTCTGCTCGCTTCGATAACACCGTCGTATGGCAACTGGGTCAACTGACAATTTTCGACATCACGCACAACATATCTGTCGTTACCAAGGATTTTATGTACTACGTATGGTCCCCTATATTTAGGTATTAATTTTTTATTGGTACCCATTACAGTGTCAATATTCCTTATGACTACGAAATCACCTACGTCGTACTTCTTTGCGTCAGTGTTTTGCTCTAAGGAGTAGTCCAAACTATATTTTTGTGATTTTTTTATAGCATTTTCGGCACTTAATCGTATTTGTTGTAGGTTACGGGTTTTATTTGAGTCTATTTTACTTTGAACGTATTCAGTAAATTCGTCAATGATAACTCCGCGCTGTTCAACACCAAATAATAAATCACTAGGAGTCTTCTTGGTTGTACTATGAACTGAATTGTTAATAGCGTATTCTATATTAAGCAACTTGGCGCACCAATTCGAATGATTTAATGGGTCACTTAACTTTCCTAACATGCATTTTATTACCCTGTTTACCCGTTCCACCTGTCCATTTGCCTGAGGGGATGCGGTTGCTACTTTCACGTGAGCTATATTTCTTCTAAGAAGAAAGTCGTCAAACTCCAATGATGTAAAACAGGTCCCCCTATCAGACACAATTCTTTTAGGTCGACTATAGTAACTGAAATATTTCTCTAAAGCACTAGTAACTTCACGTGTACTAGTTGAATTCGTCGGGTATAATTTCACAAATTTCGTAAATGCATCCACTACGACTAAGATATGCTTCCTTTTGGATTGGATGGATGGCAACGGACCAAAATGATCGACGTGAAGGGTATCGAACGGCAGCGGCACTTTTGGAATAGGATATAAGTTCCTCTCGCGGGTTCTTACCGGCAGAGCATACATTAAACATTTCAAACAGTTTTTGATGAATCCGTCGATTTTTTGTCGCATTTGCGGGAACCAGTAGTACATTTTGATTTTATCAAGACATTTGTCAACTGCTTGGTGACCAATTTTCTCATGCAGCAGGCGTATAACATTATCTTCTACCTCGGTAGGAACATATAAAAGCTTTTGTCCGTCAACATGCGTTCTAAAAACAAGCCCATCTATCATCTCAAAGTTTTTTACATTTCCTGTCTCTAGTCGATCTTTTAAGTTCCTTATAGTGGCATCGCGTCCTTGAGCGATCTGGATTTGTAAATCAACGTCATTCACATTCAATAATGCAGCAACTTGGCACCGACTGAGGGCATCTACATGACCCATAGCTGAACCGTTTCGATGCTGTATTGTATAATTGTAATTTTCCAGTTCTAGAGCCCATCTAGCTATGCGTGGATTAATTTGTTTCTTTTCCAAAGTCATCGTCAGGGAGTTGCAGTCAGTAACAATTTTAAAGGGTATTCCTTCCAAATACACTCGAAATCGCCTAAGAGAATATATTAAAGCCAGAGTCTCTAACTCAAAGCTATGGTATCGGCACTCGGCAGAGGACGTAGTCTTTGAATAGTAGGATATTGGATGAAGATTTCCATCGTTTTGTCGTTGTAATAGCACTGCCCCAAAACCAATTGTACTGGCGTCGCAGTGTAATTCAGTCTCTCTTATCGGGTTATAAATCGCCAACACAGGGGCCTCGGTCAGTCTTCTTTTTAGTTCGTTAAATGCGTCAATGCATGTTTCGTCAAAACAAAACTCGGAATTTTTTTTCAACAAACTTTGTAGTGGTTTTGCTATACGTGAAAATGACGGTACAAACCGGCGAAAATATGAGAAAAGTCCAATACATGCTTGCAAGTTTTTGTGATTAGTGGGTACGGGGTATTTTTTGATAGCCTCGATATGAGACGTGCTAGGTGAAATTCCAGAAGAAGTTACTGAATATCCAAGATACTCGATTTTTCTATGACAAAACTTACACTTCGCAAGATTAAGTTTTAAGTGTTGACTGGCAATGCGTCGTAATACCCTTCGCAGCAAATTTTTGTGGTCGTCAATATTTGTACTTGCAATAAGTATGTCATCCATATAAATTACAATTTCTCTTTTTTCTACAAATTCCCGAAATATTTCATTAATGAATCGCTGAAAAACAGCTGGGGCATTCTTAAGCCCAAATGGCATTTTCAAATACTCGTACTGCCCAAACGGCGTCACAAAAGCAGTATACGGAATTGAATCGTCTGATACACTTACGTGATGGAAACCGCTTTTTAAGTCTAAAACCGAAAAATATAGTTTCCCCTCTAAATACTCTATGCAGTCCTCAATTAATGGAAGTAGATAGTTATCCCTAACTGTTAGCTTATTTAACCCCCGGTAATCAACACACATGCGCGTCTGGCCATTCTTCTTTTTAACCAGAACTAGTGCGGAGGCATAGGGAGAATTGCTTGGCCTTATAATCCTGTCTCTTAGCAACTCATCTATAATCTCTTGAACCTTAGTCCGTTCAAAAAAGGAAAGTCTTCTTGGTGCACAATGAAAAGGTCTGTCAGACGTCAAATGAATCTTCATTTCGTAGTTTATCGGTTTTATAAAAATATCTTTTGGCTCTACATAACACTCCATAATTAAGCTATTTAGTTCATCACGCGAAGTTTTTTCTAAAGAATAATCTATATCTAATTCGTCATTATCAACGGCAATTTCAATATTAAATATATTAGGCACATCTATCTCGTCACTTTGTTCGTCACTTTGTTTGTCACCTTGTCTACGTAACTCTTCAGTCGACTCAGTTGAACCAGTCCCCACGACTGTTGCGACTGAGCACCCAGATCTACAATTTAGCTTCGGACCACAAGTGTTAAGCAGGCCATATTTGTCAAGAACCATTAAGAAGTCATTACGCCCAAAAGTGCAAGATTGTTCCTTTTCATTAATTTTTATTAATCTCTCCTTACAATATTTCCAGTTCATTTTTTTTAAACTTATATTAAATTTTTTTAAAAAATCACGCCCTAAAATAAGAGGCATTAACATTGCATCATTTGGCAAAATATAGATAAGAATTTTTCTTTCACAATTTCGAAATTTAATTGTTACAGGAATTGTATTTAAAAATTGAAGTGGTTTCCCTCCAATGCCACAGTATTTTGATTTAATTAATGTGTCTTTAGTGCACTGCAAACTAATCGGAACGCATGATTGCTTGATAAAACTAATTGGACTGCCGGTGTCGAAAAGAGAAAAAAATTGGTTAAACCTTGCACTTTCCGTCAACTCCAAAACCAAAAACCAACTCCAAAAGCAATACTCACCAAATTAAGAGCACCCATTACATTGCTTTCATTATCCAGAGTGTCCTCCCCTTCAACAATGGCGACCTGGTGTCCTTTATTTAGAGCAGCTAACTCGACGAGAACCTTCCTTGGGTTAGGGCATGAGCGATGGTCGTGGCCCATTCGCCAACATTTAAAACACGATCCATTTGCCCGCAGCGGATAAGGGCAGTTTGGCTTTATATGACCCGTCTGGGAACAATTGAAACACAATGGAGCTTCCTTCGGAATAAATTTGTCGGCATTTCGCGCATCTCTCGGTTTGGTGGCACTAACGGATCGGGCACTGGTAGCTGACACTAGCGACAGATACTTATTTTGATAACGGTTGATGAGTGACTTAAGTTCACCTAGTGTCTTGGCGCCCATCAATAAACTTATATTCGTGACTTTACCTTCAATGCCGTCGATGATAAAATCTACCACTTCCGGCTCTCCAATATTTGCTCTTTTTGCAATTGCCTGCATCTCAATTACGAAACGATGCAATGTTTCGTTGCGGCAATCCCATTTGCGTGTAGCTAAGATTTTGTAAATGTCTGCACGAGTGACTTCAACAGAGAATTCAGCCCTTAACGCTTCGCACATGTCTTCGTATTTAACGGCAGACGTAGTAGATAAAAACGCACGTGCAGTTCCGCTCAGGGAACGCCGTAAGCTGAGCAGCTTGAAGCGGTCATCGGCATTGATGGTGAGCATAAGTTCGTCAAAGTTTTTCAAAAAATGTTGTACGGAATGGGATGCTTCATCACCGCTGAACTTTGGGATGGCATGCTCGATGTCACCAAAGTCCAGTTGGCGCAAATTCGGAACTGGCGCATAAGATTCGAGCTGCTTTATTTCTTGCTGCACTTGCAATATTTCCCGTCGTTTTATCAGCCGCTGAAGCTCTTTATCAAGGGCGATGTCATCGTCGTCAGAATTTGTAGCTTTCCCTTTTACGGCAACATCATCATCGGCATTAGCAGAGGCGGCATATTCGAAGTAATTTGGAACATTCACTTCCACGTTGAGAGACTGTCCACCACAGGCACCTTCGTCTGGGCTTGCGCTGGCAAGGTTTTTGGAATTGATAAACTCGTCTTTAGCGGCATTTTCGGCATCAAGAAAAGCAGTGTGCTGTGAATCGGCAGAAGTAGCAGTCTGTGCGTTTTGATTAGTGCCATTTACCGTTGCAGCATCCTTTAAGTTTTGGTCATCATATAGTTTCTTCAACTGCGACAGCGTAGCAGATGACGAGAAATTTACACCGGCTGCAGCCAATGCATCCATTAAGGTTAGTTTCGTCATTTTTTGAGACATTTGTCTTAAAAATTTTCTTTGATGGTTAAGCAAATTGAAGCGGTAATAGGCAACCCCACATCTGAGTTGTTGTAATCGCTGATGTTGGAAAAATTAAAGACGATGGTTGAAATTTTATCGACTTACAATTTATTTGTCTTTTTCAGTCTGAACATAGAGATTAAAAATTAACCGGAAAAAAACAATTTTTTACAGTACTGCCAAATTCCGGTATTTTGAGCTGTCAGATTGGCTAAGTGCTACCCATAGAAAAAGAAACACATTTACCCCATGAACACATTATATGACAAACGAAACAAAAGTGAACTTAAATTAATTAAGTTAACAATTCTCTTATTGGTCCGAAAATAAAATGATTGCAACAACTATATTATGAATTTATTTTTAGGATCCAGAATATTATTGAAACAATAAATAATACTTATAAAGTAAATAATTACTTTATTAAGGCAAAAATTTGTGTTTGCAGAAAAAATACAATAATTTTAGTAAAAAAACTATTATTGTAGTAATCATGTCTCAACCATGTCTTTTCTCTGCGTGCATAGGAGCGATGCGTTTTCAAGACCAGCAAGGTTAAGTTAGCAACAGTTTAAGTATCCCAATATCGGCCTATTCGAGACAAACAAGGTCTCATGCCAAACAAAACACCACTTCAATAACCATATATATTTAAATATCGTTCTGTCTTCTACAAGGTGATTTCTCGACAAAGTAGAGTAAATTCACTACACCAATTTCCTTTAATACAAAGAAAACGGTTGCGAATGCAATGTGATCAAAGTTTGGATTATAAAAGTTTCTAACTGAGACTATTTTGCTATATTAATAGGTAACAATTTCTTACTTAAAGCTAGTTTGAACATTCAAAGAGAGTATGTCTAAACTTTAGAGAATTTTTCATCATAAATAATCATCATTGGATCATTTGATTTTGATTCGGTCATTTTTTTACGAATCGCTTAAAGCTGGCTCTAATACCACCGCAAAACGGTTCCTGTCATACGAAGGGGCAGGTAGCTCCTAGTTTATCTAAGGATTCTGCCTTCTCGTTTCAGGAACTCCGCAGACCCAGAACGATTTGAGAATACTTGTGATGCGACGGAGCTTCGTATTCGAATCCGTGGTGCATCCGCATACTCATTTTTGAATCTTTAATTTCCCACTTTTTTAATCTTATTCTTCTTTAGGCGCGTTAAAACACAACTATTGTATCATAGATATAAGATTTCACTTCGGTCTGCAGTCCCCATACTGCTTTACTTTCTTTATATAATTTTCTTTCTTGGTGAAAAATATTAATATTATAAAAAAAATTATGAGAAAAAATTACTAGTATTGTTTGAATGTATCAAATTTTTTGCAGACCTTAATTCTGTTCAATTAACATTTTTATTCGCCGAGCTTCTAAAATGAAATGAGAAAAACATACTTTAAATTTATTTTGAATTCAATAAACACTTTCGAATTGAACTGCTTGCACAGTGAAATTAATAGAAAAATGCGTTTAAAAAAAAAATAAATGTGTCCCAATAAAAGGCTGGACAAATTTACGAGTCCAACCACAATTAAGTATCGCATTACAACGTGTTTCATGTACCATATTCTGCTGTCTGGGCAGTCATGTTCGATGAGTTGTCAATGTTGTGGAGTTCTTTGAGTTTGAACAAACTTGTGTTCATTCAGGGGGGAGCCGCATAGTCAATCGACAATGACTTTTGTACTGTAGTTGTCACTGCTGTTGTTGTTGATGTTACTGTTGTTGCCGTAGTGATTTGTGGTGTATTTATTTTGTACAAGTTGTTTGTTGTTTTAATAAGATTCTTTACAAATCTCAGTAACAAGCTCAACAACAACAGCAAATCGATTTGTGAAATTAACACACGACAATAAAATAAAACATTTAGATCGCTTTGCACGTAAATAACATGACTTGCAAACATGGCCATAAAAATTGCCCCAAAACCGGAAACGATCTGGAGCACACATTAACCTGAAAATACCCCGAAGGCCTGAGGTGCATGTCTGTTTTTTCTCTCTTTTTCCTTTACTAGCTAGTTATTGCAACGTAGATTGTTTGGATAGATTTACTTTGGTACATTCATTGATTGCTTGGAATTTAATAAGCTTGTAAACAAATGCATCTGTCATGTTGCGACAACATTGCTAATTCTTGACAATGAAATGTGGAGAAACATTCAGGGGTTAAAGAAATTTATACAGTTTTTTGGCAGCCTTAAGCTAGAATTATTTTTTTATATTGAATCTGTTTTCCATGATTAATGTAGTAGTGCAGTGTGACAGATTCCAAAAAGCATTTATTTTACATATTTCGCAATAAAGGTATCTTACAAATATACTCTAAATATTTCATACCAAAATTATAAATATTTTTAAAGTTACAGCCAAAAGAAGAGAGTGTGCCGTAGTGTGCATGAAAGTTCTTTAAAAACTTTAAACACGTTTTTCTCGAAACTACGTTTTTGAAACTGCGGGAAAGCACTGACTAAAAACTGTTAAACCGATGAAACCGGCTGAAAATTTTTCACGTTATTTAAGACATTTATAGCAAAGTTCGGAACCTTCAAAACTATTAATGTTTTAATACGAAGTCAATTTTTTTAAACAAACAAAAAAAAAAGGTTCGATTTTGACCACTTCTTTCACAAGTCCGCCATTTCTTATCTTTTTTTTTTTTAATATACATATTTTAGTTTAGTGCACTACAATTAAGCACACAAGACGATATACTTTTTGAATTTTTTATTTCATAAAAAAATTTATGAAAAAACGTAAAAATTTCGGTATTCACACTGGGCTTATACCTCAAAGGGCACAACTAGTTAGAATTTCATGAAATTTCCATTTTCTAAACTATTCTTGGAACACATTTTTTTACGCAGCTTGCGTGTAGTGCGATTTGGTAGCGAAAAATCCCTTAGCAGTGAGATTGTTGTGTGTGGATGTGTGCGAGTATCGAGCAGACTACAAGCTAGCAACTTTATCGTTCTCTCCCTCTGTGTGTCTCTGTTTCTGACACATAGAAATGACTGTTGTCAACTGTGTGCTTTTTCTACCAGATTTAGTTTATTTTAAAAATGTTGGCGCAAATAAAATGAGGTTTGCTGCCTGGTACATTTTTTGTTGCTTGTTTTTTAATTTCAGAACCACTAAATGTGCCTTAGTTAGATTTGTTAAGGCTGCAGCCGCTGCACGTGCGTACGTCACACCGCACGTACCTCGGCTCACTTAGACCAATAAGGTCCATTGTGATACCGCTGCGCACTTGGTCTGCAGTCCAAGTGGAACCACATTGAGCTTTTGGTGAAGTTTATTAGACGTTTGACGTCTGTTCTTGACAAGTCGTCAAGCTCCGAGAAGAAGAACGACCCTAAGTGTTTGTGCCTTCTTCTGGCGAGCTCTGGGCACCAACATTTCTATGTTTGTGTTTGTATTTCTATGGTGGGAAATGGTTTCTTCCTCCTCCTTCTCGTCCCTACAGCTTCAGAAAAAGTCATTTGCGACGACTCCCAGTCTGGAGGATTGTCTGTTTATTAAGCAGTACCCTGTGATAAGGGCCACTAGGGCTCTCGATAGCTTTAGGTCTAGAGTCGGCCAAATGAGACTTGTTGCTCTACATGTTGAGAGTTCAGCCCATCAAGAGTTGGCCTTAGATGTCGTGATTTCTTTGAACAGTAATTTGATGGTTGCCAACAGAATGGTTGGTGAATTCTGGACCACTGAAGTCACCAAGGTACCGTTTCTGGCCAGCTCGTTTTCATTTCCATGTATGCCCTTTTGCCCTGATACCCATATTAAGCTTATGTCAAAATAGTTTGACATTTCGCTTAATGTAGCACGGTATTCCTTGGCTACTTTAGAGTTGATGATACTTTCGACTTGTTCCATCCATTTGATCGCAGCTTGGCTGTCCGATAAAATGTAGATTTCTCATTTTGAGTTGACATTCTAGAGAGCCATGTTAAAACTTTCATAATCGCCATCATTTCGGCTTGAAAAACACTTCAGTAATTAGGCAGCCTACGAGCCAGGAATACCTCTAGTTGCTTTGAGTAGAGCCCATACTCCACATTGTCGTTTAATTTTGATCCATCTGTACAGAAGTAAAGACACCCTGGCTTTAGTTTACTTAGAATGAATATTATTAAGCATCAAATCAATATTATGGCTAGCGTGTGTTGAGGTCAATATGGATTACCATGAAAGAGTATAAAATCATTGTCAGCCATAGTGCCCAAAAAAATTTTATATAATTTTTTTGTATACTTTTATTGATGTATGGTAGATATAAGATATGGCGAAAAATATTGAACTGGGCATGTTCTTAGCGATTGCTAAGGTGCATATTTTCCTACACATTTTTATTTTTTGTTTTTTGGTGAATTTACTCTTGGGAATGGCAGAGGTGCAAAAATATTTTTTTGCATGCGTTGACCGTCAAAAAATTCTGACAGCTAAAATTGGATTCTAATAAATTATAGTTTTGGCTTTCGATGGATTCGACTTCAAAAATTTTTCAAGAAAACTTTTAAAATGGCGGACCTCTGAAATTTTGTATATGTTTTTTAACTTAAATTGCTTATTGATTTGTTAAATTCTAATGAATAACTCTAAATCCGATTCGGGAATAGCCACATATATGGAATATAAGCGCCGAAATTTTTCAATCATTTGGGCCATTGATTTTAAAATACTCGTCTATGTAAAGCAAAAAATCTGTATTGAAAAAACGCGTTTAAAATTTATTATAGACTTGAACGCTCTTAAGCCTTTCTTTGTTTCCCTTTTTTTAACCTGTTATCTGCCTTGCAAAACTTCGAAGTTTTACCGCATTCCTAAAACAAATAAAAAACTCATATATTAAATAAATGTTATGTTCTTCAGAAAAGTCACATATAAATTTTTATGTTGAAGTCCGCGAACTACGCTAAATTTAATGTCTATGATTTTGCAAAATTTTCTTAAAATTTTAAGTAGATAAAAGTTTTTATTTACACTTTTTGGTGACATAAATTGACCCAGCAGAGGTAGTTTTCACTAAGGCATAGTTTACATTTCGATATTATAAATAAATGTGTTAACAATAAAACGCCTTCATATCCTTAGCGATACAATGAATAATCAAAATTAATTTGCTGTCACAATTAAGCTAAAATCATCCCCATATTAAGCCAGATTTAGAAATGATCGAATATATAAAACCACAGCTTAGCTTGCTGTGCCAAAATTTGAAACTAAATAAATAAATTATTTAATGACCATCATAAATCGCTCAAAATGACAAAAATAAATATACGCTCTCTGATCATGCCTCTTTCTATTCAGTCATTATAAATTTGATTTAATTGAATTGTGAAAAATAAACAAAAACTAAAATAAAAGTTTGCAACAGCGAAAGTTCGTCTTTGTAGCGAAAAAAAAAAAACAAAATAATGAAACAAAGATCCATAAACGCTGTATTAATATTTGTTCTCTCTTTCTTACTTTTAACTTAGTTAAGCGCTCAACAATAGGCTATCAGATGCAACAATGTTAGCAAAGCGTTTCAATAGTTAAATTTAATAACTTGACTCATACATACATAAATAAGTTAATAGAAACGATTTATCATATGCGACATATTAGCGTGAAAGAAAATGATTTGGCTTTGCAAGAAAAAACAAAACATTTAGCTACTCAGAAAAACCGGTAACAGGCAACTAACTGGCTTTGGCAACAAACGATGACAACAATAGCAACAAGAGCAGCAGCAACAAATGATGTCTGACGCTTTGGCAGACTTAAGTTTGACATTAATTGAATTTAATATTAAATTAATACTTAATAGATTTTTTTAAATGATAAGCAAGGCTTGGTCTTGTGTTAATAGTATGTGATCGCGGTTTACGTGTGGGTAGAGCTGCCACAGAGGTTTTTAATTTTTGGTTAACATTACTGTTAATTGTTTTGAGCAACAGTGGGCTTTTCTTTTGTTTTTTTTTTTTGTTTTCCTTTGACACAAAACGAGATTTTTAATCGCACCAACACTAATCTAAACATCATAATTACTTATATTTTGTTATATAATGGCAACTCTAATGCAAGCTTTCAACCCACACAACTGAATACCGCATGTGGTTTTTCAACGTGTTTAATAGCCCGACATTATTCAGCACTAAGTCATTTGCCATTCATATGCAAATAAAAACTCAGTTGTGTTGTTTTGTATCCTTCCCTCTATCGCGAACCTACTTCTTGGGGCGTAAAGTACTAAAAATGCAGAGACAGAGTTAATGCTAAGGTCAGGAACCTCTAGAAACAAACAGTTAAATATATTTATTTAAAAAAAAAACATCACTGCATATAAAAACTCTCACTTTTAGAAGGGTTTTGGCACAAGTTTATAGAAATCGAACTGAAGTTATAAAGTATGTAGTAGATCGGATAACATGTATGTAAAAGATGCGAAAACGACTTAAAGTGAAAAATTTGATTTACTTATATCAGGGACCGTAAATAACTGTTATTAACAAATTTTTATTAAAGCAATCATGGTTTTAATTATATCGCAGATATACATATGAGGTCTTGATTAAAAGGATCACATTGAAATATGGTTTCTAAACCGTTATGATATTTGAAAAAAGTCCTAAAATCCAACGTTAGTTGTTGTTTCTCAACATATAACAAAAAAAAAATCATGTTTAAACAGAAAACAAGAAAAAAATAAAATAAAAATCTTAGAAATTGGTTTTATTGAAGGGCAAAAAATTATAATTATTTCGGACTTTGATATTTTTCGACTAATTTAACTGTAATTTTTTAGTCAAAAATAAAAATCAGTTTCAAACTTTAATTTTTTCAGTCTCTTAAAAAATCATTCCCGACCTCTTTTTTTTGTTAGAAATAAAAATCCGTTTTGTGTAATTTCTGCGATATATTTATTAAGTTTAAACATTATCATTCATAATATTTTTCGATTTTGGAAATATTCAAATAAATTTTTAACTTTTACAACTTTTATCCGAACTTAATCCGAATTTAAGTTTTAATACGCATGATCCGTTTCCGAAATACGCATGATGAAACTATTCGCTGATATATATTTTTTAAATTTTGCATTTGGGACTTCTGGAAATATGTTCATAAGATACCTTAACCGTTCTTTACCGTTCTTACCATTTTTGCTTCGTTTTTTATGCATTTTTTTAAAAAAAATCAAAACTATCATTGAACAAAAGCATTTTTTAATTGAAAATACAAACCACTAATCGGACATGGAAAAACCAACAACAAAAATAGATGGTGAAGGTTTAATCTAAAAATTGGCATCAATAGAAAAATTTTAAAAACTAGCGTTACCTACAACAAAACTAGATATTGTGTTAAAAAAATTTTCGAAACTTATCTAAAAAAATAGCATACAAATAAGCTACAAGCTCAATTTTATACTTTTTCTAAAACGCGTCTGATGTAGAATTACGTCTTATGTATAGCGCGTTTCGTATGGGAGTTTTTTCCATAATTTTTTTAATCACATGTAGCGTTCTTGCTTGGCTGTATACCTACAGCCTTTAATATTCATTAGACGAAGAAAAAATAAATGCCACGATATCAGTTATGTTGCGAATAAAACTAATAGCTACTTTTGATTTTTTCACTTCCATGCAAGAATTTATTTTATAAATAACTGGCCAATAGAATTTGTTGCTCGTGCCTTAAAAATATAGTAATATAAATATTTATAATTGTATTCATAACATATATAAAAAATTGTATAAATTCAACTTTTTGATTTCTCATCGAACTAGACCCACATCAGGGACGATAAAATATAGGGGAGGGGAAGGCAATAATGGCAGAATTTTTGGTTTTTGATTCATGACATCTTCCTTTTTTAGCTGATATCAAAAATGTTACCCAATATCACCATAGAATTTTACAAAAGGTCCATAATAAAACAAAAACTGTTTATTTGCATTATTTCAAATTAATCCAATGTCCATTTAATTAAAGCTTATAAAAAAATAAAATAAATAGCTTATAACTATAATAAAAAATCAAAAAACAGCATAATCAAGCAAGAAACTTTTTTACAATCTATATATTATTACGCAAACAAAAAAATTGAGGTACCATTTTACCTTTGTTAACGTCAACATATTAACATAAATCCTGTACCGATGGAAAGCTATTTTCGAATAGAATATAGGTTTTATTCGAATCGGTTGTATTGAAGATAGATAAAAATAAGCGAATGTAAAAACCTTTTTTCCCAACGGGAGGATGGGAACCAATAGCGAAACAGCTCTATTGAACATCGTTGCTGTATCATTCACAAGAGAGAGTAGCGTGCGTGAGTGATAGCCGATACACATTGACTGCGACTAGTGACGAACGCCAATTCTCAAAAAATAGAACGCATGTTTTCTTATGAAGATGTATTTTTTGAAGACGGTACGACAAAGAGAGAACACGACCACAATTGTTGCTGCCGCAGAGTTCCATCTATTTCTAATTTGTTATACGACAAGAGCGAACATAGCAGAGTTTGTTTATGTTATGTATGAAATACAGATTGTCGCTGTTGCGTTCATTATAATCAAGTCGTCGAGAATACTGCGATATTTCTCTCTGACGGCAAGTTTCCGTTTTGTCGGTGGACGACTGTTGCAGTCAATGTGTATTGGCTATGACATAGACACAGTTTAGTCACTTTTTGATACCCAAATTCCTCAAAAATTCCTCAAATTTTAATGAAATTCTTCAAAAAAATTTTTCAAACGATATTTTATTTATCATGTAAACAAAAACAAATATATTTTTACCTACATATTATTGGATATCTATATTAACCCTTTGAGGACGACAAGCAAACCGCTGTAAATTTTAAATTTTTTTGTGGAATTGTCATCACTGATGGCATATTTCTATACAGAAGTGAATTTGAAATTTTAAATTTTTAACCATTTTTACTTTAATTGTTGAAAAAATCCAAAACAAACCAATCCAGAAAATTGATTTTTTATTTTGTTGGAGCAACTTCATAAAGGTTTTGACATAATTTAGATGAGAAAATATATCCGCTCATATTTGAAAATCGTTTGTGGTTTTCCTATGGAAAAAAAATATATTTTGACTTCCTATTTTTTTCTTACTCTTAAAATTAATATAAGTGGCACACGTTTAAGCCACATTGATTTTTCATTATTTAAGTCTAACTTTGTGAAAATATCTCGATAATTGTGCTCACACGACTAAAAAATGCAAATGTGTTATTCTTCACCTACTCGTTGTCAAAGGGTTAAAATGCTTTATGCGTTTCTTAAAAAATTTTAAGAATTTTTAGTTTTAAAGCATGTTTTTGTTAAAAATTTTTAGTTATAAGCATAAATTATATATCTGGAACTTTATTTTTGCAATTCAACAAACATGTTTTTATTTGATTCAATTTGATAGGTCATCACTATTTTTATTATTTTCTTCCTTAGTAAAAATAAAAGCTTATAACAAATGATTAAACTGTTTTTGCACTTGTTTAATTTTTTTTTATAGTGACGGGGAAACGCAATCGGAAAGTTCAGTGTTCAGTTTATTTTAAAGGTATGTTTTTACCAACCAGAAAAAGATGGTGCCACAGTTTTTTTTGTATATATATTAAAAAAAATTTTAAAAATTTTCAAATTCCTCAAAATAAAATTCCCCAAAAATTACTCACAGTCACGTTTTGAGGAATTACTCACAAAATGGCAACACATGCAGTGTCTATGCAAGACACTTCAACAGAGCTGTGTTGCATTGTTGTTGTTGCTATTTTTTTAATTACTCTCTACTCGAACTTATAGCTTGAATAGAATGAAGTTGCAGCCGAGTCAAGAAAACTACGATGAAAGGATGTTTACGACGTTTACGTGTAAGCAAAATTGTTTAATAGACATAAAAACAATAAAATTATTATCATACGTGATATTTGTGGAATAAAATATACCTGTATTTGATTATTTTAAGATCGAAATAGAATTGAATTGTTGAATTGAATTTTTGCAGTGGAAACTTCATAAGATGGGTTGAATGATTTTGCGTAGAGAAAAATATTTGCTTTACGAAACACTTTCTCACGACATGACACCCACAAATTAAGAAAAATTCCATGTTTCAGAATTTTTAGTCGTATTTGAGTAAAAATTGGTAATTCTGTTTGTGCAGTAACAATTTGCCACACCCACTTTTATCGCCCATAAATCAATCAAATGCTATATTTCAGACGGTGATGGTCGCATCAGACTTAAATTTTGTAGTTAAGTTTGTGAGGTTACTGTCGACAACTGTACTAAAATGGACATGGTCGCACTATATACCCAGCAGCGGATTTGCCAGTGGCTACCATAGAACTAATACAGAATAAATTACCAGGTAAGAAAGCATTAATTTTTTCAAAAAGTAATGCGTCTGCATATAGCAGAAGTAATTAACTCATACCTCATTACCTGTAATGTAGCATACAAGGGAAAGTAATGCAGTGATTTTGCAAATATCCGAATAACTTAATACAAGTAGTATGTTACTCCATAACTTCTAGGTAATGCTGAAGGGAGGCGATTACTTACCTCCTGTCTCATTCAATGTTAAATGTAAGGCCTTTTATGCATAGTAAGGTAATATAGTCGGAAGTAGTAATACAAGGTAATTGATGCTTCATATATTCGGAATATATTCCATCCGCTTCTGGGTATATATACGCCCTTTTTTCAGAAATCATTATGATTTTGAGTTAAAGACTATTTTTAGACTATTTATACTACCATTATTGGTACTAATTTTATGAATATGATATGCACACTACACCGGTTGACACACGCTTGTGAACACAAAAAATCTTATATATTTTTAATGATGGTGTAAAAAACTTTCTCGCATCATGTCCGAAATATTTAAAAATTTTATTCCATTTTTTTGGTATGTAATACATTTCAGTAATATTTTGCTAAAGCAAATATTCTTAATTGTTTAATAAATTAAAAAATGTGAGGCTTATATCCTTAAATGAAATCGCATTAATTACTTTCGAGCCCCAAGATTTGAACTTTTAAAATTAGAATACAAAAATTCCCAAATATTAATCAATATTTTTTTTTGTTCAAAAACCAAAAGAAAAATGAATTTTTAGGCCATTTTTTAACTTTAACTCCTAAACCAATTTCGAGTGGACTGAAATTTTTCAGATTTGGATTTAGGAGGAAAATCCAAATCCTTCGAAAAATTAAAAATTTGATTTGTCGCTATTCTCGAAATGTTCTCCCGCTAAGGGAGATATTTTTTACCGGATCTCACACCGCACTGACACCAATCTTTTTATTTGTTTTTCCATCTTGAATCAGTTCTAGCAGCTTGCAAGTACCTACAATCGAGTAAGAAAATATACCTATTATTTGAATGATTTAAAAATTTTTTTTTTTTTTTTTAATTCAAAAAGTATGAATAAATAAATAAAGAGGTACATGTATATTAGATGTGTTTTGGGTTTCTCAAATTTTCTCAACATATTCCAGAACCTCCTGCAAGGCTTGATTCCAAATACTGGTTTGATATAAGCACGTGACGCGAAAAAAAGTACAGAAAATTCTGAAAATGGGTGGGCGCCGCTAAATAACGTGAATTTTAAGAAGTATAACATGACTGTTTGAAATTGAGTCTTCTATTAACGTTTAAATCATAAAAAACTATTGATTATAACATATTCTTATAAAAAATCGTTTGCTTACTATGGTATATGGTTTTTAAAAAAATTAGTCCTTGATCCAAAATTCGCCTACTTTATTAAATTTCCTAATTTTTTCTTTCGATTTTGAATTAAAAGCTTTGCTCTCGCCTAAATCGCTGCAAATTTCTAAAATTTAAATGCTGTAGATCCAAATTTGATCATCTTTATGACAGAAAAGCAAGCCGATTTTTTGGAAAACATTATTTTTTTATTAAGTTTATTTACTTTGTCTTTTGCTTGTTAAAAATGACTTTAAAACATAAATTTGCTCATTGTCATAGTTTATAACCGTTATTGAATTAAATGCACCTTGCTTTCAGTTGATACGAAGAATGATCTTCGACTAATAAGGGATAACATTCCTTTACATTCGTCAATTTCTCGTAGGAATAACTTCGTAATTTGTTTTATTATATTCGTAGTATTTACATACATACGGTTGACCGTACGCATTATTCGTAAAAGGTACGTTCAGACTGGTTTGTCGAACAATTACCAAATACAAGAACATGTGTGATTGCAAGGTGGCCGTAGCCTACAGGAAGAGTACGTGCCCAATACGCTTAAGAACCGCGGTTCAAACCCTAGCTGAACAGAAGGTTTTTTTCGTGACAAGGTATTAAGTTATTCGTAAATGTAAAGTACAATAAAAATTTCTTTTTTTCGTACGCATACGAATAAAAATTTTTAAATGTGTACCAAACTACGTCCATTTTATTCAGACACGAATATAATTCGTAGAAAAAAATTTTCAATTTAAGAACATGTATTGAAAAGTTTCTGTGAAACAAAGGTAAATGAAATTGTATCGTAACTTATTAGGCTGTGTTCATATTGCTCTTTTTTGTCGCGATTGTGACACCGCTTTCAATTTTTTTTCGCAAACACGGCTGAGAAGTACTGAATATTGAATAAATAAATGTATTTAACGGCATACAATATTCAGTATTTTTCAGCAGCGTTTGCAAACAAAAAAAAAAACAACGTAAGAGCAATCCCGACTAAAACGCGTAATATGAACACGGCCTTACAGCAACGGGTACAACGTATTATTTGAAAATGAATGGCTTAGCTCCGCTTTATTTATTAATTAACCTAAGAGAAGTATTTTGGTATTATTTTAAAAATACATTTAATTCATAATGAACATTAGGGCGTATCGAATTACAATTTTTTCGAAATTCACATTCAAAGAGGTCTCAAAAGTTGCTTAGGGTGGTCAAGATCTCGCAAAAAAAAAAGGATCTCTTCCTCTCCCGCAAGAACAAAGTTGTTTTTTGAGAAAAACAGTAAAAAATCACGATCTCAAAAAGCTTTAATTTTTGTAAGAAAAACTACGTATGTCTTATAGCAAAAGTAAATACAGACTTTAACTCACAATATTTTGGCAAACACGACGACACTCTTGATTTTTACCCACAATGTCCTGTGTGAAGGATATTCGAATCTAAAGGTACACTCGAGAAAGCACAAAACTTTTATTTGTTATCTAATTGTCTAATTATGCAGTTTGATTAGAACCAGTATTTCAATTCCAGTCATTTTTAAATAAATTGACAGGATTGTTCCTGCTTTGTGTACATGAAACTCTGCAAAACTATTAAAAAGAGTTTGTTAAACAAACAAACGTAAAACACTTGTTAAAAACACTTAATTGCACATTATTTTATTAGTTCTACTTACTTTTTCGTCTTAAATTGACTTTTTGCCATTTGCGTTCTCTACTTTCTTTGTGTCAATTCCGCCAAGAAGTGGCAGTCGTATTCATAAACGAACGTCAGCTTGAATTTTCCCCCTACGTTTCGTATTAGGGCGGATTCGAACACAAACAAGACGGAGGCGAGGTGCATAATAGTAAAATTCAATTCCGCTACCATTTTAGATAGGAGCCAACTTGCGTAATCAGCCATCTGGTAAGAATCCCTCTCATCGGTACGGGGTATGGGCTGACTCAAAGTGTCATGCAACCCGTGCTGTATACAAACAAGGCTGGAGGCCAATGCAACAAAGTCCAGTCTTTAGTGGAGCCTCTTTGATACCTGGCCGCCTTAGAGAGTAGCTGTTGCCTTATCGAGGCATATGGGTTTGTGCCAGGTGGACATATTTTTCCCTCTCTATTTTTTTACCACTCAATTGACAGACTCTTAACCAAATATCGGGTTTGATTAGGGCTGCACACGGAGATATTTCGATCCCAAAATGTGGCCTCAATCCCGTTCGAGTAGAGGTTTCAGAGGCTACTGGTTTTACTCTCTTCAACTCCACGGGGAGAAGGTGGTCGTACTACCAAGATAAGTACCATAACAAACAAAAAACAAAACACAGACGGGCAGTCTTTAAATGCCATGCCCAAAATGGTGTCCACAAAACGTAAGAGATCTCTAGAAGAGGTCCCTAAGCCGGATGCTACGACAATTTGTGGTACACGCTAAAAAATAATAAGCCTTCCCAAACATAAATTACAGGAAGAATGATTCGTTTCTGCATGTTTCTTGGAAACAAATTATCATAATTAATTAAACATAAATTAGGATTAAATAATGCTCATTTCTACATTCATAATGGTTGCTTCTTACCATTATTTAATTGTGCTTGTTGACTCCTTAGCACTTGCCGTTTGCAAACAATAACTTTTTGTTCAAATTTAATAACAATATGTTTTATTTCAAGTGAAATATGTTTTCACTAAAATATATTGCAATTATAAATTGACTCAAAAGAGTTTTAGTCTATTACAATTTGTTTGCTTCGAAATGTAATTTAATTGAGAACAACATAATAAAACACAAATGTTACGGACAATGCTTACAAAATATATATTAATTGGAGAAAACATAATTTGGTTGCAGTCAAACAATAAATTTTTCAAAACGTCATTTGAGAATAACATTATATGTTTACCGATGATAATGCTATTCTTACTTGGAAAATATTTTAGCTAGAGACATGCAAAAAAGTGTTTCACTTTGATTACAAAATGTTTGCTTAGATATATTTATTGGTTTCAAGCAAGCAAAATATGTTTAGAGAAAGATAAATACATTTTTCTTGGATTTTATTATATTTCACAAGTAACTATATTATGTTTTTCTAAGAATACAATAACTTTGATTAGCACACATATTGTATTTGGAAAACAAATAATATAGTTGTTGTCAAACATAAATTTTTTTTTACTTTATACTTACCTCTAAACAAACGCTATTTAAATAAGACAAAGTTTTTATTATATCCAATTTTATTATATATTAATATATATCCATTCATATCAAATCTAATTTACAAATAGGTCGTTTTTACTTTTAATAGCAACATATGAAGAAAACTTAGAAATTATATCGCGTACATTTAAGTTTAAAAATCTATTTTCAAGTTCAACTCTATACGCATAGAAATAGCCACCAAAAACGAGTATTTTTAACGTTTGGATACAAAGGAATATTTGTGTTGCAATACATATATGTAAAATGATTCCAAATTGAGGCAACTCATCCTTATGGGCTTGTTCGAGTCTCAATAACTGCAGCAGTACTGCGCAACATATCAAAGTATCACTTTCGATACAAAAATCTTGCAACTATTGCAAAAGTCAAACGTTTTAGCGAACAGAAATGTTGCATTTGGCGCGCGCAAAATGCAAGAACCTGGCAACATGAATATTAATACCGCGCGAAATTTATGGAAGGAGAAAGTCAGCTAAATTGATATTTGTTGCCATCTATTTTACACTAAATGGTAATAATTTATCATATTCATACACATATATGAATTTACAATCCATTTATTAAATTCTTAAGCGAAAATTGAAAAAACTTTGCAGTTTTCGTCACTGTTCTCTTTTTTTAAAATTTTTCATAAAAACTTTCCATATTTTAGTAACAAATTGCTTCCGTTGTATGCAAAGTTATCAATCGCTAAATTTATTAAAAAATCATTCTGAAAGCCTCACGTTCGATCTTAAAAACAGCGAAAAATATATGCAATATTTAGATAAAGTACAGGGCTGTCCATATTCGAAGCGCCCATCTGGCAACACTGTAACTTTTCGCAGTGATGCCAAATCGACTAATGACATACCGCGTTTGAAGCGTCATTCCAAGCAAATGTTTACAATGGAACAGAACACGCCACGAAAACGCTCTAAAATTGTTGAAATTTACATTCAAAAAAACAAGTCAATAGTGAAAACTCAACGTGCTTTCAAATAAATAAATAAAGTGAAAAGTGCGCCTTCCAAGAAAACGGTAAACAAACAAAATTGCCGTATTTATGTCACTGAAAATCCACAAGAGATTCAAGAGATACCTCTTCACGATGCAAAAGTCACTGTTTGGTGCGACGTTTGTGCTAAAATGCTCATTGGGCCGTTCTTTTTCGAAGATGATAATGGCCACAGAGTTACTGTCAATCAGGAGCGTTATCGCGATATGATGTGGGTCTTTTGTGGGGTTATTTGAAATTAAAGTTTTACGTCAACAAGCCAAAGACCCTAGAAGCGCTGAAAACCAACATCCGTCAAGAAATAACCGCCATTCCCATCGAAATGTTGAAGAAAACCATGGAAAATGCTTCAAAACGGGCACAATATGTCGTAGAGGCCAATGGCGACCATTTACGAGATATCATATTCCGGAAATAATGTAAGAAATGTACTTGAACCCAATTAAATGATATTTATAACGAACAGACAAAAAATTGTGGTTTCTTTGATTTATTTAAAAATAAAATGGGCGCTTCGAATATGGACAACCTTGTATTAGCTGAGCATCTGCAACAGAGTTGCCAATGAGTAACAGTGTTGCAGTATTGCTGCAAATTTTGAGTGTCTCGAATACGAATATTTGTACTGCATCAAAATCTCGTGTCAAGCTCAAAATTTTTCCCTCACATTACAACCCCAACATCATTGGATATTCTTCGAGAGGAACAATTTTTTAAATAAAAACAAACAAATTTCATTATTCTGTTAAATGTAACCTAAGCTGTAATACTTTTTTTACGATCAATTTACCAACTAAATAAAACTAAATGAAATTTAAGACACTCAGTCCTCCTCATCGCCGAAATAATAAAAAAAAATATATTCGATATAAAAAAATGTCATTACATCCAAATATATTGCTACAGAAATTTGATACACGCTATCGTTATTGAGTTAGAGTATTAAAAAAAATAAAACAAAACAAACAAGCAAGCAAACAAGTTAAACAAAATTCAAAATGTAATAAAATTAATTTAAATTTTCAACTGGCTCGCGCCTGTGGTGCAGGAATTCCAGCGCCGTGTCCATGACTTTCTTTTGTACTCTGACTCTGGTAGTCAGTCGTCTTCAGAAAGACAGTCGCAACAGCGGTGGCGGGTGTGTTGCATGCCGAAGACACGATCATTTAACATAATGAAAATAAGCAACGATAACAAGCACGCCGAGAAAATATCTGTCGTTTATTTAAATTTAGCTATCAAAAATGTTTACGATCCATATAACTGACTAAATCACCATAAACACTCTGTTCCGCGATCGTAGCTGAGAGCTGCGCCAGCAAATGATCACATGCGGCGATCACAGCGATTGACTTGCTCGTTCTCATTTACTCTGTGGCTAACCCAGACGCTTTTGGGACTGTTTTCCACACAGTCCAAACTGCTAAATAAAAGATAAACCTGACCATAGGTGGTAAATGATGCCGTGCATGGTGTGTGAAGTGATCGCGCATCCTAGCACCTGGACAACGGTGCACTGATCTTTTGCCCCACTGTTTGGTTGTGCTCTTCCTTTCTCTGTATCTTTGAGTCTCTTTTTCACACGTTATCTGCATTTGTTATCTGTTCTGTGAAATATGATCTGGTTGCAGAGCTCACAGCTATTTAATCAATTAATTACGCACAGTTGATATCTATGGATCGTGTTTTGTTGTTTGAAGAGCAATTTAAGATATCGTCGCCAATACTTTGTAATGTGAATCTCGTAATGGTTGTTCGATTGTCTGTCGATGTTTATACATACATAAGGCACCATGCTAGTGTAACACATTAATTTCTGAATGCATATAAAGCAGTTTGCTAAGATGGTTGATAGTTTTTAAAAGCCAAGTGATTGTTATGTGGTTTCCTTTGCATAAATGCAATAAATTCCATTTTAATACATTAAGATAGTTAATTTTGATGTTGATTGTATTGTGGCCAAATTAAAAAATATTCGCAGATATTTTAGGTAATTTTAGGAGAAAACAACCATTATTTTCTTAATTTTTCCTAATTTGTGATTAAAATGTTTTTATGTAAGCTGATGAGTTATAACACCTTTGTGTTAAACGAACGAAACGTGCATTTGACGAGCCTTTCATCAAAAGCCGAGAGTCAGCTGTTTTTGCTTGATGTAAGACTACAGTTGTTCACGATCGAAAACAGCTGATTCAGTGAAGAACTATAACGTAACTGCAGTGTGAAGTTGGCTTTGTGTATGAAAAAAGATGGATAAGTAAATTGTCTTCGTTGTGCAAATATTGAAAATGGATGTTGCTCCGAAGAAAATGTAAATTTTATGTCATGAGGCATAGCAAAGAATATACAAATAATTTATATGTATATTTTCAATACAAAGAAAACAACGACTGAACAATTTTGTGCGCTTCGGCTGTATTCTCTCTTTGTATTTATAGATATTATATGTAGAGCTTTCTTTTGTATGGTGACTTAAAGTGAAAGTTTACGTAAAACATTTTTGTTATAGGAACTAACTATCACCTTAACACTGAGTTTTGTAGGACATTTTTACACCAATTCCAAATAAGTGGGAAAATAACCCTTAAACACATTTTAAGTGTTCACTTATTTTTGGCATTCAAGTTGGTTTATGAGCTTTGGTATATTCAGAGACTTATAGTAGAATTTTATGGAAAATATTTTTGTGAAATATTTTAACCCATTATGTCCCGGTTTTATGGGTCTTGTTAGCCCTTTATTAAACAGAGGTCAAAAAAGACCCATACATTGAAGAGCTAGAGGGTTAAAATGTCCCACGAAAATGTTCCTCATAATATTTTACCTAAATGTGCTGAACACATCCTATACCAAAAATGTAAGGGTCACATTGTTTCGTTTGCCAATTCGCTATGAGAATGTTCAAAAGGGGGATAAATGAAACCCCCTCTAAAATAAAACTCAGACGTAAACTTTCAAAACGCCGATACACGTATATTTTTTTATTGTTCTCTTTATCGGAATCCGTTGGCGGAACCTTGTCATTTTTCTTTGTGTTGAACAGTGTACTTGAACATTTCAATTTCTCAGAAATGGAATTAAATAAAATTGTCAATTCCATTACAGGAAATTCAAAAAACCAAGGCATGCGCCTTATACAAACAAGGTTTGGTCTTTGACCTGAAAGGAAAGAGATAGATTTGTTTAGAGGAATTGATTGCAACCATACGTGAATTATTGATTAGGCGAAACAATCGTGAAAGACAATTTGAGTTGTTTTAAGCCGAGGCTAGTGTTATGCCTTAACCTTGGCAAGCATTTTCAGTCCTTACTTGTTTCTGTCCTTTGATTCCAAATTTTCCACAATTTAGTGGTGGATTTTTAGTTTACTATAATTCTTAAATGTAGGAAAGAAAAAATAACGTGAAAAGAACCATGCTCGAATCCGGATTCGAACCAGGGACCTCTGGGTTGAAGGTCTAGCTCACTCTCCACTAGATAACAAAGGCGGATTGGAAGTTAAAATTTCAATTACTTTCTTATTGACTCAAAACTACTTCATTATTTTTTTGAAAACTCGACGCGCTCTGCTGTAGTTTAATTAAATATTTACAAATAAATGTTAGAACAAAATATAATGCTGCTACACTACCTGGTCCAATTTCGTTCACTTTATGCAATATGAACACTACATCCGAACCCCTGTAAAAAATTGTATTAATCTACTTACAAAGCGATTTTTTCAGTTTAGGAATATTCCTGAGGAATTGAGGCGTTCAATTACCAATTGCAATTCCCGATTTTTTTCAATTACGTTCCTAGCGAATTGAAGTGTTCTGTTAGTAGCAGTTCGGTAGCAATTACTATTCCAGTAATGGAATTGACAATTTTTTTACAATTCCATTCCGGGCAATTTATTTGTTCAATTACCAGTTACAATTTCTGTAATGGAATTAATGATTTTTTCCAATTCTATTCCTAAAAAACTAAGATGTTCAATTACTAACTATAATTCCTATATTGTAATTGAGAAGATTTTTCAATTACTTTCATGAGGAATTCATATATCCAATAACCAATTTCTAATTCCAAGGAATTGGAATTGAGGTGGAATTAATTTCAAAAGTTATCATTACAACCCAGCTCTGAACAATGCCAAGTTATTTTTGGTATTCCATTGCAGTGAAAAAATGTAATATAATCAAATAATAATGTAGTTATCTTCTTCTACGACCAACCGAACAGGCTATTCAAGCTATTGTGACCAAATTTCGCACCTGTTTTACTTTATTGGACACTTATCCACCAACCCGTATGCGGAGGGTACGTAACGAGGAGAATATTGCTCCTTTATCCGCCATTGTCAATGAAGATCGCGATATGTCAATTCGTTGCCGTTGTCAACAATTGGGCTGGTGTTATTCGACCACCTGAAATATTTTATTTATTTTTTTATTTATTTGTTAAGCTTAATGCAAGCTTATTAACTAAGAACTAAGCTTATTCTAAAAGTGTTTATTTATTTATTATTATTATTATTATTATTATTATAATTATTTATTTATTTTTCTTCTCTCTTTTACTTGTTTTAGTATTCGAAAGATATCCAATTCGTGGTGGGCGTAATTTAACGAAACCCAGTGCAGAGTTGGCTTTACTGATGATATTATCAATATGAGATTGAAATATGAGATTTAAGTCCCGTAAATAGCTTACAGAAGGAGCTGGCTTGCCGAGTAAGTAATAAGATCTCGGGGGAAGCTGGAGACGCTTTCATGAATATGTAATTTCTTGACATTTACTGATGTTGAGCTCAAGAAGATTTTTTTGACACCAAGTGGAAAAACTAACCAGATCATCTTGAAGATTGTTAGAAATGGCGTTGGTTTGTATGCGCCAATAGATTTTCATATCATCAGCAGACACTGAGAGATTGGTATCTTTGATGATTCTATCTACATCAGAGATTGTTAAGACGAACAACAAAGAACCAAGGTGACTACCTTGTGAGACACCAGAGGTAGCTGTAAAAGACTCTGAATTGAAAAATCTAAGGATAACATTGTAACGACATTCTTAGAGATATGATTTAATCCATGATTTAAATAGTGGTGGAAAACCAAAGGCTTTAAGCTTAAGAAGGATGATAGTATATGAGATTTTGTCGAACGCTTTACTAAAGTCAGTAGAAACTACATCAACTTCGTACCCGCTTTCCATCGAGCATAAAGCGTTTGAAAGAAATTCTGTAAGGTTAGTGGTAGTCGATCTTCCCTTGAGGAAGCCGTGTTGACTAGGAGGAAAAATAGATTTGTAGTGGAAAAAGAGAATGTCATAGATTGTAGTTTCAAAAATGTTGGGAGTACAGGACAGTTTACGCAAATTACGTAAGGACCTCGGTATGAAAACATAAAAAATACAGCTGGTGCAAGAACTGAGGCCGGGTGACCTACCACAACGTATTTGGTTTGGTGAATGGGCCTAAGAAAAGTTGGATAAAGATCCACTTTTTTATCGAAAAATTGTCTTCAGCGACGAGACTTATTTTTGGCTCAACGGGTACGTCAACAAACAGAATTGCCGAATTTGGTCTAAAGAGCAGCCACAGGCAGTTCAAGAGCTGCCAATGCAACCTAAAAAATGTGCTGTTTGTGCGGTTTGTGGATAGGACTGTACTTTTTTAAAAATAATGAAAATGGCAATGTAACAGTCAATGAGGGAAGGTACCGTGCGATGATTACCGACTTTTTTTGCCCAAAATGGACGAATTGGACTTGGTTGACATGTGGTTTCAACAAGACGGTGCCACATGCTACACGGCACGTGATACCATGGACCTATTGAGAGGTTTGGTGAGCAATTAATCTCACGTAAGCAAATCGTGTGTGATTTGTGTGAGAGAAAAGCTTTTCAGTTCGTGATGTTAAATTCTATTCAGTGCCTCAAAAGGAGGCTCGTAGCCAGGGGTGGATTCAGGCTAGTAGCCAGACCTAGAAGACAGAGGGGGCAGGAATGAATTTTGGGGGGGAAATTTTTTGTTTTTCATTTAAATAAAAAAAAACAGTTTTTTAAACTTGTGAAATGAATCCATTATACATATTAATTAAAAAACAGTTAATTTTATAATATTTACATGGATATGTAGATCTTTTTATACATGAGATTAATACATAAAAAATAACATAAAAATTAATTCAGGACTTTGTAATAAAATGAAGGTAAAAATACAAGATTAATTTAAAGTGGCTAGAAATATAAGAAAGAGTAGCGAAACAGGCTAACATATGTATAATAGCGCATTCTTTTCTGGAATAAATTCTATATTTTTCTGGCCTCTTCAAGAATCCTGCATTTTTTCCGTTCTTTTCTAAAAAAATGTTGACCTCAAAATAAATCGTGTTCTTTTCTCGAAAATTCTGACCGCAAAACTATAACAAATGCATAATTTTCTGACCTGTAAAATTCGGCGGTTTTGCATTCTGCTCTCTAGTAATGCCAACATAAAAAAAAAAATAATTTTGACAGTAATATTATATGCTATGACAATTGTGAGACGCAAAATGTTCCAATTTTTAAAATTTTTTAAATTGAATCCAAAACAATTTTGATTAAAGTGGTTACTTTAAATAAAATTTAACAGCTCGATGAGTATTTCTTACAAATTCCATGCAGTACAGCACTATACATAACCTCAATCGTAAATAAATCGGAACTCAAAACAACAGTGCAGCCAATATCAAATGAAAAAAAAATGTTGCATTTTTTCCGTTCTTTTCTCAGCTCAAAAGAAGTCAACATTCTGTAAATGCAGGTCAGAATCTAAAAATTCTGCATTCTGTGAGGTAAGACTTTTTTTAGTAAAGAACGCGTTATAAGACATTTTTTAAGTAAAACAAATAAAAAAATTGAATTAACCCGCATCCGTCGTTTGCATCAAATTGATGCAAATTTTTTACTCAGATTTATATATTAAGAGCAAACATGCGTGTTTTGATCTTGTTACATCTTTTGCTTTTTTAAATTTTTGCTAGAATTAAGATTTGCAGTTTTTTCTTATTGTAAAATTAATAAACATTCATCATGCATAAAAAAAATTTAAAAATTAAAAACATTTCAATGAATTATATATTCTTTTTGTATCTGCATCAAATTGGTGCACAACGTGCTTTTCATTTCTAGAAATTTCCTATGGATGCGGGTTAAAAAATTATTAAAATTCAAATCTTATTTTTGTAGCAAATGTTGGCGACCCAGTAGAAATTTAAATTTTGTTAAACAAATTTCATATACATATTCAAGTCATGAATACGGTGAATGTGTATATTTGTTGTTATTTTAAACTAAACTAATTTTAAAGCAATAAACAAATATATCAACAAAATGCATATTAATCATTCATTTAAAGTTTTTCATTGTCTGATTTGGCCGGGGGGGAAAACGGTTGTAGTAGGGGGGAATTTCCCCCTTGGCCCCCTGGCTACAGGCCTGGGTGGATTGATGCCTGCGGCGTGATGCTGACAGAATAGTCGTTTGTTTGCGAAAAACATTTTACGGAGCAAGACTTTTCTCAAAATCTTCATAGGTTCTGCTATGGCATTGGTTGTTTTCACTTATTGACAATGGCCGATAGAAAACGCTCTCTTTTTGAGTAAATTTTTTGACAGTATACGTTTTCCATAAAAATGGTCAACACTTCCTGGATAATTCTGATGTGGCCTCAGGCAATATTTACAATATTTAAAAATATATGGAAGGCATTGATTTGTATATCGCTCCAAACAAATATTTTATTCACGTTAACAAATTTTCTATTTTTTTTAAATTTTCAAAAGCTAAACGCTTAAAAAATTACCCTTTATTAATCATTTTTTGTTTTCTAATATTAAAGTGCCATAAAGCCTCATGTAAAGGCTTAGGCTCGGAACAGCATCTTCGCTAAGATCTGTATCAAGGGCATCTTTTAAAAGAGAAGGTTCTTCGTATCTCCTTTGGAGCCATAAGAAAATTAACTGCTGCATATACAATCAGGAATAGGTTGATAGCGTATGCTGAAAATTTATTTCTACTCCTTCAAAAATTTATGCAAATCTGCTTAAATATCACGCTTAACTACGAACTCAGCATTCTTATGCTGTTTTATGTTGGTGTTTATGTTAAAGTTATTCTTTGATGCCTGCGTAAATAAAGTGACAATCGTCACATTAAAAAAAAAATCAGCACATTAAGAAAATTATTCATGTATGAGGAAAGAAAACATTTTTTGAGGATTTTTTCCAACTTCTTAGGAAGTTCACTTTTATCTCAGTACTTCCCAAGATCTTTTTAGCTTTTCATAAAGTTGGATACAAAAATATCTTTAAAATGGTCCATTTCGACTGTTTTGACTGTTCGTTTGTCTCTGTAGTATAGCGTTGTATCCATGTTTCGGCCACAGTTATGTAAGAGAGATAAAAATTCGAAGAACTACGAAGAAAAAACCGAAGCAGCTAGTTCGATCACTTAACACCATATCGTAAATTATACCATACTCGTAGAAATCGATAAAGGTACTAGTGCACGATTATTCAGAGTAAACTTCTTAAAGCTTTGCTGCAGTATGTGTCAGTTCGCAAAAAAATTTTAAATTGTCTTCAGACTCTCCAACTATAAATCAGAATCATCTTTAAAATTAAATCCTCATTACATCAAACACGATATTTTAACTATATTCCTATCCTTATTTTATGTTAAAGCCGCCATGAATATCGCTTACAGCTGGGATATAATAATTAACAACATTTTAAGATTTATAGCCACTTTAAGCCCCCTCTACCCTACAAGATTGTTCTAAAGATTATGCCACAAAAATGTTTTCACTAAGAAAAAAAAAAAATAAATAACTAAACTGTCTCCAACTGAGTCAGAGGACGTCAAGCACTGTAAACTGAAGCGTACCATACTGAAGTGCAACAACTCAGCACGAGGGTTCGCATAAAAGTTGCGAAGACGACGTCTTAATTTGTAGCGAGGATTAGAATTTAAGCGACGAGCAATTAATGTTCCCCAAATGGACACATTCCACGCATGATTTTCTGATGCTGTTGGTGTTATTGGTGTTGTTGGTTCTGTTGAGACTGTTGATGCTGTTGGTTAAGATGCAGGCGAGTTAAAGGAAAAGTTGTCTTCACGCTGCCAGACAAGATGACAAAGACGACAAGTGTTGGCGAGCCAACAAGCCAGAGGATGGGGTAACAAGCATAGTTCTGGCAGGGTGATTAGTTTATTTATTGGGATCTAAGTGATTTCCGATGAGATTCAACAAAGATTAAGGCATAAAACACAGCAGGTGGGAAATAACAAAACAACTCAGATTCGTGCTGCTTCGAAGTTCTAACCGTAACGAAGAACAAACGAGCGACGGAGTGAGTGAGCCTGCGAGCGAGTAGAAGAAAGACATCTTGTTGTTAGACTGTCCCGTAACTGTTGCGTGTGCGCTGCGGCGCACAGTGGTTTCATCGCCGAATCAAATTATGATTTTCAGTTTGTTATTGTTTTTTTAAATAAAGATTAAGATATGTTTCAAGGGAATATTTCCAAAAAAAAAAATTTTAAGTTTTCTCCATTTTTATGGAAGTCCCTAAATTTTCATAATATTGAGGCAATTTTCAGGTGTATACTGCTTTGGCATAGTTACTTTTATTCAATAAATTCTTCAACGAACGAAAAAAGTTAATAGTTGAGTTTATTATCAAAATATCAAAATATCAAAAGCCCGTAGGTTGGTTTACTCAAGGCACGTAAGTTAGTCTACAATTTCTTTTGCTTGAATGTCCTTGTACATGAACCTGGAGGCAAAAAATTAAGAAAAATTTAAAAAAATGGTAAAAATAATGTAGAGACAGTCCAAATGAACTGGGCTAATAAAACAAAAGTTGGTTGCTCGATCATTTTTAGCAAAGTTGATTTTATTATTGAAATTGACGAATCGAAAAATCCCGATTTTAAAATTGTCTTATAATTAGGCAATTCACAGTTCATGCTTATTACGGTTTAATGTGCTAATTCTGAAATGTGCTATTTTGCCAGTTAATTTTTTATTTTTGTTTTGCATGTAAACACAAATTAAGCCGGTGTGTTAAGTGTTTCCACTTTTGTACATGCCCTAAGGCATGCTTTTGTAAAGTGTTAATGTGTTATTTCGTGAACAGCTGTTTAATGTGAATAAAAAAGAATTGCTGGTAAGTAATTTTGATGAAGTTTTCAATAAAACTGAATATTAAATTGAGTTATTTAAATTTTAATAGAATCCAAAATATCTGAGCTGCATATTAAAGATTGCAGCGCTGTTTTGAAACTGAAAATCAATACTTTTCACTTAAGTTGTGCTCACAGTTGTAAAAAATTAGTACATTAAAATTTTAATATACTAAAACATTACAATGAACTGTGAATTGCCCAAATATATTTTATAATTTTTAAAAGTGGCTGTAGTTTTTAATGTTGCAGGAACATAGAAAACCATTCTAACATTGAAGATAGCTGATAAGATAGCTTTTTTCACTTTTTAAAAATGTTATTTTTTTCATATTTCATGAACCGAAACAAAAACGTTGTCGAACTTACAGACGTATACCTAAATTTTTTTTTAAAAATTCTTTTAACTCAAGTTTCTGGAACTTGGTAGACCAGAAATAATGGTGCAAAATTTCTAAGGTCTATAGATTTAAAATCTTAAAAAAAAGATTGCGGAATATCTCTTAATGAACAAAATGACAAAATTATTGCCTATTGTTTTTTAATAAATTACTAAATATTTGAAGAATTAACGAACGAAAGCGTTAATTCATAATCGTCCAAAATTAGGTTAAAAACTGTCTGAACGTTCGAATAATTTTTTCAACTTTCGCCTTTTTATTATTAAAGAAATCAGTGATACTAAAAATTACCGTGTTTTACAATCCTATGACGGCTTCTTCTACTTTGTTTCAGCTTTTGAATTTTGCCATATTACAATTAAAAGTTTTGAAGACAAGTGTTGGTAAACATTTTGTATAAAAAGTGGGTGTGGCATAAATTTATTTTTATTCTATACGTAAGTTTATTTAAGATTATTGATAAAGTTGTTTTGATATAAGTTCAATGCATAATAAAATAAAGAGCTTAAATTTTTGTGTAGACGTAGGCGTTGATTTGGGTTGATCTCAAAGTATTATTGTCGGTGATCAAATATAGCCAATTCAAACTTCACTCAAAGAACTGATTGCAAAACGATTACAATAAATGTTGTGAAATTTCATGACATTTATTGGCGATTTTGTAAAAATATCACGCTAGGCAACAAGTTTTTTCAATTCTGTCTGAAACTTAGCGTTTTTTCAAAAATATTTATATTTTCTCTTCTTTTAATGCTATTTCAGCGTGCTTTCGCTCATAGAGTCCTAAAATAGCAGTGTTGCCAACAAAATATTTGAAAATTCCTCAAAAATTCAAAATAAATCCTCAATTTTTAAGTAAAATCCCCAAAATTATAATGTTGCTGCCGTGTTAATAAAAACAATTTAAGACTTGTAATACTGTTGAACAAAAATATGAACATATATTTGAAAATTTTTATTGCACTCAAATGTGTGATGTAAGTTCGTTAAATAGTACAGAGATTTTAGGATAAGATTTGTATATAAAAGATTTTTTTATAAAGGACAAATAAAAATTTTAAGTGATGCATTTTAATGGATACATTTGCTCTTTTTGTGAAATTTCAGTGATCCAACGGAATTTTTATATTCAAATACCTTATTCCAGTAACATTCTGGATCCAATAAACAATCAATATTTAGACTTTTGTAGTCTAACAATGCGTGCTCCCTACATTCGTTATCGATATCTTGTAGGTTGATATCAAAAAATTTAAATAGTTCCTTAAAAATACTCAAAGTTTTCAATCGAAATGACTGTGCAAAAGCTGGGCCAACTATATAAATTACTTCATATAGTGTATCAGAGAAGTTAAACCGTTTTTTAATTTGATCAATAGCCTCTATGTAAACATTTCTGCAGTCAATAAGTACAATAGACTTTTTATCTTCTGAAAGCTCTTTAACGCTACTTTCCGCCGAAATTCCTTGTAAATATCCTTTGTACTTACAAAATATGAGAGATTTTTATAATCAATTGTCCAAACATCCTGCGCCCTTATGATTTTAACGTCAATAAAGTTGGACAAAAATGTCTTTAAAACCCGGATAGTTTCACTTTTTAGTTTGTAAAGCATAGGCCGCTCTGTTTGGAAAATTGTATTAAAATCAGTCAGTGGACTTAAACTGTACGACAGAAACTCTAGATAAATTTTTTTCGATGGATCATCCATTGTTTGTAATATACACTCTGTAATTTTTGATGGATCTTTAAAAATATCCAAGCGGAAGTACGCTCTTAAAGCTTCATATTGTTCTAAAACTCTGTCAACACAAGCCTTTATTGAAAGCCACCGTGTCACAACAGGTGAAAGAATTTTGTGAATTTCTAATTGAAAATAATGCTGAAAATCTTTGAACTTTTCCTGACGTAAAAAGCTCCTGTTAAAATGCGATCTTAAATTTCTCAAAAGATCCTCAATAACCACTGGCAATTTTAAACAAGCTTTTGACGCTATCAAATGTATCATATGGCAAGAGCATTTCACTGTAACGATAAAATGTTTTACATTTTTAAGTAAAGCTATTACAGAGTTAAATTGACCAAGCATTACGTTTGGTGTATCTTTAGCGAAGCCAACCTAATTATCAAACAGAATATTTTTCTCTTTGATACACTGTTTTAGTAGAAATTGTAGAAATTTAAAGAAATTTGTATTTACTCTAGCTTGTAAACTATCATAAAAAATGATAGTGAACGCGCACTGTTTTATGTCACTTACCACCAGCCCCACCAGCTTTAGCTCTGCCCTTTTAGTGTTGGTTTTTGAATTCATTCGTAAAGATACGGCGATCAGTTGAGTATGTGCAATGGCACTGTGGTTTTTGATGTGCTTTGCAGATGTGCTGAGGCGCACCAAATCAATTCTATGCGCAATAATTTTTTGCTTGCACACTTTACAAAAAGCAGAATCATTTTTATTTTCCGTGGTTTTCGTTAGCCAACCTTTGAACTCTGAGACTTCCAGCCACTGGGTGTTAAATTTGTATTTTGTCCGCTTTAGAGATGGAGCAGCTTCCTGCAATTTTAATTAAATCAATAAAAACTAAAAAATCAAAAATTTGAAGCAGGCTTAAGAAAGATTCCTTGGGTAAAAAAGGCCATTACATTTGCGAAAATTTCAGAAGCTGTATTATTAGCGTGCCAACTGACGTATTTAGTGTCGGAATAACATGTGTATCGAGAAGCTGTCAAACGAAAATCCAATACCAGGACTGACAGCGTATAGCCGTTTCCAGGGCTGACAGTGCATGCGAATAAGAAACAAATCCTTTAGGATACATGGTTATGTAGACACACGACATTAAATCAGCTTGCAGCACCATATTATTTTATAGCCGTTTTAAATTTTTTATCGGAATTCCTCAAAAAATCCTCAAAAATAAAACACTCAAAAATTCCTCAAGGGCACCTGAAAACACGCCAATTTTGAGGAATTATCCACAAACAGGCAACGCTGTAAAATATGTATATTCTTTTTTTCATGCTATTTCAGCGTGTTTTCGATCAGAGAGTTTTAAATATGTATATTCTCTCCACTTTTCACGCTATTTCACCGTATTTTCGCCCATAGAGTCCTAAAAACGCTCTATCAGCAATATTTTACGCTATTAGAGCGGGTGTTTTGCTTGACCTAAAGTAAACACCTCTGCTTCAACGTTATATTATTTAGAAGAGTTTATTCGAAGAAGTGTCAATTTATATAAATCTTTAAAATTAGATTGGTCACTCAAAAAAATTACTCAAGCCTTCTGAAGTTGGAAATAGTAGCGCATCCCGTTGTGTGATTGACTCTATATACAGTGGCTGTCTTGTTCGAAACTTACTTTGAATAAGATTGAAAGAGATAAGAATAGAAGAGAGTTTTTATAAGAGTGCGATAGATATAATTGTAGGTGAGAGGATCCACGCATTTCTAGCGTGAACGATGCTAGTCGTCTACGATGACTACTTCTATTTTATTTGGAACTTTGTTTGGAATGAAACCAATCTGGGTATTTTTTTTATGATGACATTTCAATTATCTCAAAAAAGCGGCGGATCTTGAAAAAAATCTGTGGGGTGGGGGGAGGGGTAAAATATGATGGACACACTTTTTTGATTTTTGGAAATATGTATTGTCTGTTTACAAATCGTCTGATTAAAATTAGCTCAACGCATTTTTTACCGCAACCAGGGTCCGTGAACCGATTTTCAAAATGTTTATATGACAGCCTATTATGAGGTTCAGTATGACATTTCTGCAAAAAAAAAATTTCCGTCTTTTCGGTTAGCCGCTTCGAAGTGGTGTTTTAAGGAAACGCTGGATAATAACTTGTGCAAAATTGTCTTTATAAAAATTGTAAAATATGCCGGATTTTGTGTAGGGTTTTATCCAAAAACCCTTAAATAAAACACTAAAAAATCAACATGATCTGACGTGCATAAATTTTACTCTAACTTATGATTTATTGACTAATAGCTAACTTCGATACTTTATCTTAAAAAAATTACGTCTCATTTGCGAGATTTAACAAAACAATTGTTTAAATTATTTAAATGGAGTTCCTCGAACACCTACAACGAAATTAATTATGTACCTTACCGCAAGAGAATGATCCTACAACCACCAAAACTCCCAAAATTGTTTTTGAATTAAGGTCCAATTAATTACCTTTACAAGGGTAGTTCAAAAATAACATTCGGTTAAGAAATGTTTAAGATATGAAATTTTTTAAAAATCAATTTTCGACGTTTTTGTTGATTTTTGTCAATTGTGTGCAATCTTGTAACTCCGCCAAAAATAACGCCAAACCTTTTTCCTTCAAAATAAAATTTTTATTTCCGTCAGTGATGTTTCATGAAAAATTTCACCCAAATCGGAGTTGGCCATTCTGTACTTTAAATTTTTTAGGTACGTTTAAAATGGAATTGCTGAATGGTAATAAAATAATTTCTTGTATTTTTTAAAATTTTTTTAAAGGGGTCTGAAAAGGTGTTACTATTATCTTGGCCCTTGTTTAAGTAAAGTTGATCCAATTGTGTAATATTTAGAGACAACCTTAAAGCCAATAAATATATGATTTATTTACAATTTTTACTTTTCAAGTAACAATTACCGTTTTGTTTTTAAATAATTTTTTAAAACTAGTTTTTCTTTAAAGAAATATAGGCTAAAAATGGGTTAAAACAACTCATCTCTAAGAATTCTCTGAAGTGTTCTCAGTGCTCTCTGAAGAATTGCAGCAGTAGAAATAAAATAGTGCTAAAGTGTTTTTCCGAAAAAACCTTTTTGCAGAGGCATTGGGAAAAAGCGAAATTATCGAATTTAGAATTAAGAAATACATTAAAAATGTATACAAAAATTGTACTAAGCTGTAGATAAAATTATTTTCATCTGATAAATTATTATAAATAGTTCTTGTGGGGGTAATTACACCCTTTACCCCTCCTCCATAGATACACGCCTGTCTCAAAAACTATAACAGCTAGAAAAAAGGGGTTTCAATAAAAAAATACTTGATTAAGGAACATTGTTAGTTAAGTTACAACGCTTTTAATTTTAGAATTTAATTTAGAACTTATCTCAACTTAATTAACTCGCATAAATTTTCTTAAAAAGCATTGCGTTTTAGAGCAAAATATATTTTTTAAGGCTTTTTTAAAATGGAATTTTTTTTTCTTATGCGCCATATATTTCTTTAGAAAAATAAGATTAAAATACTATTTATGCTAGATATTTTTTAATAAATATAAGCTAAATTAAAATTCCATAGAAAATTGGGACCCATATTTTAACGATGTTTCGATTTATTTTTTTTATAAATATGTTTTTTTATTAAGTTCAATGGTGGCTATTTAGTACCTTGATAAATATAAAAAAATATCACAGTATATATACAAAAAATAGGAAATAAATTACTAAATTTTAGTCTAATACTGTCAAAACGATGCGAAATAAAGCATTTTTATGAATTTATGGGCGGTAAAAAAGGTGCGGCAATACTTTTTCCCTTAACCCTCATCGGTCCCCTGTATGCGCACGCATACAATTTTGATCTTTAACCTGAATAAAATAAAAACGGTTCAGCGGAATGACCTTGTATTTTGCAAAGTAGAATTATTTTGCCTGAACAACCAAAAAAACCCGTTTTTGAATTTGTACCCTTACTGTATTTGCCTGTGCAGTTATAGTTACGAATCGGTCCCTGTGTATGTGCGTGCATACACATAAGCAGGTACCTGGAATTGCCGCTTATTTTTGTGTGTGGATTTATAGCACGCTCTTATTTTTTCGTTTTATGAAATTCAGTTTGTTCTGGAACACACATAAGTGAAGTTTGTTTGCGCATTTATTTGAATTTTGGTTGTGTTTCGAAGATGGATAGAGTTTTACGTGAAAGAAGGCAGCGAGATGAACTAGAAATGGATTTTGATTTGGAAAGCGAAGCGGGCGAATCTCCGTGCAATGGTGACGATGATTTTGCATTATCAGACGAGGAGAATGATGAAAGTGAAGTTAGCGTTCACTCGGATGAAGACGACATTGAGCCACTTGAGCAAAATTTAGCAGAAGAAAATGCAGCAAATCATGTAAATAAATATTTTTCAAAAAATAAGAAAATTGAATATTCATCGCAACCATTTGAAATAAATCGAAGAAATTCATTTCGACGTAGAGAAAATTTCACTTCAGGTAAAAACCTACCCTCTTTGTTATGGGTTCATGTTCATTATATGTTTCATTTTTGTTATAATTCAGGTCCAAAAGCATTAGCAGCTGCTACTATAGTTGATGTTTCGTCTGTATTTCACATGTTACTTGAACCGCTTGAGAATATTATTTTGAACATGACGAATTTATATGGTGTGCGAAAGTACAAAGACGATTGGGGGAAAACATTGATTTGGACACTCTGCACGCATACTTTGGATTGTTGCTGCTTTTTGGTGTGTATCGGTCAACGGTGAATGTGTCACTAAACTGTGGAATGACGAAACTGGTCGGCCAATATTTAGAGCAACAATGTCTTTGAAAATGTTCAAGCGTATCCATGGTTGCATTCGATTTGATGACCGCGAACAACGTATGGCCAACACTGCATCTACAAGTACTTCTGTACGTGACAAATTGGCACCGATTCGAAATGTATACGATAAATAGAATCATAATTTGAAAGTTGTATACACACCAGGAAAAAATATTACCGTAGATGAACAGTTAGTTCCGTATCGTGGGCGATGTCCGTTTCGTCAGTATATTCCATCCAAGCCGGCGAAATATGGCATCAAAATTTGGGTGCTATGCGACTCAAAAAGCTGGTATGCATACAACACACAAATTTATGTTGGTCGGAATCGTAATGCCACTCCTGAACGTAATCTCGGACGGCGTGTTGTTTTGGATTTGGTGGAAGGACTTTCTGACAGAAATGTAACGTGTGACAACTTTTTCAATTCATATGAATTGGCAGAAGATTAACATAAGAATCGCATGACTATTTTGGGAACAATAAGGAAATATAGGACTAAAATTCCTTCAGTTCTACTCGACATGCGTCAAAAGCCAATTTATCATACAGAAGTTGTATATGAACATAAATTGCAAGCAGTTATGTTGTCATATGTTCCTCGCCGGTACCGATTTGTGACATTGCTCAATACATACCACAATGTTGTCAGCATAAATGAGAATAGTGAAAAGAAGAAACCTAACATCATTGAAGACTACAACAAAACCAAGAGTGGAGTTGATACTATGGATCAAATGGTGGCTACGTACACATGCAAACGAAAAGTCAATCGGTGGCCAATGGCAGTATTTTATAACATGCTTGATGTTAGTACGTTGAATGCATTCGTGACGTTCATTGCATTGTTCCCGAATCGGAAACATTCTAAAACGAACCATAATATTCGTCGTCGCCTTTTTATGGAGGAGCTTGGATTGAATCTCGTTGAAAAACAGATCACTAAACGTAAAAAACAACCTCAAAGTAATGAGCTTCCAGTGTTATTCAAAGAATTCGGGAGATTTGCCATTTACCTAGTACATCAAAACGAGGCCGATGCTACATCTGTATATATAAAAATAACAAAAATCTTTTTGCTACACGCTGTGAAAAGTGTAGAAATTTCATTTGTGCTGAACATAATTTCAATTTATGCGAAAAATGTACAAATAATTGACAAAAGTTAAAAATTAAATTTTTTTTCTAATATATGTAATATTCTAATTAATTTTATTTGAAATCTACCTTTATGAAGTTAAAATGTATTAATATGATAGTAAACAAAGTAATAAACATAAAAAATTACAAAATATAAATGGTTGTTAATTTTTTTTAGCTTTTTTACAATTAAAAATATATGTGTATGCGCGCATACAATGGGACCGATTAGATGAATTTCTCGAGGGACCGACGAGGGTTAAATTATTTCGTACTCGAAACAAATCAACTGATAAAAATTCAGCTCAATTCAGGTTATACCTGGCACTATAACTATAAGGTGACCACGCTTATTTTTGGCACAGTGTCCGAAATTACCAAATTTTAGTCTGATGCGATCAAACCCGTCAGATATATAGAATTTGTGTTGATTTGTGGGCAGTGGAAGGGGGTTTGGCAATAAATTGTTCTTAGCTATCTCATAATTGAAACAAATCGACTGCCAAAATTTCAGCACAATCACCCAGTAGTCAATTTTAATGATTTTTCTAAAAGTGGGCGTGGCTATAGAGCAAACACGACCATTTTAAGTACAGTTTCTGAAAGTAGCCTTACAACATTATTACCAAATTTTGGTCTTATACGACCAAAACTGCCTTAAATTAAGCGTTTTCACTTATTTTTGGGCGGAAAAAGGGGCGTGGAACCAATTTTTTATTACAGCTGCTGACAGTAACTTAAAAAACAAAAGTACCAAAATTAAGTCTTTTACGACTAAAACCGTCTTAAATAAAGCACAGGACTTAAATTGACCTGTGGGCGGTAAAAGGGGGCGTGGACACTCATTTTTAGTACACTTGCCGACAGTTATTCTATAAACTAACAAATTTTAGTCTAACACGATCTAATCTGTCTGAAATATAGCATTTTTTGTGGGCGGTAAAAGGAGGTGTGGCAAATATTTTTCCTAAACTATCTCGTACACACCCATACCTACACTCTTTCTGTCACCTTTCTGGGGGTTTCAATACAAACATCACAAAAAAATAGAAAAAAAACCTAAAATAAAAATATCATTGCTCATCTACACAAAAACGTTACGAGACTCGAAATATTTTCATGACTTAAGTTTTTCGTAACAATACTCTAAAAATTTTACCCTCAACATCAAATCGCCGCCTAAGAAGTTTTACTTAAAAAATTTAAAATAATACTTTTTGCCTTAAGTTAAAATTGTTTTAAATTTTAGTTAATTTTTTGGCTTAAAAACTCTTTTTTTTTTTTATAAAATGTTAAACTTTCCTCTAATGAGAGAATAAAGTTTTTAATATCATTTTCATCATATATATTTATTTACCCGCTCAAAGATTATATTAAAAGATAAATGAAAAAGAAAAATCTTTTGTCATCCTAAAATCGAAAAAATAAACACTGTGCAACGTCGTAGCTAAGTGGTGTCCATGTGATTCATTTTGTTGGCGCGTCAGGTGTGAATAAAAATCAATGTTGTTTCAATGGACACTACAAAATCCGACTTTTCTTAGTCCACCCGTTGCTTGGGAATGGTGGCTCACGTTTTGTATCATTTGATGCGTTCTGATGGTTGCTTAATTTTTTCAAGTTTTAAATAAAAGCAATTAAGATAAAAGCCAGCTGAAACGATGACGAATGGTTTCATAAAATGCTTTTGAGGTGCCTCAGGTTTCTGTTTTATGAGTGTGGCAATAATGTGTTAATTTTGTTTATTTTGTTTGTCAACCAAAGTAGAACTTTTTAAAGATCTTCAAAAAAGTTTAAAATTCTATTAAACTTAAAATAATTTACAAGGTTATGTTGAGCTTTATGTCAAGTAATACATGAAAGAAAGAAATAATTTACTTTTTTAGCTTATCTAAATATTGTCCGCTTACTGAACGGCTGTCAAATTATAACTATGTTAAATAAACATTTTCTATGAATGTGAATAATTAATATCACAATGAAACATGATGATCCAAATTTGGTTGATTTCCGCTCAAAGTGGTTGTGGTTGCTTATGAAATTCTCGTTATAGTTGTTATTCAATTGTAATTTTTTCGGTTAATGTTTAATTACAAACAACAACATGAGTCAGCGTTTAACTGAATAAACAACTAATGTAAACAATTTACAAGCCATTTCTTTGGTTTAATTGTTGGGTTTTTTAAGTATTTAAAGCACATAATTTTTAGTTATGTTATAAATTTTTGCTGTGGCAAACCTTTTTTAAATTAGTAGATTTCCAAATATTTCAACAAAAATTCATCCACTTTCTAAGTCATTGCAATACCAATCATTTTTTTAAGGTATTATTAGGTAAATTAATTTTTTTAAAATTTGTGTGAAATTTGCTTAAAATGTTGACCTATTTTTTAAATGAATTTATGTGAGCATGATGTTTTACCTCTTCAAAGGCAGTGCTCAATTAATTAAGTTATTAAGGTTCACACAAAAGGTTAAAACAATAAAAAAAATCCATTAATATTTAATAAGTGTTAAGCTCATGTAATTTTAATCTTTTTTAAAGTATAAATTATGGCACTAAATGTCATTTCAATTGCCTGCAGATTATAATATTATCAAAGCCTTACTTTAATTTATGCAACTTTTAAAAACTTATATCAATATATTATACATTATACCAGGTTCGTTGCTTAAATCTTTTGTTTAATCTACCATTAGAGGCGAAGATATTTGATTATAATACTTCGTTAAATACTTTAATAAGATTACGCTTCAATAAGAAGTAAGTCGGAGTTCATTAAAAAAAGATAATTAATTAAATGTTTTGTTATACATCTTTTTAACCTCTCAACCTTCGGAATTAGCAGTGCAAGTATCTTTAAGAATAATTTTATACAATTGTATTAAATAACAAATTAAAATGTTCAATTGCTCTTATTATTAAAAGTTGTTTCTAATGTAATACTAATATAATTAAAGTTATTTAAATTTTTTGCATTTTATGTAACCAATTGTATTTAGTTTTAATGTTTTCGTGACTGATGCTTTAAATGTAAGAGTTATTTAATAATCTTGAAGCATTAAAATAAAAGAAAATAATAAATAAATAACATGACTAGTTTTTAAAACATAGCGTCACAAATCTCGAAATCTGCTTAATAAAAATTCTTTAACTTAATATATAAAATTGGCGTCTACTAACAATATCAATTGGCTTTTAACAAAATTTGGTAAATATTGCCAAGTATCGTCTTGAATCGTTAAACACGTATATGTGTTGAGTCAAAGCAGTAATTTACTTGAAAGTTTTGGTTGGCGAAGTGTAACAATGTTTCAACCATAGCTGTTAAATTGCGATTACGATTAGTAACCAATAAAATAATATTTCAAAAAGAATTGTAATCCTTGAAGGAAAAGTTCATGATAATCAATTGATTACGATTGCAAATAATCAAATTATAATCACGACAACTTGAAATTACGAAAAAAATCAAAAAGAAACAAAAGTAATCGAAAAATAATCTGACTACACGGTTAAAAATCTTGAACTAAATTGTTGTCAGCAAAATATTATTGCATTTTTTTAAATCTTGCGGTTTAAAATTTAAAGTTTGCAAATACTAACTCATAACTAAAACTCTACTGTTCTAAAACTTAAATCAAAATATTATAGCTTCCCTTTTAACTTTTTGGCTTAAATTTGAGAAAAATTCTGTATTTTTTTTTTTTTTTTCAAATAAAATTTAGATTAAATTCTAGTACATTTGGATACTAAATTTGAATTTGGACTGGGAAGTTAGCCTGGCAATGCTGAGACTCAATATTTGGCGACTCGGTTCATATGTTTGTTTATTGCTTTTGTTTCGTACAGTGCCGAGCATAAATGGCCGAATGTTGTTGACTTGTATATAATAACGCTGAAACAACAAAACTATTGCTATTTTTGCGTTTATTATTTTTTTATTTTTCACTTTAATTTCTGTACATCTACAGCTATTGACACACGTAGGACTTTTTCGATATATTGATTTTTCGCGCAAATGGTGCGTGATCAAAGAAAACAGTTACAATTTTCACAAAAAAAAAAAGGTCACAAAATTGCTCAAAAAACAAAACGTTTCCAATATAAAAATATTGAAAATATATAAACAATTATATGAGCGTCGATAGGTTAAGGTATTTTGAATATACTATCGAAATTTCAAACCGATCGTTGAAGGTTTGGTCGCGTTATGTGTCCGAACGTGTCAAAAAAAGTAGTTCCGATAAAAACGCATTTAAAGTTTTAAGTACTAAAAATTCGTATCATACTTTCATATATGAATAATTCTTTTTCAAACCGTACGGATTTGGATGAAAATTTACCGTCACATCTTCGATTTGGCTGAAAATTTTTTCGCGGATTCTATATTGAAAAATAAGAGATACGTTTTTGTTTTAAGCATATTTTCGATAATACAAGTGATCGAAAATTTAAGAAAAGCGAGTGTTTTGGCTTAGAGACTCATTTCTCCGGTTCTGAATTTTGAGAAATAAAAATATTTTAATAAAAATTATTAACAAATTCATATTGTTATTAACAATTTAATTGTTTAAATCAATTTTTAACTATGGCCCCCGCCTCGTGGCAAGTTTTTTATTTTTTTATCATATTCTCCGTTTAATTAAAATAAAAAAATGTTTTCAAAATATGGTACCTCTTTGTTTTTTTTTTTATTACCTAAATAAAATATTTATCTATACAGCGCTACACGTGAAAAAAACGGGGTTTCGTTAGTTAAATACAATTATAGCTAGGATCTACACTCTAAAAAATAAGTGTAAGTTTACGACTATTATAGTAGTAATAGTTTGTTGAAAATTCAATAGAATTGTAATTTTCCCACAACTTTTAAAGTAATCTTTAATTTTTTTCAACTAAAACGTAAATTAAAGTAAAATTAAACACATGTTGTTTTATTTTGCTACAATAATCAATTTTTGAAGCAATCTAAAAATTTTTTAAATTTGGCATACATTTCAGTAAAATTAAACATCAGCAGTTGGATTTTGCTACAATATCAATAGTAAAAATTTATACTACTACATTAACTGTTTTAAAATGCATCCATTGTTTAACTTTCAACAACGGTAACAGTCGTGCATGCATACATTTATTTTTCATTCCAGTTTGCTTATAATCGAGCTAGGACTTTTGTTTTTGGTGCAGTTGTTTTTATTAAAATTAATTATGTTAAGCACAAATATTTTCAGTCAGTTAAAAAGTCAAGTCAAGCAATATGTATTAGTAAAAATATGCAAAAAAAATGTATGTATTAGTGCATACAGAAGATAAATTTAATGAGTTTAGCCCTTATTTCCAAAATGCAGTAGCATGTTCTTTACTCAGAACTTTCGTGCACTTCTCGCGTCATCATATATTAAAAAAATTGTCAAATAACAAAAATGCCTTTTTCAATTGTTCAGTAAGCCAGTGCCAGTATATTGGATCAAACCATACCGACATACAAATATCGCCACGTTTTTAAGCATGATTTCAATGAAAAAAAACATAACTATACTTGCTGAAATGAAATAATGCAGTCATGTTTAATTTTACTATAACATCAATAGTAAATTCAGAGTTGAATTTTACTACAATGTTAAAAGTTAGACATGTTGAATTTTAGTAGGTGTGTTAATTTAATACAGAAAAAGCAGCAAAACTGTAGCCTACAAATATTGTAGTAAATTTCAACAAAACTTTTTAGAGTTTAATCTTGGGCATTTTAGTTCACTAAAAAGATCGCTCTTTTTAGTTCAGTTGAGTTTAATGAACTAGTTCATTCATATAGTTTTTTTAGTTCATTTAAATCGTTCGCTCTTTTAGTTCGTTTCGTGCACTCGTTCATGTTGTCGTTAGGTTTAATAGTTTGTTTGGTGTTTTAGATCGTTAGGTATGTTAGCTCGTTGTATTTTTTAGTTCAATAGGTCTTTTAGTTTGATTTGTTTGCTCTTTCATGATCAGATCTATAAAATGAAACGAACTATATGACCGAATCAATCATTAACTGCGGACATAGAAGAAATTTACATAAAAATACTACATATGGGGCCATTCCACACAATCTTTGCTACAAAAATTTGTTTTTGCAAAAAAGTTTTTTTTACCGTCCATTAGTGAAAACTGTATCAGCACGGACTCAAACCATTGTTGAGTGAAACAAAATTCTTTCTAGTTCATTTCGATCTGACTCGCTGCAAAATCGATTGAACTAAAGGAACGAGAATCAAAGAACTAGTTCACATAGTTCTTGAGTGCGAATAGTTCAATTGAACTAGTTCGTTCGTGAACTACCCAAGCCTACTAGGATCAACAAAAGTTAAATGTAAAAGTTGTTGATAATAAAAATATCTACAATTTTGTGTCTTAACTATTCTTACTGAATTAACCCTCTATTCACCAAATTTTTTTATCAAAAAAAAATTATTTTTGTGCTAATTTTGGGAGAAAAATTAAAGTATTTATAATTGAAAATTAAATTGATTATAAAAATCTTCCCCTTAAAGGGTGAAAACCTTCGAACACGTAGATAGTTTGCTACCTTTAAAACCTTTTCTACCTATCTTACTTAACTTGCAACCTTTTTATTCCAACTCGGTACGATTTTCAGTAACTTAACGTAGGCAACAACACACTAATATTTTTATTTTGAGCGCTAATTATACCAAAAAACTTATAGTTTGTTTTCCGCACTATTCGCAATATAATTAATTTGACTGAATTTCACGAACTTTCAAATTCACATGATTAGGGGGTTTCGCATGGTCCAACATGTTGGACGACATGTTGTACGAAAAGTCAGATGGAAAACTAACGAGACAATTTTATTGAGTGTTCGAACGATACAACTTGAAACGTGAAATGACAGCATAACTTGCAAAACTTCAAGCAGAACACTTTAGCACCTTCACTTCGGCACTTCGGCGCTTCGGCGAAACTTCTTCTTTATTGTAACTTCTGCTGTTGACACGATCACTTACTTGCTGCAAATGAAATAATATGAAATTTTGGAGCTCCCAGGAATAGACATAATAAAGAAAAAAATCTCTCGGCAAAGCCTTTATATGATTCTTTACTTTAGCCGAGTGTGCAAGTGCTTTTCTGTTTTTTACTGAAACACTAGTTGAATCTGTTTTTGCCACCTGAGGGCGGATTCTGAAAAACGCTAAAGCTAAATCTCCACCGCTAAAGCTAAATTTATAGTTTTTAGCGATATTGCAATTCTGAAAAACTCCATCGCTTATTTTCATGCTAAAAAGTTAGAGACTGAACGAGCTTTTAACGAAGAATAAAATTAAAGCTGTCATTGCTAAATTTTTAGCAATTGATGCAATTCTAAACTTTTTTTAGCGATTTACAGAAACTCTAATTTTATTTTTAACTATAATTTAAGAGTCCAATATTTTGTTGCTGCTAAGTTTAAAATTAAAAGATTTTTCAATTAAAATCGTAATTTTTGATATATTTATTAAGAAAAATTAATGCTTTGTCTCTCTTGAATGTTTTCAAAGAAAAATATACCAATTTTGAGCACTTTTCCGAAAACTTGCTGTTTGTATTTAACAGTTGTTTTAATTATTAGGGGTATTCACGATTCAGTACACTTGCCTGTGCAGTTGAAGACTTATGCAATCAAGTTTTTGTTAGAGCTCAAAATTTGGCAGTAAGTGTATTTCGGGTATGGCAACCTTTAGGTTTAGTGCAATTTTTATCCTCGCGCATAGTTTAGGTTAAGAATTTTTAGGCCCAGTTGACAAGAAACCTTTAACACTGATACTTTTTTTACTTCAGTAAATTTTATAAGTGGAGTAAAATCTAAACATGTAATTTAAAAACATGTTTTCAATTCATTCCATCTCTAAGCTTATTAGGTAAAATACATACAACAAAATAATAATGAATAAAAATTGTTATTTTTTTACAAATTTTTAATGTTTACACAAGTTTTGGTTTTATAAGTTATTTTACTTAAAACAGTTACATTCCTTGCAGCTCATAATATCATTTTGAATAAAAAAATTAGTAATATAAAACGTGGCAGTCGAATGCGTCTTAAAAACTCGTTCATTCGCTGAGGAGACGATAACATTTTCATGTTTCATTTGGCACAGCAAAAAATGACAATTTAAATACAACAGATACAAATTTTTAACAACTCAATATTTTCTTTCCTATAGAACCAATAGTGAAAAATTTCCAAATGACACACAGCCATAACCAAATAATTTTTTTGACATAAGAATCGCTTAAACAGCGCTTCCTGTGGCGAGTAGTAAAAGCAACATTTTTAGATAGGCGACTTGAAACTCAGAATCGCATTTTAGCGAAATCGCTAAGGAATTGAACGAAGCATTTTATAGCATTTCAGCGATAGAGATTTAGCTTTAGCTAGGCGATTTTCAGAATCCGGCCTCTGGAGACCTCAAACGAACCTGTTAAGAATCGTTAAGTTACTTAAAATCGTACCGAGTTGGAAAAAAAGGTTGCTAGGTAAGATAGATAGGTAGAAAAGTTTTGAAAGGTAGAAAGTTTGACGCGTTTGAAGGTTTTAATCCCATAAAATCCTTTCCGCATAATAATTTTAACTCTGTATCGTGCCGTGTTGTAGATCTGCAACATGTAGAAATTGCTCTAGAAAAATAACTCAAAGAAAACAAATTAAGTCCAAATTCTTATAAATGACTCATAAACATTCCAAGAACTTTAACTTTGTAATTAGAGAGTACATAAATACACAGTTATTTTTATTTTTAGTTGCAACAGCGTGAATTTGCACTTAGCAGCAGTTTGTGTTTTGCTATATTTTTAATATGTTTTTAAATGACTTATGTTTTAATAATTAAAAAATAATTAAAAAAAAAGTAAACAAATACATTAATCATGAATTATTATATTAAAAGCAATATTATATTCCCTGAAATATGTTAATTTATTTAACTGCAAAAAAAGATATTTTGCAAATATTTTTATGAATAAAGTATTAATTTAAGACAAAAGTTCTTTTTATTTATTTTTCCTACAGTTTAAGAGATTTTTAGGTAAAAAATTGAAATTGGCGTTACTGCGCGATATGATTGTGATTTTATTTTTTAAATACTCTAATTTTGACCTAAAATTAGCACAAAAAGAAGTTTTTTGTTTAAAAAAAAAATAGATTCAATAAAAATTGTTAAGACCCATTTTCGAAACAATAAAAAGCTTAGATTATATGTACGTAGATTTAGTTCTTTTTTAAAGTGATTTTACTTGTTTAGTTGGACACGCGGGAGAAGCGACACTTCGTGTTTTCACAAAGACACGATCGGAATAGCAAGCCTTGTTTGTGTTCGTTAGCTCGTGCTTGGTCGACAGTGGTTTACAGCAAAGGGGTTGAAATAAGACCTGCTTATTTAAATTGCAATTTTTGGTTTCAGAAGTTTCAATAACAAAATTTGTGAGCTCTCCGAACGATTTTTTTTTTGTGAACAAAATAAATATTAATTAAATATGTGGTCCAAGTTCTGTACAAATTCATATGAGCAATAAATTTTAAGCTTCATAAATGCATAATAAAAGTATTAATCATATCTCTATAAATTTTGAAAGAACTTTATTTCTGAACAAATAATTCTTTGTTCCGAAACGATATTTCGTTTTGGACTAAAATGAATTTGTTACGTATTTTATTGGTTACAAATTATAATTTTTTTGTTTTGTATTCATTTTAAACCTTGCTGTAAAAGCTAAAGCTTTCTCTGAAAAATCTTGCTACTTTGGACATGTTAATGTTAATGTTGTGTAGTGGAGATGCGAACTGCGACCTAAATGAGATCTATTGTACCTCCTTCTCAAAGCTCCGCTGGGTTTGCGGATTACAGAATTTCATCCAGCCCTATTTCTCTAAGGAATTTGAGAATATTCTTAAGTTCAAGGGATGAAACCTGCTCTAAACTCAGCTCATAATTCCCCAGTGCTAGTTTACGTCTGCGAGCCACGGCGTCGCAGTTTGTAAGTAGGTGTATTGGAGCCTCCTCTGCTTCTTCACAGAAACGGCAGTTACTATCGGTCTCTATGCCCAATTTCATCAGGTGGTATTTGAGTTTACAGTGTCCTGTAAGGAACCCCGTTAGAATCTTGAGATTCGGTTTGCCTAGGCTTATGCACAATTTTGCTCTTCGAGTGTTAAAATCTCTGAGGAGCAATTTGGATTGTCTTAGCTTTGGACATAGATGAAGTTAAGTTTGTTTAATTACTAATAGTTTTTTTCTGATAGTTTATATTATTCTATTAATATGTAAAAGATACATAGCTATTTGCAATCGATGATTATTATTTTTTTTATCAACTTTATTTCTGAGACTCTGCTGATTTAGTATAAATACAATATAAATCAGTTCAATTATTTAACCTCACACATCCAAGTGTTCACACAAAGACAAAAATAATTGACGTTAATTGTACGAAAACATGTTAACAATCGAGCAAAAATATTTTCTTTAAATTTACAAAATAAACAGAGATAGAGTCTTTTAAATTCAGCCAAGTCTAATAAAGACACAAATTGTGGAACATGAAAAAAACATACTTGTTTATTTATTTGTATAAAGTTGTGCAAGTTGCTTGGCATATCAAGCTGTAGCAAAAGCAGCTGAGGCTGCAGAACCGAGCTGTTGAACCCTTATAACAAGATTTGCTAGAAGCAATATTAGTTTATTTAGAAACCTTCTTGGTTTTTAAATTTCGAAAGGCAACGAATCCGCAACAATAACACAAAACAAGCAAACATGACAAAATCCTGTTAAACAAAAACTAAAGTAGCGTTGATGTTTTGTTGTTTTTCTTCCTTATTGATCTGCCGTTGATCTTGCATTTTGAGCCGAGAGAGTCAGCGGGATTTTCGCAGCAATAAATGCTGCATTTACTGCTGAAGCACCACCAAATACAAAACAAACACAACAAAACAAGACTGAAAAAGGACATTCACTCTAACAAGGGTAACAAACTAACAAGATTAGGGATTAAATACAGCCAATTTAATCTTGGACTTAACTTTGGCAATCTTGTTACTGTGATAACAAGATTTGTTTATGAGCAAAAGTAAGACTCTGCATTTTAAGGCATTCTAGATATGTAGCATGGCGAAAAAAAGGATTAAACCACAACAATGTAACGCAACTACCGCAAGTAAGTAACAAAGAACAATCGACACAAATTTTAGTGTTAGATCCTGCCAAACCACACTCAGTGGGGTGTCGTAAATCATGGAAAGCAAGCAAAGTAAAGCAGACCCGACAGACAGACGTAAAAGAGTTGAGGTCCGATTGACTTATGCCTTCACCGAAGTCAGTTCGAACAGACATTATTTCTTTCCAGGAGGCTGGCTGAAAAGGATCAAAAATCATATTTAATAAGCAACTAATAATCATGCCGGTGTATTGCCATCTTATGTTGCTTGATTCTTTGCGACGACAGCCTGTCGCAGCATGTGGTGACAGTAGCCATAGAAGAAGCAGGAGGTTATCGCGCTGTATGTCGCTGCATTTGTATTGCATTATTCTTTAAAAATTTGTTTGCTTTTGCAAACAAAACCTAAAGGCAAAAAAAAAAAAAAGCAAAACAGTTTTCTTTCCGAGTTGTTTCGAAAATTGGGAGGTGGATGCAAAATTTAATTAATACGTTGTCTTGTCTTTGCCAGCTATTATTTTGCTTGATGGGCGTGTCGACAGATGATTAGAATTTCTTAAAATCAACTAAATGCTTAGGTTGCTTATCTGGCATCCCTAAAAGACCTTAGAGCTGATGAAGGTAAAGCTTCGTTTTAGTAATTTTTAGCATTCATATATTGAGCTCCTTGGTTTTGTTCTCCTTGTTGTTTTTTCTTCAAATTTCCACAGAAGCCTTCAAAGGCTAATCTGTAATTTTTTATAGTTTTCAGCAGAAATGAGCAGCAAATGATGGCTTAAATTTTTTGTAAGAATGAAGTTTTTTTTGTTTAAAAAAATATTAAACCTTATGGGATAATTAAACAATTCATGATGTGAACGAAGCTCGATTGGAGATAGCCATTTTAAAAACTTTAACACTAAAACTAATGAGAGGAGTGTATTTTGATCAATTGATTTAGGATCTTGTTTTACGATAGTTGTTAATTATTTTCACTTCTATTTAAAACTAGCTGAATGGTTACCGGCGTTACGAAGGTTTTGTCAAGTTAAAAAAGTAAAAAGTTCAAATTCAAGTTAGTATTTGACTTTTTTTAGGAAATGTTTGCTACGTAAATTGAGAAACATAGAATTTTTACATAGAATTGTAAAAAAAATATTTTTTTTTTGCAATTTGAAAAAAAAGTTGCTAGGAATTAGAGCATTCCAATTTTATTTAAACTTTTTAGCTAGTTTGTTTTATATTTAGCAGAACCTTTACCTGACTATCTAAAATTGTCGCTAATATTATGCTTGCGGTGGCGTTGCGGTGGCGTCCTTGTTAAGTGTGTGGCCCCCGTACATGCCATGCATTTGCACAGTAGGTTTTTTAAATCATATTTCTGTCGATCATCACCTCTCTGCATACAATGGCACGCCTCAGAGAGTAAAAAATACGATAAGTTCAATAAGTTCAATAAATGAAAAGTTCAATAACTTAGTCAACTACTAACCGAATTTTTGAAACTAATTTGCATTTTACTTGTTAATAAACGTTTTTTATGAACACATTCGCATGAAGTATGGTTTCTTTATAAAATTATGTGTAAGAACATCGCCAAGTTGAAAAAAGACAAACAAATTGTGTTTGCTGGACAAATTCACACAGATTTCTAAAGTTTTCTTAAATAACAAATATGGGTCGATAAGCAATAATAATAACTGAGTTATTGATGTATGTAGCTGTTTTCCACACATATAGCACTATAAAAACACAAAATCTGGAGCTTCTAGCATGACCTTAGCCAAAGTTATAAAAAAAAAATCAAAGACCTTTTCGAATGGTGGCCTAGTTGAAGCGCCAATTGACCCACCATGGTCCTAGTTTTTAACCTTTCTTTCTTTATTTCTAATCAAAAGAACTTTAAAACACATCAATTTACGACGAAAAGTTGTAGTGGTGGTTGTAGGAAAAGTTTGTAGAGAGGGCCGTTTAGCAACTTGATTTGACTGCGACAAAGGCATAACACTAATTCTGCTTTTTGCACCACTAAGAATATTCCTTACTAAAATTTCACTTGATTACGTTCTATCCACCCTCCAACAAACTACTCGTAACACTCATCTTTCGAATTAATGCAATGATTAAACATTTATTCAATAAATCCCCCTGAGCATTTATTCAATAAAAAAAATTTTTGAAATTGAAAAATTTTAAAAAAGATTCCTCGAAAGTTTGAAATCAGACCACAGCTGAAATAACACCAAGCAAGAGTGCTATCGGTCCTTAATCACAGATAAAGCTGTCAATTCAAATAATATTTTCTTTGTTTCGAGACCATAACGGTGTTATTTTTGAGAACAATTTTTTTAAAATCCATGAATTAAACTTTATTTTAAAAATAAAGACTAAAGATTTTTTTTAAGTTTTTGATATTTGATGTTTGAATATGATTTAGGGCATGTGACTGGCGGTCCGATCTGAAGGTCCAATTTTAACACACTCTTCACAATAAATAGCAATCATGTCTTTGTACCGCTCACCTTTGATTGCAACGTTCTGATCATCATCATATTTGATGACATACTAACGAATGTTTCCACCGGCCCATAAAGTGCACCGAACAATGACTTGTTCTGGATGAGCATTATAAAAAACGCACGTAATGCTCGATGTGTTTCTCGAATCAAACCGTGTTTTTAAAAATAAATTTAAATAATTTGACAGAGTGAGTCTACTTATCATAAATTGTAAAACCAAGGCTTGGTTAGATTAGGTTGAGGCGGCAGTTGCTGTACTGCGTAAAAACATACCGCACATACCTCGGCTCACTTATTTTAATAAGGTCCATTGTGATGCCGCTGAACACTTGCCTTCAGTCCGAGTGGAACCTTTTGAGCTACTGGTGAATCTTATTAGACGTTTCACGCTTGTCCTTGACAGATCGTTAAGCTCGGAAAAAAAGAACGACCTTGCATGTTTGTGCCGTCTTCTAGCGAGCGCCGGCCAGGAACATAGAATGTGGGAGATAGTTTCTTCATCCTCTTCGTCCCTGCAGCTTCTGAAGAATTCATTTGCGATGACTTCCAGTCTGATGGCATGTCTGCCTATCAAGCAGTGCCCTGTCGTAACGGCCACTAGCGTGGCTACCTCTATTCTTCCCAGCGAGAGAAGGGCTCACGATCGCTTTAAGTCTAGAGTCGGCCAGATAAGCTTTGTTGTTATAAATGCTGAGAGTTCAGCCCATTTGAAGTATATTTTTGATGTGGTGTACTCTATGAGCAGCACTTTGACAGTTGTCAACGGAATGCTCCCCCTAGATACCGTTTTTAGCAAACTTGCCTGCTTTTTCGTTTCTTCGTATACCCTTATGCCCTGGTACCTATATTAAACTAACGTTAAAATCAGCCTACCAACCAGGCATACCCCTAGTTCTTTTAAGTAGATCCCATATCCGAAGTTGTCATTTAAATTTAACCCATCTATATAGAAGTGTAGACCACAGTTTTCACTTACTTACTTACTTACTTACTTAGTTGGCGCTACAACCGTATGTCGGTCTTGGCCTCATCTAAGAATTTGCGCCAGCCATTTCTGTCTTTCGCTTGCTGGCGCCAGTTGGAAATTCCAAGCTTCGTCAGGTTGTCCTCTACTTGGTCTTTCCAACGAAGATGCGGTCGTCCTCTTCTGCGTTGACCGCCGCTGGGTACCGAATCGAATGTTTTCTTCACTGGAGCATCGTCTTTCATGCGCTGAACATGACCAAGCCAGCGAAGCCGCTCGATTTTAATGCGCTTGACTATGTCGATGTCAGCGTACAGCTCATACAGTTCATCATTCCACCGTATTCGGTAAAGTCTTCTCATCTGAACTGCTCAGCGTCCAGGTTTGTGATGCATAAAGTAGGACGGGCATGATGAGCGATTTATAGAGTGTGATTTTCGTTCGGCGAGAGAGGGCTCTGCTTCTCAATTGCCTACTGAGCCCAAAGTAACACCTGTTGGCAAGAGTTATTCTTTGCTTGATCTCAATGCTGATGTCGTTGGTTGAGTTAATGCTGGATCCCAGATAAACGAAGTTCTTCACAACCTCGAATGAGGTATTGTCAACTGTAACGTGGGTTCCAAGACGCTGGGACTGTTTGTTTGTTAACACTAAGTATATCGTCTTATCTGCATTCACTGACAGACCCATTCGACTTGACTCTCTTTCTAATCTGGAAAATGCTGCACTGACTTTGCACGTATTATGGCCAATGATATCGATTTCAACAGCATATGCAAGCAGCATAACACTTTTGTAGAATATTGTTCTACTACGTCTCAGATCAGCAGCTCGGATGATCTTTTCCATCATTAGGTTGAAAAAGTCGCACGATAAGGAATCACCTTGTCTGAAACCTCGTTTGGTAATAAATGGTGGGGAGAGGTCCTTCCCGATTTTAACTGCGCTGCTGGTGTTGCTCAGTGTCATCCTGCAAAGTCGTATTAGTTTTGCAGGAATACCAAATTCAGACATGGTGGAGTAAAGGTGCTTCCTTATTGGGCTGTCGAAGGCGGCTTTGTAGTCGACAAAAAGATGGTGGGTGTCGACTTGTTTTTCTTGAGTCTTCTCCAAGATTTGTCGTAGCGTGAAAATCTGGTCGATGGTGGACTTTCCAGGTCTGAAGCCACACTGATAAGGTCCGATCAGTTCGTTAACAATGGGCTTCAATCTTTCACATAAAACGCTCGACAGGACCTTATATGCGATATTAAGAAGGCTTATCCCACGGTAATTGGCATAGATAGTGGGATCGCCTTTCTTGTGAATTGGGCAGAGCACACTGAGATTCCAATCGTTCGGAATGCATTCTTCCGACCATATTCTGCATAGAATCTCGTGAATGCATTTAAGTAGAGCTTCGCCTCCGTTCTTAAACAGCTCAGCAGGTAAGCCATCAGCTCCCACGGCTTTGTTATTTTTAAGCCGAGCTATAGCTGTCAGAACTTCATCATAGTCGGGCAGCGGAACCTCAACGCTGTCATCCAAAATTGGGTTTTCCGGAATATCATCTCTATTGTCGGGATTGTACTCCCTCCATAACGTCAGTGTACTCTGGACATCTGTCACTAGATTCCCGTTTTCATCCTTGCAGGAAGAGGCCCCGGTTTTAATACCATAGGCAAGGCGTCTTATTTTTTCGAAAAATTTTCGGGCCTCATTCCTGTCTTCATACATCTCAATGTTCTCTTGCTCGCGCTTTTCTGCCTCTCTTTTTTTCCGCCTGAAAATATGTCTCTCTTCCCTCCTCTTTTCTTTGTATCGCTCCTTAGCAGCGCGCGTTACAACCGACTGCAGGGTGGCTTTGTAGCTGGCGTCTTTCTCTGCAGTGGCGTCGCGACACTTCTGGTCGTACCACTGGTTTCGGCGAGGGCGTTGGTAGCCAATCACCTCTTCATTAGCCGCACGCATGGAGTTGGAAATGTGTGTCCACTGCGCGCATATATCATCGATTGGAGGAGTGCTTTGAAGCAGGAGTGAGAGTCGAGTGGCGAAAGCATCGGCTGTCTGTTTCGATTGCAGCTTGTCGACGTCTAGCTTTCTCCATGTAGGGTTGCGTGTTTTCTTAGCTGCTCACAGACGTGTACGGATCTTGGCTGCAACAAGATAGTGATCCGAGTCAATGTTTGCACCACGGATCGTGCGTACATCCAATACACTGGAAGAGTGCCTTCCGTCGATCAAAACGTGATCAAAACGTGATGCTTGAATCTAGTGCTACTTACGACCATGTTTCGAGCTGCGGCGAAGTCAATCAGCCTCATTCTGTTATCGGAGGTGTTGTCGTGGAGGCTGAACTTTCCGACTGTTGAACCAAAAATATTTTCCTTGCCCACCTTAGCGTTGAAGTCACCAAGAACGATTTTAACGTCGTAACAGGGGCAGCGCTCGTAAGCATATTCAAGGCGCTCGTAGAAAATTTCCTTGATCTCATCGTCCTTGTCTTCTGTCGGAGCGTGCGCACATATTAGTCTTATATTGAAAAATCTAACCTTGATGCGGATTATGGCAAGTCGTTCGTTTTCAGGCGTGAATCGCAGGACAGTTTTCACTTGGGTTTTTTAAAAAAAGCTTTTTTTCCCATATATGGTCATTCGCCATTTTGAATCGCCGTGTGCCAGCATTTATCATTTTTCAGTTTTCGCAAATTACATTTTAAGGACAAATAGAAACTTTTTAGCTAGCACGTTGGACTCAAATCTGATTTTCATTTTCTCCCTTGCAAATTAAAGCTGGTCTAGGGAGAATTCAATAATATCACGCCACAATTTATACGACTAGAGTTGCTTAGGTTAGGTTTGAATAATATCATTATTGATCTTATAGATAAGTTATTCGTCTGCAGAGCAATCTTATCAGACTTTGGTGCTTATAGCGTTGTAAGATCGGTGATTAGAGGTACGCCAAAAGGTGGCGTGCTATCTCAACTCCTCTGGAGTCTGGTCTCTGCTGTCTCTGGAGAGGTAGGACTGTGTAGTGGCAGCCTACGCCAACGACCTAATAATCGCAGTCAGAGGAAATTTCCCACTATTTTATGCGACGTTATGCTTAGAGCTCCTTGCAAACTCTAGCAATGGGCCGAACTCTGTGGTCTTGCAATAAATCCGGCCAAAACAGAATTGTTTGTTTTCACATGGAAACACAAAATTCCGTCCCTCACACCAATAATGCTAAATTGGGTCTGCACAATCCCTTTCGGACAGTGCAAAATACCTAGAACTCATTCTTGATAGGAAACTGACCCAGAAACTTAATATTTCTAAGCCTACAAGGAAAGCGATAGTTGCACTGTACACTTGCAAAATAGCTACAGGAACAAGATGGCGGTTTTTACCCCGTATCGTTCTCTGGTAATATACAGGAGTTATTAGACCTATACTTCTATACGGAGCAACGATATGGTGGCTATCTTTCGAAAAAGTCACATATTTGAACCAGCCTAAAAAAGTCCAAAGAATGGCATCTATATCAAACCAAACGAACCGATTGAATAATATCCCCTGAAGAAGAAAGAAAGACGACTCTGAAACTTCGGGAAAATTACATGTTATTAAAGTTTTTTCATTTAGTGAATTTTTAAATAAATCAAATTGACCAAAAAAGTCTAAGAAATAAAACAAATAAACAGTAGTTTTATACACCATGGTAGGACTACACAAAAAAAAAACGAGTTCTCCATTTCAGTCCTCAAAAGGGTTTTGTCCGAGCTTCTATTGGTCAACTGTGCTATGCGTGCTATTAAATGTCTTAACACAAATTATCGAAAATTGGACCTATGAGTTTTATGACGATTCAGGAATAGCTTATGTTCTCAAGTAACTTTGCATGTCTGTTTCTACTATTTGAGATTTGCCATTGTTTGTAGAGAGGTTGCGACCGAACAAAAATATTATTTCAATTAAAAATACATCATGCCTGCTCTAGGAGTTGAACCCGGTCTACCACAGTTCCTTAGCACATTCGCCACGCAATCTAACCATAATTCTAACGACACCACTAGCGCAATTTTATTAAAACTAAACTAAATTTTGTTTGAACGGTTCTCTTATTCTAAAACTTGTTTTTGGCAAATTTCATGATTTTAAGTGAACTCCTTCCACATTTGTCCACGACTCACAGTGCACTTTTATTGATATAAATTCTATATCTTTTGAACCACTTGAGATTTTTCAACCAGGGTTTTTTTTATATTAAAGGAAATTGATGGTGCTATATATCCACCAAATTAAATTTTCTGGTTTTTTTACAGGGTGGTTCGAAACATGATCTTTTTTTATATGATTTTAGAAGTATTTTTTTTAACTAAAATGCAGTTAAAAACGATAAATTGAGTTTTACTGTAAAAGTTACACAATTTTATAAAAAACAAGAGACAATTTTTTATTTGTGCTAAGTAAAAATACCAGTGTTGCCTGAAAACATGAAAAACTAAAAATATAACCTTTTAGACATTTTAAGTTTCATAATACTCATAAAACTCATAAAACTCATATCTTAAGAAAGTTTTACCAGTTTTTTTATTGTTTTATTAAAAGATCTCTGATATCGTCAAAACTATCTTCAGAGCAATTTTTTCCTTCTTCATTTTTGTGTCGCAGTGATGTTAGTATCATCTGGGTTTAATGATATCATTGGTACTGCCATTAAGTCAGTATTTTGGTTCTCCCTATTATTTTTTCTTGTGTGACCTAGTCTGTAACTTTTGTATTCTTTATTTTTGGCTTCTTGAGCTTCCTCCGGTAGCTCACAAATTGGGAAAAAATTATATTGTATTATATCCTTCCATGGCACAAAATTTTAATAGTTGGAGTTATGTCCTTCTAACTTCCATATAAATTTTTGTGTAAAATCTGTGTTTTTATACCGAATTGATAGTGATCAAAATTTTCACAAAATTTTTTAAAAGCTCTGCATTGATTTTTGTAATTGATGCAGTCACTTCAACATATTCAAAAAACTGCGAAGCGTCATTTTTACTATTCATCATTACTATTTCCAAAGTCTGGCTTAGGGAAATCAATACAGAGCCCGGTTTCCTCTTGAAACTCATCTTGAATTTTTTTTTTCTTCCGCTATAAACTTCTTTCTAGTTTCTTGTTTTTCTTTTGCACAAAGGCCTTCAAATTGTTTATTATTTTGCTTGAACTCTTGAAACTTTAATTCATACGCTATCTTTAAGCAATGTTTCATAACACGGATTCTTGCATGAAGTGGTGAAAACCCTAGTTCATACATTTCTTCGATATCTTCATAAGCCTTGCTATCGACTTAGTTAAACTGCTTTTGCGTAGCATAGCAAACAGTACACGATCTGGTTGATTTGTTTCCTACAAAAAAGTAAAAATGTAATTAAACATTTAATTAATTAAATTAATTTAATTAAAGTTTTATAATATTTTCCTTTATGAAATTTATACCTGATATTGCCTGCGCATCTTTTCCATCAACCATTGTAAGTTTTAAATCGTGGTAAATTTTCCCATTTTTCTATTTTTAGAAAGGAACTCCGTATGTTTCAAGTTTTTTATTTAATTTCTCATATAATTATATTTTCCTGTTATGAGCTCAGTGGTTTCTTTAAAATATGAGAATTCAATAGGGCGACAATATTGAGCTGAAGATGGTCGATCATTTTTCCAAAACTCTTTCATATTTTGTAGATTTTTAGAAGTTGTTGGTGTATCTAATGTAAGTCTGAGGGGTACCATTGAAATCAAAAACATATGCGAATCACAATGGTTCTTATCTTTAAAATAAAAATAAAGTCTCAGTCTTAAAATCTCATTCTCAAGAAATATCAAAAGTAATAGAAACGTAAGTATTTGTTTTGTTAAAATGCCTTGAAGGAATGGAATACCTCACCCAATTTTTGTTGTTATTGACCTTGCCCAGAAGACCCATCACAGCCCCATTTAGAGTACAAAGTTAAATGCATATCATCATGTTCTACATCAAAAATAATTGATTGCAATATTCTTTAGGAAGTGTGGTCTAAAACATATTGCAATGGAAATTTTGCAGATACTTGATCTACCAAAAAATTTTTCGGAATGCTAAATTGTTTACCATCTGTTAATTAGTCAACAGCAGGAAATCCGTGGAAGATAAGTATATTGAATCAATAATGCAAAAGCCAGGGAAAGGCTTAATAAACGGCGAAAAGTTATCTCGGATGAATCTTCGATACATATTGATTAGTTGTTTTTATTATTACATTCTTATTTGCTGATGTTTTTTTTATTGTATTTTTTAATTCTTAGTTTAGTTTTTTCCATTTTTTATTAAATATTATATTAAATTGAACATTGTTTATGTTACTTGTTATGTTAAATTTAAATTTTATTGCATAAAATATTTATTGCATAAAAACAAAATGTTTATATTTGATTGGAACTGGAGTTTTAAATTGAAGACATCGTCTAATTCTCATTAAAAAGGCTCACTTTCTGTTCTTTAGGAAGAATCGCTTACTGCTCGTTAGGTAGAATCGCTTTCTGCTCTTTAGGAAGAATCGCTTTCTGCTCATTAGGAAGAATCGCTCTCTGCTCTTCCTGAAGATTCTATTTCCGCTCTTCCAAACAATTCGCTTTATTCTCACCAAGGCGATTTCGCCACGATGGACTTTTTCTCCCACCGGGGAGCAGAATGCGAAAAGAAAGCGAGCTCGCAAGCGGAACATTTTTTTCAAGAAGATTCGCTTTCTGCTCTTCCGCGATACTAAATTCTGGCTGGGTAAGAACATTTAAATGCCTAAAAATGTCTGTGAAATAACCTTAGTATTAATAGCAATTGCCTATTTTTGTTGTACCAAATTCTCCATAAAATTGTACCAAATAGAAAAAAATGTACCAATTTTTTTTTATAAAAATTTTATAACATTTTTTATAATAATTCACTGGTGTATATTTGTGTTCATACCAAACATAACAAAAATTTTAAGCTATGTTATACGCTATTATGTTATAAATAATAAATACATTAAAATAAATTTTTTGGCTGGCAAAATATAATTAGATTCATTGCATTCGACACACAATTTTTTAGAGAGCTTTATGTTTTTAAGTGTTTTATATTCTGATTTATTTATAAGCTTAGTTTAAATCAGGCTAAAATAAAAAATTGGTTCAGCAGCTGTTGAGCTAATGTGAAAGGCACATCAGACTATTTACAAAATTGATAAAATCATTAAAAGAAATTTCCCCTAATGCATTCTTCACGACCCTGAATTTATCCAAAAATACCAACATTTTTCCCAACGTCATTACAATTTTAAAAACTTATATTTGAAACCTGAAAAAGATTCCTCTGAGTTTAAATAACATCAGGATCGCATTCTATGAGATGATATTTTAATATGAATTATTGAATTATGGCAATAAAGAAATATTGTTTTCTGTCATAACTTGCGAAGATTTTATTATATTCAAACCATTCAGATCTTCTCTACCTAAATCTAACTTGTCTTTAAGTTCTTTTATAATGTCTTTGGTTATAAGAAAAATTTTTTGATTGGAGATTTTTTTTGCTTAAGTAGCATTTCTCACAAAAAATCCTCAAGTCTCAAAAAATGTCTCAAAAAATGTGATTTTTAATATATATGACAAGAAAAGCATGTCAACTTTCAGAACTTAATGCAATGCAAACTCCACTAAACTGTCTGAACATTTCTCCAGTGCTACTGAATTTCACTTTTTGTAACAGGTTGTGAAATTGTAAACCTTTACCAAAATGTACCAACTCGGAAAATAATGTACCAAGGTACCAAGTTAAAATATACACTGAATGCACCAATTTTGGTACAATTGTACCAAAGTGGCAACCGTGATTTCTTTGCATATTTTTCGGCTTGTCTAAGAAATACATATTACACCAGTCAAAATAAGTGAACAAGGAAAGTTTATATACATATAATAGAGTAAAAACAATACAAATTAAAAATAATACTACAAAAATATGTTTCTTAAATTTGTATTTCTTTAATTTTATTTCTGCAAAGCGGTAAACTCGAACAGATTTTTGGTAAAGTCTTTATATGTGCTGAATTATCTAAAAATTCAATGAGTTTTTTTATAAAAGTTAGTACTTTGTTCTACATCGTAAACTTCCGGGAAGAAAAACTTATTTGCCATAAAAGCCAACACATCAGCGTACACTGTAATGTCGTTCATATGTCGTTCTGGATTCTTTTGGGTTCCTTAATTTAAAAGTTTACCGAAAGTTGAAAAACAGTGTCAAAAAAAGGTTTTAGGTTATAATTTATTGTAAACTACTCAAAAAAGATATAGTATAGGGAATACATAAAAACAATACATATTAAACACATAAATTTTATAAAAAAAATTACATTGAAAAAACCCGAATGCTTTATTCACAAAGTAGTTTCAAAGTTAAAAAACAAATTAAAATTTTCACTTCTTGAAAATGCTGAAAAAACTTCCAAAGTTTGAAGCATATATCTTCTCACGTATAGAAAAAAATCAAAAACAAAAATTAGATTAATAAAATTTGGATATTTTTAAGTAATAAAATAGCAAAAATTTTAGAATTCCAATCAAAAATTTTTTAGATTTTACTTATTTTCGATTAAATTTGAAACCAAAAAAGTGCACTGTGTGAAGTGGTAAAGTAAACCTTGTTTGTTGAAATACCACTCATGGACTACATCGACATAGCTAAGACAGAATGATTATATTATAGATGAGAATGAATATACCAGTTTGTCATACGGTGCAAAACGGTACCCTGTCTTATCTCGATAACACCTTTCGGTCCGATATCATGAAGCGTAAATTGTGGCCTTGACCTAGTTTGTTTTGATACCACGATACTGCAATGCTGCCAAACTTTATTTATGTATTTTAATGCACCATATAACGGAATACTATTTTAATGTAAATATTTTTTAACTGCAAACATTTTTATATATAATGTAAAATGTAATTAGTATATTCAAAGTTACGAACGTTTTTTTTATTTTTTCACGATAACAATTTCGAAAATTTTTTCGTGACAATGTTTCACAACTTTAAATTATATAAAAGCCATAACATATTTGAGAACTTATTCTTTTTATTTATTATTGCTTATGTAAGACTTTCAGAAGGTGTTATTGTCAGGAGACATCCTTATATTTTGATAAGACATTTTTTGTCAAAGAAATCATACAGTTAGCGATAGCAAAATGGTGAGTATAATATGAATCACGTCATGTTAATGAAAAACAAAATTCGTCGTCTTGAATTAAAAGTCATATACAGGGGTTATATGATAGGATTCGTTGGATATATGACGTGCTCACGAGTACAACACTTGTACTGGTACATTTCCTTTTTGCTCTAAGCGCGCTGTATAAAGCTACAACTAAATTAAACAATCTAACTGAAAAACTGAAGAAAGTGCATAACATTTTTCATTAGTTTTAAAATCTCAGGCCACATCACTTTACTGCATAGGAAAATTATTTATAGAAAATAATTATTACAATACTATTTTATATACGATATTGAAAATATTGCACTAAATAGGGCAAAGTATTATAACTTTCCACCATTATGTCCAGACTATATTTTGCACACTTTTTTGCTCTGGAGAATCAAAAATATGAAACATCTGGCTAAAAATACTCAGTTGAAGTAAAAAACTTTGTATAATAAAATAGGGCGCAACAACAATATCATAGTAAATTGAACATTTTTTATGGAAAAATTAACAAAGTTTTTGTTCAAAATTTAAACTACTCCAGACATCCAACAGTATCAGGAAAAATGCATAGAAAATAATACTGCAAATACTATACCGTAGCTTAATTGCCTAGAAGCAGTTTTACGCATTATTTACACAAAAGACTAAAGAAAAGAACGTGAAACAAAACTATTTTTTTTGAAGCTGTTCCCACCAATTTAATTTTCAATGTTTTTGGAATTTGAAAACATTTCTTTACAAAAACATACAGTACCTACTAATTTACCACTTAAGATAAAAAAAAAGTATTTACAGAATGTCTGAAATTTGTTCCAGCACAAATGATAACAAAATAATTATAAAACATTTTGACCAGCTACTAAATAAACACAAAGAAACATTAAAACATGCGGCATGACTTGTCACTTTATCAACCTCTTTGAAATTTTTTTATGTATTTTTTGTCTCTTACTCTCTTGAAATACCCACAAAAAGTTTCAATTAAGTTGTTATGACAGCCAAGACATTAAGGTTGGTAAGAGAAAAATAAAATGTTAACTGGAGACATAAACAAGAGACGCAGAAGCTGTTGACGTAATTTTAAACCAATTTAAATGCAATGATGCCAATCTTTTCGAGAGGGGGTGTGGATTGAAATAATCTATGTAGTTGGTTGGTAAGTTTTTCCTGAATTGAATGAATTTGATAAAAATGTTGTACAAATTAAAAAGATATAGATCAGAAAACAAAAGCAGCAGCGGAAGTGCTGGCTAACGACGTTCAATTTAATGGCGCTGCAAAGTAACGTGCAGAGCTGTGTTGCAGCAGGTTGATTAGGATGCAAAAGAAGAAAATAAAAAACAGGTGTTTATTTAGTGTCGAGCGTGGCATAAGTTAACAAGCGCATAATTATTTTATCTTATTTTTAAAGTCGATTGGGTTCGAGGGAAGCCACAGTCATGAAAAAAATTTCAAATAATTTTTTTATTAACTGCCGTACTTCAACTATTTTTCAAAACCAAATTAACAGTAATTTGAAGTTAACTGAAAGTAGTCTTTATTTTAACGTACTTTTTGCATAACTCAAAGCAAAAATGTGAAGGTCTTTAATATATATAAAAAAAATAAAAAATGTTAACTTAGACTTTGGGCTTTGATGTTTTTGTTGTGTTTTTAATTGTCAGGACAAAGTTAGTAAAAAATAAAAAATTTGCCTCAAACCCTTTGAAGCCCACAAATCAATAAAAATTATATATATTTCAGACAGTTTCGGGCGTATAAGGCTAAAATTTGGTAATTTACTGCATTATTCTATATCACGAACATGCACACCAACGATGAGAAAGACACGAGAAGCAAAACAATTTTGTATGGAAGAAAATATTGCTTCTCGTGTCTTTCTCATCGTTGGTGTGCATGTTCGTGATACAGAATAATGCAATTAGTTTGTATGCTAACAGTCGGAAATTTTAGTAAAAATTAGTTTCCACGCCCCCTTTTAACCCTCACAAAAAAATTAAACTGCTATATTTTAGAAGGTGTTGCTCGTTTGAAAAAGCAACTATACTAAAAATGGGTGTGGTCAAAACAAAAATGCCATATTTTGGATGGTTTTGGTCGTATTAGAATAACATTTTGCAATTTTTTAGTTTATATGGTTATACTAAGAATGGCGAAAATATAATATGTTTTTCTCTGATTAGCATGCAAATTCGTATATGACAGTAAGGCGGTCTGTGACAGGACAACGTCTGCCGGGGAATATTTTAAATATAAATTTAAACTATTTGATCGATTCGACAATGACATAAGAACCTTTACCCATATTTGTGGAAGACATGAAGGTGCAGAGCAAAATTTGCAGAGCAGGGCATCTATTAATACATATTTTAGATGCTTTCCGTGGGATTTTAGAAACCCCCAACAAAGCCCAACCACTTCTTACTTCCAACACCAGAATACCGTGAAACTCCGGAAAAGAGATATTTAACGTGAGATTTTTTAAACCCCCCTCCCCTCCTAACCGCAAAAAACATTCCATTCTATGGAATGCCTTCTTAAAGTTCTACTGAAAAACACCTGCTAGAATCCTTTCATTGAAGGGCTCAAAGAAATCTTACATTGAAAAATATCTGGAAGGGCTTCAGAGAAGACTAAGGAAATCATTCCTCCCAACGACATGCATATGTTTAAAGAATGCTTTCTGAGTATGAAAGTGGAAGGGATGGAATTCAAGACTTTTTCTTCCACTTTACCTTCTTTTGGAAGCACTTTTTTGCTGGGTAGCTTCCCAGTTTTTTTTATCAAATTTTTTAAATTTAGCTGTAGTCTTTGCTGCTATAGAGGTTGTTTTGCTTTATTTCATACAAAATTTTTCACATTTTGTTCCTCTTTATTAGAAGTTGTATTCTTAAGAAATTCTGCTGCACATTGTAGCACATGGCATAGCTTAGTTCGTTTAAAAACTCGCCTCTTTATAAATCCACTAGCAGGCCAAAGTAAACCACGTTTTCTAGCATTGCTCGAAGCTCATTATTTTTTTTTCCTGTGCCTCTGAGTAGAGAACAAAGAAGAGTAGAAACAACAAGGAGTTTATTAAAACTCTTGCAACATAAGTTCGTGAAAAGAAAACGATTAAGCAATACGTGACCATCTGAAATGATTTCTTAAAATATTAAACATTTTAGTTAAATATACTTTTTATTTAAACTTTGAAATCAAAATATCCCTTTAAAGTAATTTAGCACATACATGATATTTTAAAACTTTTTTTTAAAATTGTCCCAGTACTTTTGGAGTTAACTGGTTAAACATAATTTTGCACTTCAATTTTATGTAAAAGTATAAATCAACGGTGGGCAAATGCGGCTCTTTTTTAACCCTAACACTGGTACTATTTACATATGCAAATATTTCACTTTTTAAATGGCTACAAATTTGATGTTTTTGGCACGATTTGAATATAATTTACATTCAGTGGCTAATTTTTAAATTTGTTTAAATAAACAAAATAAGCCACTGAATGTAAATTATATTAAAATCAAGCTAAAAACATCAAATTGTAGCCATTTAAAAAGTGAAATATTTACATATGTAAATAGTACCAGTGTTAGGGTTAAGTGAATTGGTAAAAAATATATGAAACTAGTTAACCCGTGTGGCGTTAAAACGCCAAAATCAAACACACCCAATTTTTTTTTATTGCACTGGTGTTTTTATACCAGAAATAAGACGAGTTGATTGATACCGAGCACTTTTGCATCGACAACTTGCCATTGGGATAGTCACTGGATAACTGGATTTAATCAAAAAGACCGAAGCCCATGTCGTCATCTTCTTCCTCTTTGGATTCTTCCTTGGCAGCAGCCTTCTTATCTTCTGCTGGAGCAGCAGTGGCTGGTGCGGCAGTTGCTGCAGCTGCAGCAAACTTGCTAGGGTCCTTTATGCACTCCTTAATAGTGGTGGCTTCCTTGAATTCGACTTCTGTGGTGGCGGCGATAGCCAACAGATTCTTGAAACCGTTGGCAACGCTGTGTGGCGCTGATGCGATGGTTGGGTAACCAATTTGCAAACAGACTGAAGCTAAGTTGGCAACACTAGCTTGGAATTTAGAACGCAAGTCTTCTTGATGTCCAAGATCTCGGGCGAGAAGATGGAGCCAGAGTCGTACACTTGGTTGATCAGCAAACCATATGAAAATGGAGAAATGTTCAACATGTTCAGCAAAGTAGCTTCAGAAGCACCAACTTTATCACCAGGCTTCAAAATTGGTACATCGTTGATAATTTCAATTGTTCCCTTAGAAATCTTTGTTGGGATAGACAGGGCTTGGAATAAAGAAGTCTTCTCAGGACCTAAGCCAGTGTTCTGGGCTGGAATGATAACTGGCAATGGAGCAATGGCACCATTACGTGCGGGAGCACGCACTTTCGATTCCAACAGCTTGTCGCGTACCTCAGCCAAATCACCCTTGATGAACACGAAACCAACATTGCCCTTGATGTGAGGCAAGAGTTTTTCCAGTTGAGCGTTGTTCTCCAAATGACCGCGGATAGCCTTGCGCATCATGGTGTTCTTGCCCATGAGAACTACACCCAAGCCACGCAGCGATGTACGGATGTTTTGCATCTGCTTGGAGCCTACATTGTCGGCTCCTACAATGAAGCATTTTGGATATTCATCGAAGAGTTCGACGACTTTAACGAAGTATTGAGCTTTCCAGACTGCTTTGTTCTCCCTAACCATCTTGAATTAAGGTGTGAAATTAGGGACTCGCAAAGAATTTAAGAACAAAACACAAACGTTTTCTACGGTGTCTTTGACTAAAATGGAAATGGAACCTAGATTTTATTTTAAGCTATTGAACAGATTTTCAACTGATCAAAATTGAAATGCAATTAATTTGCAATATTCGCGGTATAACTTATTAAATTTTTGTGTAAATTTTTAAAAATTGTAAAATTTTTCGATCAACAGTTTTGAAATCTTTTCAACTGTAAGAAATCATTCCAGTATCACTTTGATATTGAATATATCAATTCATGATTTTAGCTGTGAAATTATAAAACGTTGTTTGCCAGTATAACAGTTTCATAGCTAATAGTCCATAGGTGGCGCTAAATACCTCACATATTTTTAGGCAAATGCTAAGATTAAGAAGAGAAAAAGCAACATAACAACAATTATATGCAAACTTTAACTCGCTATAACTTAAAAAATATAAAATCTTAAGAAATAAAAAGTACAGTTTGCATATCTACAGGTTTAAACCTACCAAACCATACTAAATTTATCAAGATTGGACTTGTACTTAAAAAACCTTACGCCGGACAAAATTTTGCGTTTATGTAACATATATAAGATATCATTTAGAGTTTTCATTTATATCGAATTCCATGGAATTCCATGTTGTTCTATCGTTGTTTGACCAACGATTTGAAGACAAATTTAATAATTTGATGTGAACCCTGTTTTTCTCTCTAATTATGAAGTTTTTCTTCATGATACAAATACAAGGAAAGCTTAGATTGGAGAGAAGTCAGACAAAAGTTGACCAAGATGTCAAAATCAGCTGCAACAAAAAGATTAACCCGAAACTCTAGATTTTTAAATTTTGAGGAGAAGCAGAAAAAATTTTGTGTTTCAAGGGCCCTTACACAAAAAATGAGACAAAACAATTTTTTTTTATTAAAGAGAAAGAAAATATGTACAAAGTTTTGACAGAACATGGAGATAACCACTATGAATAGTTTTACATGAAGATGTCAAAATATGAAAATTTTGATTTATGCCCTCTTGTAGTTAAAGTGCGATATGTTATATACATCATTTATATAAATTTGGATTTTTTTTTAGTAAAAATGCCTTTATTTTTAGTTATAATCAGCAAAAAAAAAAAAAAAAAAAAAATTAAGGTAGCAGAGAAATTTTTGGTTTTTTTAGTGATTTTTTAAAGGCAAACTAAATCTATTTCAACTCTGTTCGAAACAATTCTCATACAATTCGATGAAATATTTCTTTTCGTTCGTAAAAATACCTAAACTCCTTACACCAAGTTCCAGGAAACACTAAGTTCTAAAAAGTTATACTTCAGGCGTAAAATTTCAAAACAGCAAGGTTCCTTAACGTAATCGCACCATTTTTGTGCATATGTTCGCTTTACTTCATAAAACTAATTCCACTACATATTCATTTATGCGATTTATCTTAAAGCAACAATAAAAAATTCTATTTTTTTTTTTAAAGTGAAAAATTTTAACTGTAGTAGTCAGAGCTGTGTTGTAATGCTTCCTTTTTAATTTAAATTCACCTCAATTCTAATTCCTTGGAATTAGGAATCGGCTATTGTACATTTAAATTCCTCAGGGATGTAGTTGGGAAAAACTTCTCAATTGCATAACAGCGATTGTAATTGGTAATTGGTAGGGCTGTGCGATTAATCGAGTGATTAATTTTTTGATTAATCAGATCTTAGATTCAGATCTGATTCAGATTCTGATTCAGATAATCAGAAAACTGATTAATCGATTAATCAATTTTCTGATTTATCAGAATGCTCATTAATCGATTAATCAGCTTCCTGATTAATCTTTTTTCTGATTAATCAGAATTTTTTTATTCAGAAAATGAATAATTTTTCGCAAAGTTATTTGAAATGCTTGGTTGAATTTAAAATAAATAAAAACACGTCAAGTTCTTAGTTATACAAGTAACCAACCGTAAGCTACCATAATTACTATCAAAGTCTCTGCAATATTATTTGCTATTCCAAAAATAGAAACGAATCTAACTCGAGCAGTCAGGAGCTATAGGAGTCCTCAGGACCAAATGTAGGCGCTGATACTACTTTTAAAGATAAAATGGAATATATAACCAACAAATATTAAATAATGCAGACTTAAAATAATTACTCAAATGATTAATTAGAGTTCTGATTAATCGATTAATCATCAGTTTGATTAATCAGAAAACTGATTAATCGATTAATCAATTAATCTTAAATCTGATTAATCAAAAAATTAATTAATCGATTAATCGCACAGCCCTAGTAATTAGACATCTAAATTCCTCAGGAATGGAATTGGAAAAAATTTTCAATTCCGTTACAAGAATTATAATGGTTAATTGACGTGGATTTGAAAAAAATTGTAAATTCAATTACGAGAATTGTAATTGGTAATTGATTGCCTCAATTCCTTAGGAATAGAATTGGTAAACATCGCTTTGTTAGTAAATTAATGAAATTTTGTACAGGGGTGCGGAAGTTATGTACCGAACACCTTGCAAAAAGTCGGCGGGATTGAACCAGGTAGCGTAGCAGCTATATATTTTGTTCTAACTCAAAATGTGGTATTATATTAAAAAAATTGGTATCTTCGTGAATACATTTATTTGTAAATTTTTCATTAACCGTCTAACAGTGGGAGTCAAATAAAGTTTTCTAATACATAATGAAGTAGTTTTGAGTTAAAGAAAAAGTAATTGAAATTTTAACTTCAAATCACAATTCTTGTAATAGAATTGACGATTTTTACCATTCAATTTATAAGGAGTTGAAGTATTCAATTACCAATTACAATTCCTGTAATGGAATTGACGATTTTTTCCAATTATACTCCTGAGGAATTGAGAGTACCAATTACCAATTCCTAATTCAAAGGAATTGGAATTGAATTGTAATGAGTACTTTGAGTCTGAGTAAAATTTATGTTTTGATGGTTCATTTTAAATAAGAGTTAAATAAAAAACGAGGAGCATGCCATTTTTTTGAAAATTTAAACCTAAAGAAAGTTATTTTTAATTTTCTTAAAAAATAATTTTCATAAAAATCATTAAAAAACATTGACCATTAAGCCAAAAACTTCTCTTAAATCCGAGTAATCTTAAGTATTGTCTACTTGCTATTTAAATCTACTTACTGAAGAAATAAAGAAATAAAAATCCTGATTAAGGTACTAAAAAATCTTTCGTTTTTCAAATACGAACACCTTTAATGTTAACTGTTCGATGCCAAATTTGTTTTCCAAGAATTTGTCAGTATATGAATTGGCTTACCGCGTTTCCAATTAATGTCCTTAGAACGCACCTATTCTATCACATTAATGGTTTTTTAACTAACTGTTTTTTCCCAGCACAGAACATATTTACGTGTTCTAGCAATTGAAAGATTTGTTCACACAAGCCCCCGTCGCTGAGCAACAAATAGAAAAATCTTTAAAAAACTGAAAAAAGTAAATCTTCTGTCTGCTCTGTAATCTGTGGCTAAGCATCGCTGCAGGACACTTGAGTTTGACAACTGTTTTCGATAGAAGGACAAAACATTGCTGTAACTGTGTTGTTGGTCAAGCCAGGACAATGAGTTCACTTGTGCCACCAACAACCAGCACCACCATCAGATATTCTGAGAAGTTCCTTAACAGCCTGCTGCTGTCAACAGAGTGTCCTTTTTTCTTATCTAAATGAGCCTAAACAACATCAGCTAAAACAAAACAATACACAACAACAGCCTATAAGCGAGCGAGACATGTTTTAATTTGATTTTTAAATTCTGATAATTCAATATCCATGGAAAAAATTGTCAAAATACTACCCTGTATTGTGTTTTGGTATGAAATTCATCGACGCGCTGGTCGGTGGTGGTGACTTGTTCGAGCAGAAGTTTGATTAATTTTCAGCTGAGACTTTATTGGACACAGCTATCAGTCTTACATAACCGGACCTTTTTTGTGTCTATAATTTTGGGTTTTTCAACCAACGCTGTCCTAATTAAAATGCACTTGTTGTTCTTGGTGCACATCAATTCGATTCCTTATTGTTTGTGTCAGTTAAAGGTGTGCATTCAATTTCAATGAATTTCAGCATTTTATAAAGAAATTATATTTTTTTTCTGTTGAGTTGATTGGGGCATCATGATGTCATGTGCTAGGTTTGATATTAATCTGTTTTAATGCACATAATGTTGACATGATTTTCCTGTGAAATTTGTTGCCTCTGCGGAATAAATTAGATATCTTTTTCTATTGAGTAAACACAAACCAGTGCACACCAATTAAGCTGCAAATTAATTTATTTTTCATGAAAGTTATTAACGAAAACATTGTTTTATATTTTTTAAAGCACTAGAAAGAAAGATACCTAATGGTTGAGATTGCACTGATGAAGATTTTAGATAATTTAAAGTTTTCTTTTTTGTCAGACATAGAATCCCTCACGAAATTGCGGTTTTGTCAAAATGTCTAATTTATTTGTTATTTGTTGATATTGTTCTTTTTGTTCTATTTGTAAAGTCTTGTTTGTTGCCAAGCCCAAAAAAGGACAGATGTTGCATTAGAAAGAAATTTATACAACTGAAAAATGCATTTTTTTAGTAACATAGCTGTTTTTAACCATAGACCTCGATTTGAAAACTCTATATCTCTCATAGAAAAAACAAGGGTAAAATAACTCGTTTTTAAAAATTGATTTTTTCCTGCTCCGGTTTTTATAAAATTTCTTGATAGCTTGTAGAACAGGATTACTCGCTTTAATTTAATTTCACCTATTTCTAATAATTTCACTTAAAATTAAAAAGTCGGCAAGAAAATTATTAATTTATTAAATTTTCTACAATCGTAATCTTTTTTTACCTCTCTTAAAATGTCTATCCAACAAAATTTAAACAAACGGTCTATAACTCTATAAAATTTATATAAATCAATTAAGTAATAAACCTTATTATAGATTTTATAGGATTTCACGATTTACATGCTAATCAATGATGAACCGTTTAGTATAATTTTTCAATAATTCATAAATTTATTTTATAATTTTGGCCTTTGTAGTCTAGTGCAGAGTGCGCTTGACTCTCAACCCAGAGGTCCCTGGTTCGAATCCGAGCTCGGCCATTGTTCTTTTTACTTTCTTTGTTCTTTTCTACATTTAAGAATTATGGAAAACTAAAAATCCACAACTAAATTGTGGAAAATGTGGAATAGAAGGAATGGAACAACTAAGGGCTGAAAATGCTTGCCGAGGTGAAGGCATAACACTAGCCTCGGTCAAAAAGCAATACAAAATTGTCTATCACGGTTGTTTCGCCCAATCAATAATTCACCCGATCAATTCCTCTAAATCTATCCCTTTCCTTTCAGGTCAAAGACCAAACTTTGTTTGTATAAGGCGCATGCCTTGGTTTTTGATCTTTTTTTAAAAAAAAAAATATTCAAGGTCTAAAATCTTAGAATGAATTCCAGTAAATCCTGTATTGTAAATATGAAAATACCAAAATTGTATTACAATTAAATCGACGCCAAATATTAAAATCAAGTTATATTTCTACATTAAATTTGAACCCACAACGCACACGTGGGTTTTGTCAAAATAGCTGGACAAAATTAATAAAAAAAAATGGTGGTCAACAACTTTAAATATTTCTTTTGGCATGAAATAAAATAAGAGTAAAATAATAGTAAAAAACCTTGACATTTGCAGCGATGATGGGTTGTTTTACTCATAAAACTGAAATTTTTTTGTACTGTATTTAATAAGGTTGGTTAAAACTAATTCAGTGTGTGTAAGTTACTTACGAGAGCTGTCGACATGAGACCCCCATGAGAAAAAGTTGTTGCAACCTTTCTGAAATAGGCGGTCGTAAGTACATTATGCGACATTTAAACACCCATGACATTTACACTTTGTTATGCACAATCCCAATGTTCACAAAAATGGATGCGGATCCGTTACGAACCCGTTACGATTCCGTCAGCGCGGAATTCGCTGTTTTATGTTTCGACGGACCCGTTTCGAACCCGTTACGATTCCGTCAGCGCGGAATTTGCTGTTTTATATTTCGACGGACCCGTTTCGAACACTTTACAAATACGTCGAACCAATACTCACAACGTTGACATAAAAGGCAGTTTTCAAGTAGTTATCATATTTTTTTATTTTTAATAATTAAGGGATACGAAATATAATTCTATATTTATTTTTATTTTAAGCAACTCCTTCATATCATTAGCCACGTCCTTCTGAAGCTCTCCTTCAAACCGAATAAAATTATTTCTCAGAATTCTTAAGCAGGGCCGGCCTTACCCATCTAGGCGCCCCGGGCGAGTCATGCACTTGGCACCCTTTTATATTTAATTAAAATTAAAAAGTTGTTTTCAATTGTGTACCATATCAAACATATTTTTTTTGCAACCTTTGAACTGTAGAGACGTACGCGATAAACACGATCCCTATGCTCTTCCCTCCAGGAAATGTGAGCATTCCCGGATGTTACCAGGAAACATTCCATGGAATTTAGGAAGCATTCCCCTTTGTTGCACACTCCATTGCTTTTTTAACATAGCATGTCATTAGAGGGAAACATTCCTCCCTTCTGTGTTAAAAAGTCATGTGAAAACATTCCTCTCCCTTGTTATGAGAATGGATTCGGCCAGGATTCAAACCCAGGACCCCTGAGCGACAGTCGAGCGCGCTACCACTAGACTATCGAATTCTACATTAAGCGGCTAGAAAACAATGATACATGGCAGAATAACCAGGTAGATGCAATTCGGAGAGCAAAAAATGAGAGAGCAAAACATTGGCGTAACTATAATGTCACTACTGACAATTTATGTTTATTCATTCAGCCATAGGGATATATAATCTACTTGTAACCATATAAATCAATTGAGTACCCAGATTTTACGTATGAACATGTAAAAAAACTAAACAGAAATCTTAAGAATTTCATCAAATGAGCCGTGTTTTAAGATATAATACATAATTAATTGTAGTTTGGCCTTAAATGAAGCAAATAAAAGTTTACTTTTAATATAATTTTTATTCGATTACTAATTTCGATGTTGTAGTAACCAATTTATTTGTGTAGCTATGTACGGCTGATTTAAACTGTCAAAATATATTTTGACAAGTGAAATTGCTGTTGGAAAACATAAAATTTATTTAATGAAATCGACGATTGTTTGCTTATTTTATCGTGCTGGAACGGAAGTTAACACTTAATGAACTGTTTTCCAATCATCGCCATGGGAGGCTATAACTTCCTTCAGTCCAGAAAATCCATTCTCAAAACTGAATAAATAAGTAAGTAAAAATTGATAACATTTTCAAAACAGCTCAGTTTGACATTATAATTACGCCTTTGTTATTGTTTTGTTGTCGAAGAGAGCGTATTTCTAGTGCATCTACCTGGTTATTCTGCCATATTTAATATTTAATATTTTCTATTGTCATTGCTTGACAATAAATAAAAGTTTCCACATGCATTCTTAAAGAAGCGGTTTGGAAACAATATAAATACAAAACTACCCTTAAGCTTCCAAAAGATGCGGTGGGGAAACAATATAAATACAAAACTAACCTTAAGCTTTCAAAAGATACGGTGGGGAATGTTTCTTTTTCACTTTTAGTTGGAAGCCTTCCGATTTTTCCTGGAGGGTTGTTATGCTAGGCACACATGTGTGCTGTTAAATTTTATTCATTTTCTTCTCTGATCAAATGTTCGTTTCCTGGTTATGCTATGTTTGCTGAAAAAGTATAAAATTCAGTTATAAAATGAAAATGTTTGGTTTTTTTTCTGTTTCAAATAGCATACAAAAATGTTTGGCGTGAGAGCATTCGAAGAGCAGAAGAAAAAGTTCGCTTTTCACCAAATATGTTTGCTAGCATAACCAGGGAACTAGTGAAATTCTTGAAGAAAATTAAGAAAAGAGCAAAAGGAATATTAGAAAAAAAAGACGCACAATAATGTGGGTTGAGAAAAAAAAATTGATTAATATATAAAAATTCAATGTAAATATTAATTAATTAATAATCCTATAAGATTTATAAATTTTTCATCCGAAGTTATTTGTTTTGCGATCACTTCGACATACAAATAACATTGACGAAATCTGTCAAACACTGCCCTGCAGTAGCCAATAAATAGTTAAAATACTAGTTAATGTACTAGGTCAAAAAATAGCAGCACTAGTTAAGCTCAAATGTTTTTTACATTGCGCAATCTGGTTATTTTCCTGTGTTGATGTCATAGGAAAAGACAATTGTCCTATTCTTGATATGATGTGAGGTAGTGTTTTTACTGCATAATTTGAACTAGTTGTGATAGAAGTAACTTTTAAGCCAGTAAAATCTATACATATAAAAATGAATGTACGTTTGTTGGTTTTTTTGTTTGTTTGTGTGTCATGAATACATTTCTACACCGTTCATCCGATCGCGATGAAATTTTCCAAATTGGTTGTTCGCATTCATGCGCAGGTCTTAGTCGTAAAACGGACAGCGTTGGAAAAAAGAACAATTTACACGTGCCGTTTTACTAAAACATTTTGTGGGCGTTGGAAAACGGGGCGTGACACCTCTCATACAACCCAAATTTGCGATATCGAATAGCTCTAGAGTTATAGATTGCACAGCCTCGGAATTCAGTATTCGAAATCAATTTACATATGCAGGTTCACTGATAACATTTTATGGAATTTGGCAGCAACGCGTCGCTTTTCAGCTAGTACTAGTATGATCAAAACTTGGCTTTTAACTGGTATGATTTGAGTCACCTTTTTGCAAGTATGTTTTAACTAGTTAAAATCTAGTTTAATATTGACCAGTTTCATATTAGTATTATTTTAGCCAGTTCAATTCTAGTAGTTTTGATACTAGTTATATGCTAGTATTCATTTTGTTCTAGTCTTTTTGAAACCAATTGTATGCTATTACTCAGTTAACTGGCTTTGTACTTGTATTATTGAAACTATATTTAGATTTCTAATTTTAAGCAGATTGTTCATAGTTAGTACAATTTTTCACTGCAGGGTATCACTATCAAATTTATCGTACGATGAGACAAAAGATCAAATCGTTTGTCAAACAACTTCGTACTTATACGACAAGTTCGCTAAATGTACGATCTGCAGTACAACGAGTGCAGATTGTACAATAAATCGTATAGTTAGTGGCCTGCATTAGACTAGACTAAATCGGCTACTTTTCTAAAGAAGTTTTTTTGCTTACAAACTTACGAGTAAAATAGAGCAAAGAAAGGAAAATACACAGTGAGCCTAGTACAAGTTGATATTTCTAGCCTGTTGCTGAGTGAGTCTCTCTTTCGCCTTACATCAGTCAGTGAGGGATACGACAACACAAGCAACAAAATTTTAAGTAGTGGTAGATAAACGCTTAAAACTTATTCTCCTTCTACAAGATAAGTTCATAAAAGTTAACACGCTGAATTTAGTTTTTATTTATATCTATAGAGATAGTTATTCAAATTATATGGTTAAGTTAAGGGTACGCGCACAGCGCCGTGTAGATTATACAAAAAATGTCTTGGAATCCAATGATATCGAAAAATCTATGTAGCTAGCTTAAATATAATAGAGGCTTTTTTTATTTATTTCCGTCTTTGGATTATTATCCTTACAGACATAACAAATCAGGATATAAAATAACAATAAAATTATAAACTGTTTAACAATAGAGTAATAGCAGTTTTAAAGATATTTTTAGGCATAGAAAAATCAATTAAGTAATTATTATACATTCTGTTTATAGCTATAAATACTCTATTAATTGTCTCATTAATGGCATAATTGATCCTATGGCAATTACTGTAAAAATAATCATAGTTGCGAAGCATTCTTTGTGGAATATTAAACGATAATAATTAAAGTACTTCTCACAGATAATATTTCCGTTGATGAAATCGTAAATGATCATAACACAGTGCAGTAACCTTTTAGCTTCAAGAGAAGACATACCAATAAGCAGGCAACGCGTTTTATAGGACGGAAGAGGATCCGAGAATCTAATTGAACATAGAGCAAATTTCAAAAATCTTTTTTGAACTTACTCCAATCTAGTAATATGTACTGAATAAAATGGGCTCCAAATACATGAAGCGTACTCAAGGCTACATCTTACGAGGGACGAATATAAATTTTTAAATGTGTTTGGGTCAGAGAAACCAGTACTATTGCGCCTAACAAACGTTAATAGGGAATATGTTTTGGGAATAATATGATTTAAATAACAGCTTAAACTAAGGCCTGAATCAAAAATAACGCCTAGATCACGAATTTCGGATAACCTTACAAGCTTAGTGTTATCTAAGGTATAATCAAACGATATAGGAGAATTTATCTTATAATAAGAAACAACGAAGCATTTTAAAAGGTTTAGTGACAATTGGTTAGGATTAAACCAAGAAAAAACGTTAACGAGATCAGTCTGAAGACGATAAGCATTCGATTGATTTTGAACCTTATTGAAAACTTTTAAGTCATCTGCATAAAGTAAAAATTGGGCATTTTTTAAACATTTGGAAACATCATTTATAAAATGACAAAGAGTTATGGTGCAAGAATGCTACCCTGAGGAACCCCTGAAGTTGCTAAAAACGAAAGTGATTTTACATTTTCAATGACTACATATGTAATGTATTGTAGTAACATACATATGTAACATATGAAATGTAGAATGGAGGCTAATCTTGGCAAGCTTGAGTAGTAAAATATCATGTAATAGTTTCTCAACGTCTTTGGATATGTCGGAGTAAATGACATCCAGCTGGTAGCGCTTTTTAATTGTGGTGATGCAGTAATTTGTGAATACACTAAGATTTATTGTATTTGACCCACCAGAAACAAAGCCATGTTGATTGGGACAAATAAAATTTTTTAATGCAAAGTACATTTTATCTTTTACTATTTTCTCAAAGAGCTTGGAACTATTAGTTAACTTAGAGATAGGTCTGTAATTAAGGACGTCATGTATATTGCCGGACTTAAAAAATGGGGTTATGAGCAAAACTTTCCATTTATCAATGAAAACACCTGCATTAAGGGATTTGTTAAAAATGATGCACAGAGGTAAAGATAAAGATTGCGCACTTTTTTTAGCAAAAAAGGACTTAAACCATCTAAGTCATTTAACGGACATTTATCTAGCATTTAACGGAGTTTTTGAGATTACCAATAGCAGTTGCAACATCAGAAAAAATTACCATAATATTATCAAAATGTATACACGACTCAACATAATCAACAACATGTGAGCTGACCGGATCAGGATTTCTAACAAAATTTGATTTGAAATAATTTGGAAAAAATTGTACTGTGTCATTTACAGAGTATGAATTGATATCATTATAAAACGTAGAAGAAGGAGTATTAGATGACCCTTTTTTAAATCGGATAAAGCTTCAAAAAGATTTAGCATCGGTTTGAATGCGATTTTCTATGCTAAGAACATATTGTTTATGAAGAAATTTGTTTAAGAATTGAATTCGCGCAAATAGTGTTCATATTTTACCTTGCACTCAAAATTTTTAGAAATTTTTAACTCAGTGAAGAATTTATTGCTTAGATTCTAAAATTTTTTTAACCTTTAGTACATCAATAAGAAATAACCTGAAAACCATTTTAAAGAAATTAAGTTTTGAGATAATTGCTACTAAATATTTATTCCACCTTCCAAATAAATATTTATTCCACCAAAATAGAGTCTTTTAAAATTTTGAAAAAGTTTTTTATTAAGACTATTAGAAAAATCTCAGTTTTGATATAGAAATAAAACAAAACTTTTTTATAAAATTTTCACAAATGTTTTGTGCATTTTTTTTTTTTTTTTTTGTGGAATTATCAACACACACCAGATAACTAACACTTCATGCAGCAAGCATTTCCCTCAATATTATTTTTTTCGAAAATCATTCAATCAGTCACAAAAATTTATTTTATTTGCTTAAAAATACACCGATATTCTGGCCAAGTTTGTTGCTTAAGTCTTTTGTTTGTTCAAGCTAACATCTATTAATATAACTTAATCAAAAATCAAGCAATTAAAATTTGTTTCATACTGTGTCTTATCTGTTTTGTGCACCTTTCTTTATGTCTCTCATTCCACTCATATACAACAGCATATCATTCATGCAAATGCTCACATTTTCGGGTTATATCTTGACATTTTGAAAGCGGTCATATAGAAAAACGTGCTAGAATTTTAAATTTGTTTTCTCCTTTGTTAATCAAAATATTGCTATTATCTCAATGCTATTTATATTTGTTTTTCTTATCTTAATGACATCTTGTTGTGTTCATTAATTTTTGGTGGAGCTCATTCGAAATTCATTGAGCAGCTTTAAAACGAATTGCATTTAATTCTAACCGTTGTTTATAAAAACTTCAGAGCGGGCGCCAGGCACCACGGACGCGTTGCATGTCATCAACCACATTTTGTCAGTTTAAATGGTTTTTGTTGAAATGTAGTATATATTAAGTTGTAGCAGACAGACACTTAAAAGCAGATCATAGAAGAACACATAACAATAACATAACAAGATTTTCTAACTATTTTTCATGAATTAATTTGGTGAATCAAAAGCCATTTAGTGGTGAGTTAAGAGAGACAAACAAAATCTCTAATTCCTACAACAATAACATAATAACACAACGCGCACGCTTTGCTCAAATTGTGTCATAAAAACGATGGGAGATCACTCGAGTCTAAAGTGGACTTGAAGAGCGGAGATGTGGCTGCGTCTTATCTGATCTGAAGATCTGAAGTTTGTGTCTGATGTTGTCTAGGTTAAGTTATGAAATGGTTGTAAAACTGTTAAATTTTTACTAACAAGCTTGAACAAATGACAGGAGATTTGGCGCCCACGTCCTTTCACTGGCAGCCAGTATAGCTTTCAGAGCTTTAATGGTTTTTTTTTCTGCTATAAATGGGCTTAGATAAAAAGGCTGCAACGGAAAATTAATTAACTCCAACAAAATTCACATAACGAATTTCTCTGAAGTGGCTAAATATTTAATCATATATTGAAAAAAACGAAAGACTTAGGAAACAAACTTGAATGATAAAGTTAATATTATTTAACTAAGAAAAAAGAATAAATTTCAATTATAATGCTAAATAATGCATCATTAAGCAGGCAATTAATTAATGATACTTATAACCCTACAACCTGCGGATAGAGTATTTGTTACGTATAAAAACTAATATAATTTAATTATTCTTAAACCGCAACGTATTCACATAGCTTTAAAAACTTTAATTATCAACTTGGAGCAATATATCATAGGAACAACAATTTTAATAAATTCTCGTATATCATATATCTAAGAATAATAAATTTGCGTGCTGCACATTGTTGTTGTCAGCCGACAACCACTTGTAATACATAAAAAAAAACCCGTTTTCGTTGCTTACAACTAAAATTGTTAGTTTTCTTAGTTTTCACATAGTTAAACAACATGTTAGCCACATCAAAAAGAGCTTAATACAAAAAGCGAGAAATACCCAGCTTGAACTTCTTTTAGCGGCGCTCGCTTCATGCAGCGATAATGAGTTAAACCTAAGCTCAGTCAAGTTCGTTAAATTCGCATGTTTGCTTGACTATTATTAAAATACATTGAGGGATTAATTAAAAACACGTTACAATGCATGATTAATATTAAATATGTGAAGAGATGCTAATTGAATCAATTATGACATTTAGATGTCTTTTAATAATCAAAGCTTTGGCGTATGACTTAAGATCTTATTTAATTAAACTTTAGTCTTTTGTTTTAATTACCCTTTACACTAGCACTGTGAACATAAATAAACATAAGTCTTAAAAGTAGCCAGCCAATAGTCAGATGTTTATAAAATATATTCTCTAAAGTACAGTGATGAAAAAAAAAATAATAGAAACAAACAATTTGCTATTGCAAACAATATCATAACCGGTTTTAAATAATTTACACGCATCTTACTGCTCAAGAAAGCTGAATTTCGGTACATTCTTAGGTTAAAGCTTTTAACATATTTTGAAAAAAATATCACTAGTTTTTGCGTATTTATGCAGTGAATACTTCTTGGTTTGGAAAAAAATACAATCGTTTTAAAAATTAAAAAAAATAAAGATAAAAGAATGAGCGAAATAGCACAACTAGTGAAATGCTATAAAGTGTTATCTGCAATTAATTTCTCACTTGAAGAAAATACATACATGAGGAAGAACAATTTAATAATTTCTTGATTCAGAAAGTTTAAAATAAAATAAATTTCTTTCATCTGAAGAACTAAGGAAGGAGTTAAGTGCTCCAGTAACTAAGCGAATAATACAAAATACGACGTTAGAAAAGGATTTGATATCACATTATACAAAAAATGTTCTTTTCCCTAAAAAAAACATTCTCAGTAGAATAACTTTCTGAAAGAAACATCTGCGAGATAACCAAGGAAACTTTGAGTTTTTTGCGGATTTTTAAATAAATAAATAAATAAATAAATAAATAAATAAATAAATAAATAAATAAATAAATAAATAAATAAATAAATAAATAAATAAATAAATAAATAAATAAATAAATAAATAAATAAATAAATAAATAAATAAATAAATAAATAAATAAATAAATAAATAAATAAATAAATAAATAAATAAATAAATAAATAAATAAATAAATAAATAAATAAATAAATAAATAAATAAATAAATAAATAAATAAATAAATAAATAAATAAATAAATAAATAAATAAATAAGTAAATAAATAAATAAATAAATAAATAAATAAATAAATAAATAAATAAATAAGTAAATAAATAAATAAATAAATAAATAAATAAATAAATAAATAAATAAATGAATAAATAAATAAATAAGTAAATAAATAAATAAATAAATAAATAAATAAATAAATAAATAAATAAATAAATAAATAAATAAATAAATAAATAAATAAATAAATAAATAAATAAATAAATAAATAAATAAATAAATAAATAAATAAATAAATAAATAAATAAATAAATAAATAAATAAATAAATAAATAATGAAATAAATAAATAAATAAATAAATAAATAAATAAATAAATAAATAAATAAATAAATAAATAAATAAATAAATAAATAAATAAATAAATAAATAAATAAATAAATAAATAAATAAATAAATAAATAAATAAATAAATAAATAAATAAATAAATAAATAAATAAATAAATAAATAAATAAATAAATAAATAAATAAATAAATAAATAAAGTAACTAAATACTTGAAAAATATTCTATGGTCTGATGAAACTAAGGAAAATTGGCTTGGATCCGATGGAACGATGCATGTAATTCGCCCGAAAAATACCGCTCACAGTCCAAAGTACACAAATAAAGCTAGTAAATATAGTGGAGGCATCATCAGCTGTGAGCTGATCTCAATTTGAATTTAAAAAAAAAAGGCAACAAACATGATTAATTGTAAAAAAGTTGTAAAATTTTAACGGAAGTTGGAAGTTTATAATAAGTATATTAAATACTCGTGTAATACAAAGTTAATTTCAAGTTTTTTCTATTTTCGATTCTTATGGTATTGAATTACACTTTTTATATTTATCTAGTTCACTTAAATAAATTATATTAAAAATGTGTACTTCTTTTAAGGGAAAAATATGTGTCACATTATGGTTTGTAGAAAAATAATAAAAAAAGATTTTTCAACGAAAAAATTATGAATATATAGCAACATTATTCCAGATAACATTAAACCAGTTTTTATAAAAAACTCGTGCACACTTCTCAAATTTTTTCGTTTATATTGATGCAGACAAAAACAACTTCTTGTTTTTGTTACGTAGCGCGTAATTTTGTGTTTGCTTGTATCTTTGGGCAATACTTTCGATTGCTTTTACCTTTTACACTGATGCCGGTATTCAGCAACCTCAATATAATACTCTCTTTATTTTAGCAGGTGTTTTTGTTTGTTATTTTTTCCGTATTCACCAGGCAATCTAAATTTTTTTTGTTTCGAACTTATTTTCGAATTCTTCTGACAACTAAAACTTTTTCTATAAATAAATTTGCTTTTATAACTGAGGCAAGAGTTTTACAAAATAAGTGTTGGTTTAGATAAATAGCTCAACTATTTATAAATTTTAGTGAATTTTTATTCTTAACTGCGGTGTTAGTAATCTGCAACCATCGCTGGCTTTCAATATTTGGAAAAAAATATTTCAATATTTGGGTATTGTTTTGTTTTAAGGTTGGAATCGGTTGCGTATTGATAGAAAAGTCAGACGCTGCTTAAAATTTAAAAACAATCTAAAATCTTAAAGATCCTGAAACAGGGAAAGTGAATCGCCTATCACGTTCTTTCTCATTTAAGTGATTCTCGGAGGTCCTCTTATATTGGAATGCTGGTCGGTTGCAGCCTCGCTCATCATCCTCGCTGCTGCTTTCCTCGCTGGAACTACTAGAGCTTCTACTGCTTTTTAACCAATTTATCTTATTTTTTACATATTGCGACATTATAAAAATTTTTTTTGTATTCCTTAAAAGCAAACTGATGTAAAATAAATAAAAAATAGTTAAATAGACGATTTTTGAAACAGCTGGTTCGAATTATAAAATATATTTCAGCTCTAGCTGAAATTTAGCTTGAATGAATTAATTAATAATGGTGAATATCAAAAAGGTGAAAACTGCACGCTAAAAATAGTAGCATGGTTGGTGAATACGGGCCTTAATAAAGTAATACTAGAGTGCTATCTTAAAATCAAAACAGGACAAACAAGTTCAACGTTTTCATTATTTTTTTTTTAAATTTGTAGGAGCGACCGTTACGTGCGCGACCATGGAAATGCCCATATATTTATTACTTGTACACACTTTTTTCATTTTGTGTAGATGGAAAAAATTTCACACTGTGCAACGATTAAACGCCCATATAGAGACCAGAGCTGTAAAAGAATGCAATCATTTGTGATTTTAAATCATGTGAATGCATGAAATCACAAATGAATGCATTCTTTTACAGCTTTGATAGTGACGAGGGCGGTAGAGAAAAGTCTATAATCTAAGCACAAACGGTTTTTAGTGTTCAGTTCATTATGATTATGATTGCTTGTTACTGAATTTTGTGTAAATTTTTTATACTCTCTCTAAAGTCTTTTCTCCTCAGTTTGTCATCTGTTGTTAAAATGCTATTGCCACATGTTGATCAATTAACATGTCTAATGATCGAACATCTACATTTTTAAACAAATTATAGTGACGTACGACGTAAGATCGCCAAGATCAGACTACGTAAAAAAATATATGCTCATGGATTCGAACTCTTGCTGATGTCTTCTTTAGTATTTAAAATTAGTTGTTTGGTATGTTGTTCTTCTTGTTGATGTTGTTGTGCTTATCTGTACAGAAATTAAACAAATTATTGTCATCAAACATTTTGGCAGCAAAACGATCTGCAGAGTTGGTAAGAACCGATCTTCATCGCCTTATTGTAGCTTTTTATTTTTTCTTAAGGTGCTGATGATGCTAATGATTATCATCAACATGAAGTTGCCACAAAAAAAAACTGAGCATAGCTTAGGTGATATCTTGTTGTTGTTGTTTTTATTTCTGCACTGAGAAAAGAGCTTGGTTTCATTAAAAACAGCACGTTTTTATCAACTTAATCTTGACGCAATGAAGTACTTTCTGTAGTTTATCATTATGTGCATAGATTTGGAGTTTATCATTATGTGAATGTAATTCGGCAGCTAGTTTAATTTTTGTGAACAATTTATAACAAAAATTATCTGTGCTCAAATATTCTCAAAATGTGCTATGATCAGGATCAAAATGTGCAAAAAATCTTAATGGCCTAAATCCATTTTTCGAATTGTTATTCGAATTTATAAAATTCTTACCGAATCGGAAAAACGAAAGGAAATGGGTTTAAACAGGATCTCATGATGTAAAATTAAAATCGAAGGTATAAGTTTCAATTGAATTAAATTTCTGCTGGATTCGTCATTAATTAGATAAAAAATTTTAAATAAAAAGAGTTACAGTCCTATAAATATGCTTTAATTGTTTAACACGATAAAATATTAAAAGCAATTCCAAATAAAAATTTTTATTACGAAAATCTCTTTCTGAATTTATCTTAAAATATTTTAATGATTTTTGGAGGCGGCATTCGAATTAACTATAAAGAACGCATAAATCTTGAGTGCAACCTTTTTTGTAAAAATTTAATAGTTTTAATAATGTAAGACACTAATGTGTTCTTATAATTGAAAACACTAAGGGTAAGAAATTTTAACAAAAAATTATGAAATGACTTATGGCATTTTCGTTTCTCAAAAAATGCTACATTTTTCTGCTCTTTTTGGAAATTCTGCGCTCTTGGGAATAGTGACCTCTTAAATTAAATGGTGTTAAATTGGCCATTAAAATTTTGTGCTTTACCTCAGTAGACCTTATGGTCGACCAATTAGAGCTTTCAAACACGGTTTCAGTTTATTCAGGAAACCTAGTTTTTATTAAATATTTGTGCGTGCCCTATTTTATTCAATGTGTGAACGCAAATAATACCAAAATGTGCTTCCAATTTTTATACCGACACCAAACAGTTAATACTCAGGTTTTCAAGAAGTTTTATATGGCAATTTTGATTCTACGAGGTTAGCTATTTTCTGTAGACTGCTGATCAGAAAAATTAATTTATTTAAAAAACTGTTTGTGTCATATAGATAAGTATAGGGTCCGCCAAATAACTTTTTTTTTTTGAAAATTCTATAAAAAAAATTACTGGATAATTTCTCAAATTTCTTTTTTTATTTGAAAGTACAATCCTTCCGGTTAATAATGGAAAATAATTTCATTCAAATGGCTGCCTCGGCTGGCCTTGCAGTAGCCTACACGATCGGTCCATTTTTTAAGCACATTATCGATTGTGTGCAGCTGTATTTCACCAATGGCTTCAAGAATATTGTCTTTAAAGCGTCAATTGTCCTGGCTTGTCGGCGTAACACTTATCTTTGAGGGCACCCCACAAATAATAGTACAACGGTGTCAAATCGCAGCTCCGAGGTGGCCAAACGACATCAGCTCTGCGGCTGATAATGCGATCTTCAAAAACAGGGCGCAAAACATCGAGTGTAGCTTCGGCTGTGTGGCACGTAGCGCCGTCCTGTTGAAACCAAATGTTGCCAATATCCTCCTCTTCTATTTTGTGAACAAAAATTCTTCAACATGGCCCGATAACGATCGCCATTGACTGTTACGGCCACTCCTTGCTCATTTTCAAAGAAAAATGGCCCAATTATGCATCTGGACCAAAATCCACACCAAACAGTGACTCGTCTTGGATGCAGCGGCTTTTCAATGTATGCGTGCGGGTTTTCTGTGCCCCAAATGCGACAATTTTGCTTGTTTACATACCCGCCAAGATCAAAATGAGCTTCATCTGAAAAGATGATTTTTTTGGCAAAATCGGCATCTTCTGTAAGTCGATCGCAGGCCCACTTAGCGAAGCGAAAACGCATTGGATGGTCAGTTGGCTTCAACTCCTGAACCAATTGGACTTTGTATGGCGTCATACCAAGGTCTTTATGCAAAATTCGTCTCAATGATGTTTCCCAAATGTTCAATTGTTGAGAACGACGGTGAATTGATGTTGATGGCGCTTCACGCACACTTTCTGCCACAGCAGCAATATTCTCGGGTGTACGCACTGCTTTTGACTTTTCACGCTTTGGTTTATCGATGAGGATGCCAGTTTCTTTCACTTTTTTCACAAGATAACGAACATACGGAGCTGACGGTGCTTCTCTTTTTCCAAAATCCGTACGCAATTTTCGCACACATTCTGCAACATTACCATGATTTTCAAAGTAATGTCGCAATATTTCCCAGCGTTGTTCAAGAGTATACACAACCATATTTGTTTAGCGGAAATATAAAACTAATTATCTGTCAAATCAGACATGAGCTAAATGTTACCATTCACGATATAAGCACTAGTTGAAAAAAAAAACGATATATGGCGGACCCTGTATTATAAGCTAATTATCTCGGTTTGACTTTGTAATAATATAGTACATATAAACACAAATATGAAGAACATAATTTGGTCTTTTACTTACTTACATAGTTGGCGCTACAACCGTATGTCGGTCCATATCAGGCCAAGGCCTCATCTAAGAATGTGCACCAGCCATTTCTGTCTCTCGCTTGCTGGCGCCAGTTGGAAATGCCAAGCTTCGTCAGGTTGTCCTCTACTAGGTCTTTGTAACGAAGATGCGGTGGTCCTCTTCTGCGTTGGCCGCCGCTGGGTTCCGAATCGAATATTTTCTTCACTGGAGCATCGTCTTTCAAGCGCTGAACATTACCTAGCCAGCGAAGTCGCTCAATTTTAATGCGCTTGACTATGTCGATGTCAGCGTACATCACGTGCGGTTTCCACTGTGTTCGGTACTCGCCATTGACGCAGATGGGTTCGTAGATCTTTAGAGGAAGAATCTTTCTGTCGAAGGCTTCTAAGGTCTTTTTATCTGAACTGCTCAGCGTCCAGGTTTGTGATTCGTAAAGTAGGACAGGCATGATGAGCGATTTATAGAGCGTGATTTTCGTTCGTCGAGAGAGGGTTCTGCTTCTTAATTGCCTACTGAGCCCAAAGTAGCACCTGTTGGCAAAATTTATTCTTCGTTTGATCTAAATGCTGATGTCGTTTGTTGAGCTTATGCTGGATCCCAGAAAGACGAAGTCCTTCACAACCTCGAAGGAGGTATTGCCAACTGTAACGTAGGTTCGAAGACGCTGGGACTGGCACTCAATGCCAGACCCATGCGACTTGACTCTCTTTCTAATCTGGAGAATGCTGCACTGACTTCGCGCATATTATGGCCAATTTGGTCTTTGAAAAAAAAAAAACACGAAAATTAATATAAAATTTTTCATTTACTAATCAAGTTTTAGTAGATATTTGTTATAAACTATCGAAAATTCGGGAAAAAGAAATTTTTTAAGGTTATAATTTAGAGCTTTAGGTCAAGTAATTTATGAAAGAAGGCAATAAAAACAACAACATGACTCAGCTGTGACCAACCCACTGTTTACGTTTCATGTGATTTGCGACATGTTTGAATAAACTTATCAAAATAATATGAAGGTGAATTCAAGTGGATCTTATTTTGGGCCAAGCCTTAAACTTTATTAGAGTTGTGTATAGTTGCCGATTGCATGTACATAGTTATAAATGGTATAGCTAAAAAATGGAATTTTTTACCATTTACACCTTTAAACTACTTCTCTTATCGCTGTATAATTGTCCTACAGCATTCAAAAGTTGCTCACTTGCAACACTAGCAACTTTAAACCGATGTCGATGCCGATGCTTGAATTTTTTATGCCGATACCAGCCAGCGGTGGATCTGGAAAAAATTTTGGGGGTAGGTAAAGAATGATGGACACACTTTTCGAAATTTTAGCTTTGTGATAAGAAAACTTATAAATACACACTAAAATATTTCACCGTTGAGCGGATATTTACATTTTTTACACCGAATGGTGTTAATTACACCGCTTTCTCGGTGCAAAATGACGAACTTATACGATCGGTGTGAAATAAGAAAAGCAAAGAAGAAAAGCAATATTGAAGTCACATTCTCATTGATAAACAAATTAAAAATTGAAATTTTTCAATTGAATTTGTTCAGTTTTATTTTGTAAATCTTGATTAAAGACCTAAATGTAATTTTGGCAACACAAAATAGACCCCAAAAAATAAAATAAGCCCCAAAAAATGTCCATATATTTTTTTGGTGTTACTTCACATGAAATAACTCCCGATTTTCGGAGACTATCTCATAAATTTTGGGAAATATTTCATTTTTTTGTTTGGGTCTTATTTCATTATGAACTAAAGCCCAATGAAATAAGCCCCAAATAAAATTTGATTTAGCCCCAATCAAATTGAATTTAGGGCTTTTTTTATTTGAAAGTTAATAAATTTAATGGCAATTTAATACGAATTGTAAAAAAACATCCTTTCAAAAAGACCGTTCGGTGTTAAAAAAAATTATCATTTTGCGTATTATAAATAAACACCTAACAGGGTAAACATCCTATCTGATATTTACTTTTTACACCGTTCGGTGTGAAAAAATATGCCTTTCGAATATTACATTCTAAAGCTTTGACACGGCGTTTTTAACACCGGACGGTGTAGGACTCTCTGAAACACCGATTGGTGTAAAAATTCTATACAAATTTTTAAGTGTGTGCATATGTTATAAATGTTATGAAATATTATAATTAATAAATAAATTATCCTTTTCATAATTGCGGTTATTTATTCAAAAGGCATTGGGCGCAAATTTATAAACTGATTTTATTCCGATTCTTGCAGAAGAATTGTGGCAGCAGAAGTGTTTATTTTGAGATTTTCTTATCTACTTAGAAGCATCAGTAAGCATTTTGTAGTGATTCTTTAGTTGTTTGATAGCAGCAATTATAAATTTAGATTTAGATTAGATCGGTTGCTTGGTGTCAGAAAAATTGCTTTTATTTTGATGATTTGGGTTGTATGATGATAGCGTTTGTGTTTTCTCCACACATTTTTTTTTATTTTAGAATGATCCATATTGTCTCCCCCACACCTTCCATGGAAGCAATGTTAAAAAATATATGAAGCTGCATACAAAAACGTATCGATGGTTGGATATCGCAAAAACATCGCTGAAACATTAATAAAGCATCGAAACGTTCGACTGTTGGGCAGTAAGCCTCGTTTATAGAGATGCAATGTAACGGCAGAAATAGCAGAGGATTTTTATCGAATTAAGCTTTTAATTCCTTTCGTATATCAGTTTGTTAATTAAATGTAATTCCAATATCCAAAGCACTTTCAAATAATTGCAAATTTTGAAAACAGATGTCCATAAAAAATAAGTAAGTTAAATATAAAATCTCATCAAACTGCTATAAAGGCTTTTTATCCAAATAAAATAGATATAGAAAAGTTGGTAACCGAACTTGAGTTAAAGAAAACTAAATGGACTGACAATAGAAATGAGGGTTGCAAAACTTCTCTTGAAATACTTTAATTATTTTGCGACGACAAATGTAGCTGTCAGAAATGGATGTTTTCGCAATTTTACAAAGTTCTGGAAATGATTTTTAATTTGGCCTGTACTACAACTTCCAGTAAAGGTTCCTTTTGCACATTAAGGTTTTTGAAAAATTGGATCCGAAATGCCACTGGAACGGAAGGCCTTACTGCTTTAGCGCTATTAAATACTAATAAGGACATTTCTGTGAACTAGGAATCTGTGTCAACAAATTGGCTTCACGCTTTACACAATTTGCTTCATTCCTACAACTAGATATAAATATAACTATCTTTTTAAAATATCTGTTTTCGGTGCATTACTCAGCTAAATAGTTGTCGTCCTGCTCAAAACCGAGTTATTAAATCAATGTTCTATGTTTAGAATTAAAAAAAATGAAATTGCATTAACTTTTTATTATTAAATAAATTCGTACTTAAAATATTCAAAAACACTCAAAAGTTTATAAAAAGACACTAAGACAAAATCAAAATTACTAATTCAGACAAGAGTTGCAAAACAGTTGTAATGTACCTACAAAGAAAAATACATATAAGGAAGAAAATCAAGTATTCTGAAATTTTGTATTAGCATGGGAAACATGCAAAAATTTTACAATTGAAAAAATATACATCATCTGATTAAAACAGATAAAAAAAAATTATATGAGAAAATAAAGGTACGATGTGCACAAAATATTCCTTTTACAGTAAAAACAACTATTGTACACAGTAAAAAATTTGAGGGTACATTTTAACTTTTTTATTCCAAATAATTTATAAATTTTATACCACTCAATATTATAAAAATAATAAACCAAATATAATTTCAAAATTGTACATGGATATCATGTGTAAATTAAAATATATAGTGGTTCGAAATAAAAAAATTCACCGAAATCGGGAAATTTAAAAATATAGTGGTTTCGATTGGTCTGAAGAGAAAAATGGTCTGGAAAAAATTGATAAGATTTGATGGTATAACTTTTAAAATATTTTTGGTTTAGATTTATGTGTATACAAAATAGTATAAAATGTATGCTCATATTTTTTACTGCGTATATGTAGTAATAAAACTATTAAAAAAATAAACTACACAGAAAAAAACAAATTTAATGAACAGCATACGTTAAAATTAATTCATTGATTTTAATGGAAAAATCATTGAATTTTTATGAATTGCTCATAGTTTTTAACGATTTGTTCATTGAAATCAATGAAGTTATATTCATTAAAAATGTCTAAATAGATATCAGTGATTTGTTTTCATTATTTTAATGGACTTTTCATTGATATCAATGAAAAGTACATTGATTCCAGTTGTAAATCAAATTTAAACGAACCATACATTGATTTTTAATGAACAGTTCATTGCATTCAATGTTTAGGTCATTAAATGCAATGTATAGTTCATTAAATTTAATGTATAGGTCATTGAATTCAATGCATAGTTCATTGAATTTAATGAATGGTTCATTGAATTTAATGTATAGTTCATTGAATTCAATGTATTTTTCATTAAATTCAATGTATACTAATTTATTCCCTTCCCAATTTTGTTTGAAGTGAAACGCAAAGTTGTGAAGACGTGTGGCAATTGTGTGTGTAAATTTTAGATAAAAGGTGATAATAAATTAAATTAAAAGTGAAGAAAATGTTGTGCTTTGAATGTAAAAGAAAATTTAAATCTGTTGAATTACTATTAGTATTTGAAATAATAGGAAATATACCTGGCATTATAAGTGACTGCTGCCATCATTTTCATAAAATGTTTACATTTTTAAAGGATGAAAACCACATAAAAGATAAAGCTGTGCGGGCAAAGTTGGCAGAAATTGAAGATTTCACTAATTACAGTGGTAAGCTTAATTTTTCTCGAGGCTAAATAAATAAATAGTTATTTTTTTCAATTAATATCTTTCCAGACAGTACTGACATGAAACTTCTTTGGAGCCTTCATGGGTATTTGGTGCCCACTCAAAAAGTATGCAGTAAGGCCAACTTTGGAAGAAGAACTTTCCTAAAGCATACAATTACCAGTTCCCAAGAGGCATTCGTTTTTGTTGGAAGCAGCATCCAGGAAGTCGAAAATATTCAACCAGGCGAAAATATTCAACCAAAAATAAAGGCGAAAATATTCAACCATTAATCCTTGCTGTTGGAGAGAAGAACTTCTCCTCATTCCTCATTCATGGATGGTGTAAAATTTTAGTTTGCTAGTTTTATTAGAGCTGTAGATGTGTGCTTTAACATTTTTCAATTATTTCAATTAAAATATCCTGCGGCATGCACCCTCCTGTGGGAGTTTATTGCCGTATATTTTTATAAATTTCAAAACTATTCAAAATCTTCGATAATTTGTATATTAATTGACTCTTTAAAATAAAAAAAATATTGTTGAAATTGTAATTATTTCATTATTTTAAAAATGTTTAGAGAGGGATTAACAATTAATTTGTTGAATTTAATGTATAGATCATTCATTCCAATGAACTGAATACATCAAATTTAATGAACTGTTCATTGAATCCAATAAACTAAATACATTAAATTCAAAGAACTTAATACATTAAAATCAATTAAACAAACATTAAATTCAATGAAATATACATTGAACTCAATGAACTTTAATACATTGAATTCAATGAACTATACATTGAATTCAATGAACTATACATTGAATTCAATGTAAGGTTCATTGAACTTTACATTAAATTCAATGAACTATACATTGAATTCAATGAACTATACATTAAATTCAATGAACCTTACACTGAATTCAATGAACTTTACATTGAATTCAATGAACTTGACATTGAATTCATTGAACTTTTCATTAAATTCAATGAAAAAATCATTAATTTTAGCATTAATTAATGAACGTGTTCATTGAATTCAATGAAGTGTGAATTGATATTCAAGGAACCATTCATTGAAAATCACAAAGTTTAATGAACTTATCATTAAAGTATGAAGAAAATTCATTGAAATCAAAGACCACAGTTCATTGGACCAAAATCAATGAATAATTCATGGAAATTAATGCACCTTTTCATTAATATAATATACCTTTTTGGTTCAGTGTAGCCCTTGGAAGGACTTTGACGTAGTTTTTATTGAATGTTATTAAATGTTTGAACACAAATATTCGAGAACTGGACCTACGAGTTTTATGCCGACTCCGAACGGCGTTCTCATATAAATAGAGTATTTCATTGAATATTCTCAAGAAAGTTTACATGGCAATTTTTGCTCACTGATGTTTGCCATTGTCTGCAGAGAAGTGGCGGCCAAACAGAAATATTAATTCAATTGAAAAACATTCTGTCTGAGCTGGGGTTTGAACTTGGGTTCTTTAGCTTACGGGCCACGCACACTACCAGTAGGATATGGCCGCCACTGAAATAAAACTATTACATAGTTACTTCTACTTATAAAGAAATAAAAGTAATAAAAGCTTTAAGTAGAATAAAGCTACTTCCAAAATTCCATAAAAGTTGAACAGCCTAGTAAAATCTTATACGTATTATAAAAAAGTTTAATTTATTTTTTTTCAGTTTTCGATTATAACGGTCCTGAATTACACTGTTTAGGTTTTTCTAGTTCCATTAAATAAAAAAAAATTATTAAATAAGATTTTTCAACGGAACAATTATAAATATGTATCAACATTATTCCAGATAATATTTAAAAAAACTTTAATATATCATTTTTATATATCAAACTTTATAATGTTTGGTGGCTTCTATCCAAGAACCGAACTTTTGGCAACTTTTTCCTTTTACATCTTGTATAATGCGCTTAATAAACTATTGAAAAATAAACATAAAAAAACTGTAAAAATTAAATTTTCGAGCGTTAGACCACTAGCTGGGCCTTTAATGGTATAATCTTTAAATTTTTCTCCTCCTATTCAAATATTTCCAGGCAAGCTTTTTGTACCAACCAAACTTATGCAGGAATTTTTTCCATGGCTCGTATTGGGCAGAGCAGCCATTGTAAAAGACATTTAAGAGATATTTTTGTTTTAGATTAAAATTAAATATTAATTAAAAAATGCCATCCATAATTTCTCTTAAAAACTTTTAAAAATTTATAAAAATCTATTCGCTAAAAATTTTTGTACTTTCAGAAACCCAAAAACTTTAGGAGCTTACAATAGTTTTCACACAAAGAGTAGAGCTTAGTCATAATCATAAGAAAAAAAAAGCTTTCAAAACTAAAGTGAAAAATGAGAAAAAAATAATAAATATTTTTTAAGAAAAGCTTATCTCTCATTGTTAAGATCGTTATAGCAACCAAATCCTTTAAGTAAAAAAAAAATAAACTGGCCATTTCAGCCCTTGGAAGGACTTTGACCGAGCTTCTTTGATCAATTATGTTGTGCGTGTTATTAAATGTTTGATCACAAATGATCGAGAACTGGACCTACGTGTTTTTATGCCGACTCCGAACGGCTTATGTTCTCAAGAAGCTTTACATGGCAGTTTTTACTCTCTGAGGTTTGCCATTGTCTGCAGAGAGGTGACGACCGAACAAATTAATTCAATTGAAAAAACTTTCTGTCTGAGCCGGAATTGAACCCGGGCTCCCGCGGTTCCTTAGCTTAGGGGCCACGCACTCTACCCACTAGGCTACGGCCGTCACCTAATCCTTTAAGTTCCCACTATAAATTTTTGATATGTTCTAGCCAAAAACTGTAAATTCAACATTTGTTGGAATGAAAAAATCAAAGAGGGTTTATTTTGGTTATTAAGGAACCAAGGATACAAGAATAGACTTCGGGACAGCGTTTTAGCAGTATCCAATTTTTCATGTTTTTATGAAAGACTAATTCTTTTTCTTTGAAATGAGCTACAATTTATGGCAATGTGATGAAAACTGAAATTTAAGGTTATTTGTGTGAGTAATGTCGTGTTTTTGGAAACATTACAATTTCGCAGGCTATGTGGGATTTTAAAAAAATAATAAGTTACTTTTGTGGAGCGAAAATGTTTTTTAGCCAAGTCGGTTGAGGTCGTGTTTGTTAAAGTTAACTTAAATTTGATTTCACCCAAAAAGAAACTCTTTCCTCAGTGTGCATTTTTGATCTAACAAGTGATCATAGTCGTACCAGAGCTTGCTGTGAGCCAGCCGCCGCCCGTGCTTGTGGGACACTCGAATGATTTCATGAGCATGTTGATGAGTTTGTGTGCGGATCATGATGATGTTGATAATGACCAAAATAATGTCTGCCCAACACGTCTTTTTGTGCTGTCTTGCCCCATGATCGCTCGCCGCTGATCACGCTTGCTCCAGTCACTAATATTGGTGTTGTTGTTGTTGCTGTAGTTGTTGTTGTTGTAGGCTATTCGGGCTCAGTACCATGTATTGCTTGTTTTCTGAGAAGATTAATACACAAAATTAAGGAAAATAAATAAATGTCACCAGCCAACAAGATCGTTATCTCATTTAACAATAATTACCCTGATATGGGATATGGCCAGCGATCTGTTTTCCAAGTCAAGTTGGAGACATGCGCCACTAATATGCTTGTTGTTGCTATTGTTGGTGTAATGTAATGTGGTGTGGTGTGTGTTTGTGTTTGTGTGCCGTAAAGGAGTGCTGAGCAGGTTCAGAGCAAAACAGCAGAAGATTCAATCTTTGAATTAACTAGGACAAAAGCAGGGCTGATATGTGTGATAATTAAGTAATTAAAATATTCAAAGGCAGCTCATTTCTATTTGCCACAAATTGGGGCAGTATTTTTGAAAATTTAAAGTCATTTTTAAGACGCGTTTTAGAAATATAGCAATAAATCATGTGAACGGGTATTCAAGAAAATAGAAGAACTCAAAACAATTGGTAAAATATGATTACGTTAACAGACACGCCCCCCCCCCCCCTATAATTAATATCACAAACTCATTATCTACAAAATATGTAATATTGACTACAACAAACACAACAACACCAAACAAGCACAAAATAAGACATGAAACCTAATTAAACAAGCCTACATCGGGGATAATCCACGTAACTGACGTGCGATCAGTTGCTGAGCCACCTTCGAGTGTGTATGAACAGCAACAAGAAGTTTATAAATTTTAAAATACACAAAAACAACAAAAAACGAAACTCAATTAAAAGAATGAACAAACAAAACATTAAAAAAATACAAGAAAATAAAGCACCAAAGCCAATAACATATAAAAAAAAAACAGCTGAAGAAGGAGATATCAAAACCGAGCATAACGAATTAAACACCATATCAACAACAACAACAAACATCCATAAAAAACCAGGCATCAACTAATTTCACCAAATTGGATTACTTAATAAGTTTATTGGTTATATGGAGTGGCACTAGGTGTGTGCATAGTGCTGCCACCTGATTGAAATTTATTGCACTGCATATGCATCGTGTTTTTTATTTACATTAAATTTCTATTTAATCTGAAAACGCTAAGGAAGTTCTATTGAATCGTCATTATTAAATAGGTAAAAAAAATTTGATCAATTAATAACCGAGAGTTCTTGGTATTGAATAGATTAGTTCAAACCTTATTTACTGGAAAGGTTCTTTTAAAGCACAATAAAACAATAACACTTCAATTACAAATATAATTGGTAACACAGCTCAACAAAAAAATTAGAAGTGAGTGTGGCCCTGGGTATCTCAGCGGGCATATTATTTCACGTATATGTACTTAATTTCCGAATACATTCATGAAAGTTCTGGATTGGCTCTAGTTTCCGAGATATTTGTAAAAACGTGAAACAATTGAATTTTGACTGGTACATCAGAGCATTATGCTATACAATGCTAAGTTTTTCCAGTGAAAGTTTTTATTTTTAATTAATATTTAAGTTGAGATTAAGCCAAACATTTTAAGCTATCGATCACTGTCATCATGAGATTATTTTGGTCCCAACTTTTTGGGTCTAAAGCATTTTAAAGAAATTGTTTTATTATGTGTCATATTTTTGTGTCATTTTTCGACATTTAACTGGACAGGAATGGATAAAAACTCCAACATGAGGTAATAAAAGTTAATTTTTCTTTTGGAAATGTAACTACTAAAATTTTAAGATACTGCATAACTCGGTCGGACTTATTTTAACTTCGAAATTATAAATTTCCTAGAAACCTCCAACATTTATATTTTCCAACTAATTTCTAAATTGAGACACACACGCAAATCCAGAAATGTATGTCTCCAAATAAAAAATATTGGGTGTCAATCAATAGGTAAATGTCTAAGTAAGTAAGATTAAAAAAGCTAAGGTAGAAAAAATATATTTTTGTGCCCTATCTAAAATGAAATAACGCCTCAAACTCAAAATAAAATAAGATCCAAATCAATTTGAAATAAAAAAATACAATAATTTACTTTAAATTGCTTATACATTAAATAAACAAGTCTTATACAATTTTAATAAAAAAAGTTCCCAGAAACAACCTCAACTTTCTTTAACAATCTTATTCTTAGATTCTAACAATGGTTAATTTGCCAACTGATTTGAGAGAATCTATACCGATCATGAAAGCAATTTTTTTTACGCAAGTTTCAAAGATGATTGAGAGTAATGGATGCAGGTGACGCAGGTGAAAGGTGAAAACAAAAAGAAAGAAAAGTAACTGCAAAACTTTTTTTCTGGTTACAACAAATGAATTCGTTTAAAATTCTAGTAAACGTACCTTTGTTTTTAAACAATGTTTTGTCTTCAGCGCAATCCACTGAGTAAAACTGCATTTAATCCACTTTAAAACCGAAGGTATTTTATTACTTTTCTCTTGTGCTATTTCCGACTTTTAGTGATATCGAGAAAAATAACAGATTTCAAAATTTAAGGTTTTTACTTTTTATGACATATATAGTACAAGTACCTACTAGGAAAGTCCCAGAATTTTCTTTCCGGGATCCCGGGATTTTTAATAAAAAATTTCTATTACGAATATTCATGTAAATGCAGCCATTTCAATTTAAGCTGATATGAATATAGAAGTTTTAAAAGAATTTGCAACATCGGGAAGTCAGCTATGTATTTACAAATTGTCAGATATTCTGACGTTAATCGTGATCGAAACTTACAAATTGCTTACGATTATCGTACAAATATTTCTCCAACTAGCATAGAATCAGAACGGTGCTTCTCATCAGCGGTGTATATTTGTTATAATATCCGAACAAAACTCTCTAATAAAAAATAAGACGCGTTGATCAGCTTAATTTTTAAAAGTCTTTTCTAACCTTAATATCCTTAAATACAAGAAAAAAAAAACATGAAGACGGTGTCTAAAAAATGTTTAAAATTTAATATTTTTTGTTCTTTAAATTAATACAATTTTCTAGTCATTAATATTATTTATTTTTTTTGTATTTATTAACAATAAGCGTATTCGATATTAAGTGGTATATTGGTTTTTTTGCCATTGTTGAAAACCACAATTATTTTAAATTAACATGCAATAACAATAAAGTCTCTACAGCTTTTTCGCACTTTCTCCGAATTAGATCATCTTAAGAACCAGCCCAAATAACATTAAATATCTCAATGATATCGATAAGAGCGGTCCAAAACAATCTAAAGTGAGAAAAATTTACCCACCATAATATGGGTTGGGCTCAGGGACATAACAACTAACCAAGCGTTTACATAGATCTAATCATACATTAGTTTTCAATCTACTTTTGAGTTGACCTTTCGATAAGTTAACATCAAAAAAGCTACAGTTGTTAACAAAGGTACTCATGCGATATAAAGGAGCAGTAGCCATATAATTTGTTCTACTAAAAGGTAAGTAAATTAAATTGTTAGCATTTTTACTACTTCTACGGTTAGTGTTAAATTTTATAAGAGTTAGGAGTTCTGGTGAATCGAATACACCAGTTATGAGTTGGCGTAAATAGACGATATCTGCAGACTTCCTTCTCTCTTCCAAAGATTGCATTTTCAATAGTTTTAAACGATCCTCATAAGGAGGAAGGTTTAAAATGTCAGCTGCACTAAAGACCCTAGGAGCAAACCGAACAAAACGTTTTTGGATTCTCTCTATACGTTCAACATGTACATGCCTCGAAATCGTATTTGATAAGATCGCTCTTTCAGATACGATTGAATCCAGCTTACAAATTATGAGCACTCTTTAAAATAGAGTTTGCCGTTAGGAACCTCCCACTATGTCTTTTAGTTACTATGCAAATAATAATACTTCTTCCAAAGAAATTTACTCTAAATCTTCTTAAATTTTATTAGATTAGCCATTGAAAAATTAACCTCATTCTGAAGTGATTAATAATAAATCTCCTTGCTTATCTTCTAAAAAGTTTGCAACTCTGTAAATATTGGAAAATTCTTAAAAGATGCAAGTGGAAATAAAGAAAACTGACTTATTAAAGGTCAATAAGGTCTATGTTATGGTGGCGTTCATATGATCCCCGGTCAAGTGTTTTCATGCTAAAACACAAATGTTGTTTTTAAGTTCACAATCTGATTTGATCCCATGATTTGGTCAAAATTTATTTCGTTGCTCACTCTCTCAAAGTTACCATTAGCATTGAAACAAAAATAATTTTTGACGTGCCTTTGACCGCCACCATAACATAGCCCTAACCTTGTTTGTTTTAATCTCGTATGTAAACATTGTATAAATTTAGTATTCAATTTGATATATTTTATTAATATATGGCATAAAATTGTTGAACTTGCATTTGGAGCTTCTTCCATTTTTTCTTCAATTCTTCTTCAGTTGTTTGTGGAACTTTAAAAACCACGTTCGTTAAACATATCATTGGGTTACTTAAAACTACAAAAGTTATGGTTTTTAAAGATTTCATGTAAAACAAAAAAATATATAAAACCTTTTGGTATAGTGTGATATCAATACCACGGAGTTTTTTGACTACAATGAAAACAACGCAATTGTCAATACCCTTAACGTGTTTTGTTTTGTTTTTGTTGCTTTATAAATGAATTAATTTATATTTTTTGTTTCGTTGCAATAATTAATAAAAAATTGTATTAAAAACGTTTTGAATCATTTACTTCTTAAAGATTTCAATCCCGAACTAATCCCGGGATCGAGAAAAGATTTCGGGATTGGACGCTCTAGTACCTATCTATTTGTTTGAGTATGGACTAATGAAGTGTATTAAATTTTATTCCCAACTCTTCTAAAGTTGGTTTTATTTTTTAACTAAATAATTAAATCTTAAAAATAATAAAAATTCAATTTTCTTTAAAACACTAGCCAATCTGAAAAAACTGAGTACGCAGTTGAGTTTTCCCACCCTCCAATTATAGAGAAATGTTTCCTTTATCCCTGGCAACAAAATTAGAGCTTAGCTGTATAATATATATGAAGTGATTTTTTATGAGAAGTAAAAATTTCACACAGATATTTTAAAAAAAGTCTTTTTTCTTTTGTGTTTATAATAATTAATTATTAAAAAAACACGGTTTTTGTTCTTAGGTGGGGTTAGGTTAAAGTGTCGGCTGATCTCAGACCGGCACACTTAGTTCAGATTATTGATACGTTTTGATATCACAGATGGAAAGAAGGGAGTAATCAAGTTAAAATTTAGTGTAGAATATTTTTAATATGGCTTAACGCTGAAGAAACAATCGAAATTGAATCAGACGTCAATGTTATGCCTTAAGCTCATTTAAATCAAGTTCTTAAATAATCCCCTTCACAAACTTTCCTACCACAACCAACTACAACTTTTTTGTAAATCTGTGCGTTTTAAAGTTATTTTGATTAGAAATACGGAAAGAAAGAATAGAGCATAGAAATGACCTGGCCTGGATTCGAATCCGGAACCCCAAGGTGACAGCCTAGCGTGCTACCATTAGATTTCTGGGCCCCTAAAAAGCATCATTGAAAATACCCAGATATTTACATACTTCATAGTGTATAAATTTGAATGGTTCAGAAAAAACATGTTCCATATTCGCAGCTTTAATCTACCCTCTTGACCCAAAGAACATCCCCTGTAAGCTGCAAGTACGTAAGTAATAATTCGTATGGAGGAAAAGTTTTGTAGAAGAATTAGTTTAGAACTAGCAAAGAATTATAATGGACTGGACCGACGTTCAAATACCCCCACAGTCATACTTAGTATACTCAAAGTTTTGAATGTTATATTATTTTGATGGCGTCACTTTTAAAGGGCGTGGTTTCTATCCAAATAATTCAAATTGTAAGCTCAGAGTACATTATAATTATCAAAGCTTATGTGTATGTTAATATCAAGTTTTAACCTAAATTTTTTTGGATTTTTTAAGGTTTTGATGACGTCACTTTATATGAGTAGTGGGAGGAGTTTTCAGCTTATTTTAGCCAAATTACAAGCATCAAGTGCATTGTAGATGGAATTTTCATTCAATTTATACATATTTCTTAAGCTTATGTGCAAAATTTAAAGTCATTCGATTGGTTTATGCAGAATCTAAAAAGATTTTACAGTTTTGTCAAAATACGAGGAGGTATTTTTCATTCGCTTTGGCTCATTTTCGAGGCTCATTGAACTTGATCTCTATCTATATATGTATGGACTGATTGAGCTGATATTTTGACTGATATTTGTAACAGAAACGAAATGGTTTAGGAAAAAATTTGTCACACCTCCTTTTACCTCTCCTAAATCAATAAAAATGCTATATTTCAGACGGTTTGGGTCCAATAAAACTAAAATTTGGTAGTTTAGTTTGTATGGTTATTGTCGGCAACCGTACTTAAAATGGGCTTCCACGTCCCGTTCTATCGCCCACTTATCAGTGAAAACGCTATATTTCAGGTGGATTTGGTCGTATAAGACAAAAATAGGGTAATTTAGTATGATTACTCTCAGTAACTGTACTAAAAATTGGTATCCACGCCCCTTTTTATCGTCCACCAAACAATGAATATGCTTTATTTCAGACGGTTTAGGTTTAGGTAGACTAGAATTTTGTAATTTTGTTTATATGGTAACTTTCGGCAACTATACTAGAAATGGTGAAGTAAGGCAGTCTGTGGCAGAATAACATCTACCGGAGAGTACTAGTTTTTTAATAAAAAGCTTCTACACAATTTATGTCGTGAGGATAGCTCTAAAGTTGTGGTTGTTATCGTGGTCACAGACGGACAAACTATATTCGTCTTTTCTATACCCTCATATATGCATTTTTCATTAATATTTATTAAGTTAAATTTTGAATCTCTAAGATAATTCTTAAGCTAGCTATGAACTAAAAAAGTTAATTCCGGAATCTCAAACAATTTTAGTCCCTCCTGAGTTCTGAGAGTTTTTTTTTCATGATAAAAATATATCTGAAATTAATGGAAATATTTTCAAAAATTAAACATTTCGTATTCTATCAAAAAAGAATCTACTTAAATTTCACATAACATTTATTTTTTCGTAAAGCGCTAATGAAAAATTTATAAAACATTTGTTTTTTTAAGTCAAAAAAACTTTTGCTGTTTTTTTCTTTTAGAAAAAGTTATATTCATCAGAAATAGAAAATATTATTGGCATCAAATTTATCTGAATGACCAAAAGATTATACATGAGGCAAAGTTAAATTAAAAATGTTTCAACTCAGTCTCAAAATAGCTTTTTCATTTTCAAAATAGATGAAATATTTGGGCTTTATAATTGTACGCGTTATTTTTTCACTTTTTCATATGGAATGATCAATAAAATCTCTTCTGGTTTATAAGTTAATACTTCAGCATTGTTCAATACTTTGGCACAAAAAATAATTTTATTTATATTGTTAAAAAATTATCAAAACTTCAAATAGGATTTGAGCTAGTGGAACCTTTTTTAAATCTTTGTTTATTTTATTACCTATAAATCAATCCGTCAAGCCGGATTTTCGATGGGTTTTTTTGTATTTCACAAATTTTATTAAAAGAAAATGATTTTTTAACTTTAACCAAGATTTAAATATGTAAATGCAACTTAAATGTTGAAAAAATTCATATTAATATAAATGTTTTTTCTTCTAAAATATTCGTTTTTTAATTTTTTACAACTCTGTTTTTAGTGGTATCCGATTTAAATTTTTTATTTTTAAGACATTTGTATTGAATACGTTATTGTATTGTACTGAATACTTTTTTAACTTTAGTATCTTGTGACCTAAAACTAAAAAAAAAAAAAAAAATTATCCTTACATAAACTTTTTTTTTAAATTGAATTGAAAAGAAAAAATGCAGCTTTTTGTATTAATAATTGCTCAATTTAGTAGATAGCATCACAGATTACTAAAAAAAAAATTAAAATAAGAGTAATTTTGTCTTTTTAACAAATGACGGATGCCAGTAAGTTTTGATGCATTGTACTGTGTAATTTAAGGTAGAACCACGGTATCAAAGTTATTTTTAATCAACTTTTGAAAGGGCTTATCTCAGGTTAATTAATAGCCCGGAAAACCAGTAAGCTGGCAAGCGTGATAGTAAGATTCACGGTTGAAATATATTATAATGGTGATATGTGATATGTTTTAATTTCAAAATATGTATTCCAATTTTAGCATTATTTTTATGATTCGTATCTTATATAATAAATGTATTTTAATACGCAAACATCGAATGTTGCCGTACATTTTTTAATGTTTTTTTTAGAATAAGGATAATGAAATACATGTCATTAGAAAGGTACTGTACCATAGATGTGTCGAAAAACGTTCGATTCCAAATTTATGTTCTATGACCTATGACTCGAAAAATGAAAATTGAAAGCTTATATTAGCTTTAGTAATGGATTTCAGGACGAGGAAGAGGTAGAATGGTGAGTGAGGAATCGGATGAAAGGTATGGGTGAAGAGGCTTACACAATATAACTGGATTTTAGTTTGGTGACCTTTTTTCCATCATTAATAACCATTTGTATTGGAATGTATTTTTTAGCGAAAATAACTTTTTGAAAGTGTTTTTTATATTTTTTATAAAGTAATACTTTATTATTTAAAAACAATGTTGGCGAAAAAATTTCCTTAATATCTATCATTTACCAATCAAAAGCTTTAAATAAACATATATTTTCATACCATTTTTATTTTTAAAGTAATATACGCTAAGAACAAAAGTTTTTGTTAATTTTTTAGTATCTTTTTATTATAAATATAGGTAGACACAAATAAGTAGAAACAAATTTAGACTGGTGACCTATGATCTGAAATATTGGGGTCGTCCATAAACTACGTTACCAATTTAGGGGGAGAGGGGTTTTGAAATGCACTACGATAAGTAACGGTAGGGGGGGGGAGGTGTTTAGATATTGTAACGTTACCAAAAAATTAAAAAAATCGACGAAAAACCTGTAATTAATAACACAACCATTTCAAAAATTTTTAACCTTACATGTTTATGTTTGATCGTCTAAATTGATGGTTAACTTTTGTTTCAACGATTTCTTCCACCGCCTTTTCCCTCGACACAGGAACCTTTTGGTATTCCTTCACCATCTCAGCACACGTCTGAAAAATTTGGGTCTTTGCTTTGCGACAGGCTTTGACGTTAAGGCCTGAATGTTCTTGATCAAAGGAGATACCGTATGACATGTACTGTCCTTCTCAGAAAGAAGAAATCAGTTCAAGGTCGTGTCCTACCTGCGGCTTGTATTTCGTTTTTAAAACTTCTATGAATTGTCATAAGTTTGTTTTATATCGTTTACAATAAATCGGAATAAAACATACTATATAAATAAATCAATTTTCAGAAAGCATTTACACAAAAACACAGAACTTGGTGCAGCTCGGGTGCAGCCTTTAAGGGTACTCTGTCAAAGACCAGGTGAATTTCTTTGCGTTAGACATGAGGATTCACCTGAATGGGTCGACATAGAATCCGATGAAAAATTCTATTTTGAAGAATCCTCAACAAAGCTACCAGCTTCGTCTATTTCAGTGATTGAGAGCATCGAATCTTGGATCGCAGATGGAATAGCTTTTACAGATGATATTAATTATTGATTTTTTTCCAATTGTTCCTTTAATGTATCTAGTCATACTAGACACTAATACTAGTGAAAATTGTCAGAGCTAGTCAAAATATATAATCATTCGAATGAATTAATTTCATATGTCACGTTACTTTATGGGGGGGGAGGGGTTTTGAAAAGCACTACGAAAAGTAACGCAGGGGGAGGGGGTAAAAAACCAGAAAATCAGTAACGTAGTTTATGGACGACGAGCGTTAAAAATAAAAAATTAAATTTTGCTATCCGAAAAATGCTAAGCCATGAGAGAAACCATGAGGTGTTTAAAAGAAATGTTGAGAATGACAACATATTAGGACCATCTTAAATATATTACTCCTCTAAGAATCACCTCAGGGGTATTAACAGCTTTAAACTTTTTTCGGAAATTTTCTTTTAAAAAAAAAGTCAGCCTTTTTTCCCCAAAAAGGGGAAGTTTGAAAGAAATTTTGGTAAGATTAATAGCAGAACCTGTACATACATTTTACTTCTCTAGATGTCAATTCGGAAAAAATATAAACTCTATTGAACAAATTTTAACCAAGCGATGCTTTCAGTGAAGGCTACAAAATGACAAAGCTTGTGTTAATTTTTTTTTGTGATAATTGTAAAGGGTTTGTGTTTGCAATCAAGTACACAAACTTTAACGCTGCAAAAAAGGCAAACGTGTGCTGCCATCTACGCTATACATCTTTAATATTCTGCTTTATCAAATATACGCACACTGCTTTACAAACAGTTAGTCGAAATTCTACCGCTGGCGATACTAGTATCAATAAATGCTCGAAAAATACTTATAAGGCAATAGCTTAATAAATAAGATGTTAAAAATAAAGAAGAAAATTTGAAGGATTTTTAAATTAGTCTTAAATGTGGCAACGCCATTCAGAAGTGTGCTTTGTGTTTCCATTGAAAACATGATTATAATCATAAAAAAAACCAAAACAAAGCATCACAAACAAATCAGAAATCATTCCACATTCATAAGAAAACAAAAACCTCACCTCATTAAACTGCATTAATTTCCAAGAATTACTGCGAAGAAATCGTGTTTCTTTTTTTCACATTATAAGAATTTTTTAAAAAAAGAACTCAGAATCAGACATAGAGTCGGAGAAGTTAATGTTACGATATAAGTTAATGTTGACGAGCATGAAGAATGCATAAAAGACATCGGAAAAAAAACAAAAACAAGAGCAGCACCAACAAAAGCAAAAACAAAAAACACTAAATGTGGGTGTTATTTATTATTAATTATTGAAGGCTCGAGGCTACTCTAAGCAACTTAAATCGAGTCAAGCTTGTTGCTTTTTGACTTTATAATCCAAGCATATGCGTGGCTTATCTGCAGCAGGATCTCCTAAGTATCTGTTAGTTACAAAATATTGTATCTCGCGCAATGTAACGAAATCAACTGCATTGATTTTGTTGATAGCATCAATGAAGAGTAGGCAAGTGCCTCGGTATGATCGGCAGAAAATGTTTTTGCTTCTTTAAGGGCATGGCCGATACATGTTTAAGGTGTTGCAGGCGAGTAAAACAGGTACAGATACATTTAGAGATACGTGGTCTGCTAGAGCAAGATGCGTCTCAACTCATGTCTGCTGCTGTTGTTGTTGTTGTGGATTCTATAACTATGTTAAGACGCACATCAATACACTACATTTTGTTGTCAATTAAGTATCTGTGTTTATTATTATGACGAATACTTTAAAGAAGTAAACATTTTTCTATTTTATAATCACAGCTTCTTAATATTTATAAACGATTTCTTCAACGTTGTTTTTCTACTTATTGTCAAACCAAGTTGTTGATGTGTTTATCAATACAATTTGACTCTTTTATTTTAATCATCTTTAGAGCTACTCCATTAAAAAATAAACATGTCTGGTTTGCTTTATTTAACGCTAATATTACGGAAAACAATGTTGTGTGTTCAACAGATCTTAACCAGTAAGCCAGTTTAGTGAGTCATAAAAATGATTCAAAACCACAAGCTTAACTTCAAAACTTGACTCTGAGCTAACATTTTCAGTTTTGCAATAAAAATTATTAATTATTCAATTAAATGTCATTTATTGCATTTTATTACCCAGTTTAACTGACATTGTTTGTGTTTCGAATTTATTAACACTTGACCAAATCAACGGCGGTAGTTGGCAACACTTGTTAATTATGGCTCGATTACAAGTGTTTAATTCTTTCATTAATTATGAAAATCAACTTATTCAAGGATTAAAGCTTATTTAAGACGACGTACTAAAACACTGTTTCTTGCTTAGAAATTATTATAAAAATATATCTTAAACTTTATGAGAATTAATTCAGCAATTAATTCAATTTTAACTAACATCAATTAATTTCAGATTATTTCATTCGTATCAAGTCAAAACAATTTTAGTAAAAAAAAGAAACATTTTGTAACAAGACAGTTACTTTCTTCTATAAAAACGTATAACACATTGAATGATACTATACCTTTTTTATGTATTTTTGCATCTTTAAACGAAAATCACAAATAAAACTTTGCCTATAAAGACTTTTTCGAGGTATTAATTTTTGAGTTTTTTTATTTATTCATGTATAGTAAAGTCTTATTGTTTTATCACATTTATTTGAATTTTTTTTCCTTTTTTTGTGCAATTTCTTAACGAAGAAGAAATTTGCTGCTGACATATAAACATGAAAAATATCGAGGGAAAAATTAATGGAGTGAAAGTACCAAAATAAAACTTGTTACAAATTTTTTTTATTTTTCTCCCATTTCGTTCTGGTTAATCAAAATTTTTTAAAGGAATCTTAAGCTTATAAGACTTAGGAGTGTTTTAAAAAAAACTGGATACTTTTTCATTTATGGTAGTTTAATGATACGTTTGTCTTATGCGAAACCAAATGCAAATGTCCATGATATTTTGTATAGTACAGTAAACTCCCTTATAACACGGTTCTTTTATAATATGTTTTCATATTATGCGATTCCATGACCCTCGTATAACGAGGGAATTTCACACGTTATATTTCTATACTGTGGAATTGGCCCAAAATACACAGTAGTGCTCAGTCTGTTTGAGCTGTCAGTTATTCAAAAACACACTGTACTGGTCAGTCTGCGTGAAACCAGTTTTTTTTGTTTACATGAACTGTGTTTTATTGAATGGTGTAGGCAACCCCTAAATAATATATGACGACTTCGCGGACGTGCCCAGTAGGGCGTATCGAATAATTTAGATCGTATTCTAAGAGGTCTCAAAAGTTGAATTGGATGGTCAAGATCTCCTAAAAAAAAATTAAGAAAAAAAAGCGATGTCTTCCTCTCCCGCAAGGACAAAGTTGTTTTTTTTTTAAAAAAAGGGAAAAATCACGATCTCAAAGTGCTTTGATTTTTGTAAGAAAAACTACATATTTCTTAAAGCAAAAGTGAATATTGATTTTAATTAACAATGTTTTGGCAAATTTGATGAAACTCTCAATTTTTATCCACAAGGTCCTGTGAGAAGGATATTCGAATCTAAAGGTACACTCGAGGTAGCACAGAACTTTTGCTTTCTATCTGATTGTCGAAACTTTGGCGATTTTGATTATAGTGTTGACGTTTTCCTTAAATTTGGCGAATTAATAATTTGTATAATTTTTGCATAGGAAATTTTTTGTTTTTTAGAAATGTATACTTGAATGCAATTTTTTAACTTTTTCAAAAAAATTAATATTAGGTTTTATACCTCGGGTACCAGAAGTGATACCGAAGATAATTTCCTTAATTTAGATTCTTCCACCTTTCTGAACAACACCCTGTCCAAGAGTATTAATTTGCAACACCAGGTTATGGCCACGACTTTTTTTCCGATTTCGATTTTTTAAAAAATTTTCCTACCTAGTGTGAATTTTATTATTTCGTTAAAACACCTCAACTCAGCATTCACAAAAAACTAATACTAAAATTTTGAGCTTCTGGGCTTGCCATTCGATGGGTCCCAACTGACTTAACAATTGTTGGTAAGAAGTGTTTTAATTAAATTATAACCAATAAAGAAGATATGAACAAAATTGTTACATTCATGCATGAAGTAACTTTTTTTAAATATCAAAATAGGGAAAAAGTCGTGGTCTTTTTCTGCTGTTTTGAAATAGATATTTTTAGACAAGGTTTTGTTCAGAACTATTTGCAGAATCCGAATTGAGAAAACTATATTAGGTACCACTTCTGGTGCCCGAGATATATATAACCTTATATTCATGTGTTTGAAAAAGTAAAAAAATTGCATTCAAGTATACATTTCTCCGAAACAGGAAAATGCATATGCAAAAAATATGCAAATTATTAATTCGCCAAATTAAAGGAAAACGCTAACACTCCAACTAATACCACCAAAATTTAGGGAATCAGATAACAATTAAAAGTTCTGTGCTATCTCGAGAGTACCTTTAGATTCGAATATCCTTCACTCAGAACACTGTGGGTAAAAACCAAGAGTGGCATCGTGTTTGCCAAAATATTGTTAGTTTAAGTCTGTATTTACTTTTGCTTTAAGACATATGTAGTTTTTATTACAAAAATCAAAGCATTTTGAGATCGTGATTTTTTACTGTTTTTCTCTAAAAACAACTTTATCCTTGCGGGAGAGGAAGACATACCTTTTTTTTCTTAATTTTTTTTTTTTGGGAGATCTTGACCATCCAATTCAACTTTTGAGACCTCTTAGAATACGGTCTAAATTATTCGATACGCCCTACTGGGAACATAGGATCTCTTATTTTTTTCTTAAATTTTTTTTGGGAGATTTTGACAACCTTTGCAACTTTTGAGACCTCTTAGAATGTGAAATTCGAAAAAATAGTAATTCGATACGCCCTAGTGCCCAGTGGACAATTGCAGGAGTCCGAAGGCCTTCTAGCAGGCCTGCGTTAGGTTTGTATATTCCATCTAAACTTCTTGCAAACACCGTTTTATAGCTTGTATGAAATGGGAAAAATTGTCAGAACTTCCGCACTAGCTTTGCTAAAAAGCCCTTCTAAAAGCGCTTTTTTTAAAAAGCAGTCTTAAAGTACCTTCTTCATAAGCCCTAATTATTCCACTTCGTTCATTATTTCTGAAATAAGTGCTCTCTCCACAGGAATTCAAGCATGTATTTGTTAAAATTTAATAGACCTTTCTCATTTCTTGCAAACAACGTTTTATTGTTTGTTGGAATGGAAAAATTTGTCAGTACTTCCGCACTTACTTTGCTAAAAAGCCCTGCTAAAAGCGCTTTTTTAAAAGAGCATTTTTATAGTACTTTCTCATAAGCCCTGATTATACTACTTTGTTTATTATGTTTGCTATTGCACTTTAACATCAATAAATTAAAAAATCATTAGTCATTAAATTATATATATTAAAAAAAAAAAATAAGACAATTTGTACATTTGATATCATTTTGTGTTGAGGTAAGTTTTACAGGTAATTTGGCATTGTAAAAAAAATTAAGACAATTTGTACATTTGATATCATTTGATCATTAAAGACAGTTATATTACAGGTAATTTGGCATTGTAAAACATTTTACTTACATTTTTTCACATTTAATTTAGATTTTATTTATATGTGTATTATTAAATATAGATAATATTTAATTTATGATTATTAAAGCAATTACATTAAGAGCAATTTGAAATTGGAAAATATATTTCATTCATATTTAAATAAAGAATCACAGACGATTGAGTTCTTGTCATTCTTTCTCTACGTCGAATTAATTCCTGAACAAGATCACGTTCAAGTTTTTTAGGATATAGTATGCATTTGAATGTCTTTAAGGTATTTCAATTTGGCATTATGTCTATCCACAGAACGTAGCCGTTAAGAGTAGAAATGTCAGTAATATTTGAAAGCGCTTAAATAGGGCTTATTAATAGTTGTTTATGTAAAAATATTTATTAGGGGTAAATTCATTTATTTCCATAATATATTAAATTCAACTTCTTAAAACTCTCCTCTTTGGATACTATAGCAGTAATATTTCGGAAGTTATAATAATCGAATAATAATTTGGATTAGAAAATAAATTTATATAAATAGTTACATAAAATTTTGGCTTTATTACCCTTCATTACATTTTTGAGGGTTGAAATTTTTTTAATAAATTATTCATGCATATTATTAAATCTAAAAATAAAATTCTTCTCTATATTTCTAGATATAATCTAGAATTAGAATTATAATTTCTAGAATCCAATAATTTGTGGCTATTAACTTAAAGGGGAATACTTTGAGCAGTTTCATTAAGAGCAAATTGTATGGGGGTAAATATATAAAAATAAGACCGTGTATGTATTAATATAAATATGGGTGTTTAAGAGATTTAAGAGTATATGGGTTATAAAATAATATATAAAATTATTTTTATTTTCATATGCGAAATATTATCTATCCACTATGAGTTGATGTAAAGATATACTTCAAAAATCACGCATTATATTGATTCTGCTATATAATGTATCTTTAAATTTTGGTTATAGGGGATTAACCTTTATTTTTGTATAAAATATTTTCGAAGGTAGTTATTAGCGAAAAAATATCATAGAATTATCAAAAGTTATTAGCTATTATATATTGTAGCTCTTTAACGACGCTTTATTAATTATTTTTCTGGAACTGCTAGTTCAACTCCATTATTTAATAAAAGCAGAGTTCTTTTTAAGCACTGACAGTTATTTTTAAAGTTTTCAATATACAAGTAATCAATGAACCCTTTCAGCACATTGAAAATAAAAAAATTAATAGATTTTACTTTGTTTTTTCTATAATAACATTTAAACATTTAATAACATCAGATCAGCTAGTGATTTTTTCCTTTTCATATTGAAAAAAACTTTGTTGTTGTTGTTGTTTCTTTGGAAAAATTCGTTAGAACAATTAATTGTTCTAACTTTGACCTTAAGCTCAATAAACGATTTTAAACTATCAAACAACTAGAATTTGTATTTAAAATCAAGTATGATTTAAACTATCAAACATTTAGAATTTGTATTTAAATCATATAAAGTCAACATAATTAATATAGAGGTCATTTAGAAAAAACTTTAATCAAATGGTAGAGCTCGACCAAACGGAAACAGCTGAAAACAAAATCAGCAAAAATTCTAAAAACAACTTCAGTAAACATGCTTTGTTAGTGCAGACTTCCAGCAGGCTGTTGGACTACATATAATAACATAAGCATAGAAACTAAAGTAAAACAGAAATACAACAACAAATGTGACATTATGAAATGGAGGAAAAACTGAGAAATTGACGCTTCAAATCTCATCGCCCCGATGGTGCAGTGCGTTAGCGCGCGCTTGCACGGGTATCACAAAGATTTCTGATGACGCTTTTAGCAGAGTAGAAATTGCAATCAGATCAGCTAGTGATTTTTTCCTTTTCATATTGAAAAAAACTTTGTTGTTGTTGTTGTTTCTTTGGAAAAATTCGTTAGAACAATTAATTGTTCTAACTTTGACCTTAAGCTCAATAAACGATTTTAAACTATCAAACAACTAGAATTTGTATTTAAAATCAAGTATGATTTAAACTATCAAACATTTAGAATTTGTATTTAAATCATATAAAGTCAACATAATTAATATAGAGGTCATTTAGAAAAAACTTTAATTTAATAACATTTAAGATGAATAAACAAAAACACTGCACTTTAAACTTACATACACATCACAGAGAAATACCGAAAACTTCTTGCCTTCCTTTTAACAGGTAGGCCTTATAGAAGCCCTTATCGATGCAGTGATGTTGTGAGGAGTGTTGACGCCAAAAGAAGCAGTCAATACATGCCTTTTTTTCAAGAGGCCTGACTGAATTGCCCACTGGGTGTGCGTCCATCAGTCCATCTTCACTACAGCTTTTTCGGTGAGTGAATTTTCAAGTCGCCTGCCTCATCTCCCTTGCCTAAGAAAAATTTAGGTACATTCTCGTACTTGAACATTCGTACGAATTCGTGCTATTTTCTGTTCCCATACTCAAAAAATTCGCTAAAGAGAGCGAAAATAAGTAATCCAGTCCTTGTCAAATGTTGCTATTTTCTGCTACACAAATTTAGAGAAGCAGATATTCACAAGCTGCCATGTTTTTACGGCTAATGTCAAATTGAGCTCAACACAAAAAAACTGTCGAGAAATGTGGAAATCAATTGTTCGCCAGGTACATATGGAAGAATGCAATTTATCAAAACAGGGAAGCCAATTTATTCTTTTGTCCCACAATTTTCCAATTATATAAAATACATGACTTTAATTGTGAGCTATTTAGAGTCAGTAAGTTTGAAGAAGGCAACAGCAACAACAACTACAACAACAAAATCTTGTAAAAGTTCAAAGAAAAGATCGCAATTTATTAATAAATATATCATATATGTTTTTGACTTTTCTTCAAGTGGCAAGTTTTTGCGAAAATATCTGTTCACGTACTTTTTGCAATAATTCACTCAAAAGATGCCTTTTTTCTTGCCAGCAAGTTGAAAATACAAAGGAAAGAAGAGCACAGCATCAAAGAAGGAACACCACAGAAGAAAAACTAGCCAGTACACACGGTTGCCACTTTTGTGGGAAAAATCCCATTTGTGGTTATTTTTAATTGCCGTGGGAAATGGGAATTCCCTTGGGATATTTTAATTGAGTGTGGTTTTTTTTTTAATTCACGTGGGACATTTTTTGTTTTGTGGGATTTTTTCAGTTAAAATATGTATAAATATATATATTTACATAAAAGTGCATATTTTTCATATTTTGTTCATTGTCAACATCGTCTCAACCCACCTATATGATTTTCGCAATGAATTTGTTAAGATTTCGGTAACTTTGGTTTGGTGGGAAGTTCTTTCACTCTTAACATAATTACATGCATTGGGAAAATATGTTACAGTGAATTTTTTTCTTTTTTTATCAATATACAAAATTGGTGTATCTTAAAATTGATTTGTCATTGGCCCTTATTACGAGTTGCTTTTGACGTAATCTTCGCTGGTTATCGAACAACGAGTATCCAACGCCAAACCTTGTTGAAATGTTCGTTGTTCATCGAATTTTCAGTCGAATAGAATTTTACTTTTGATACGGTGCGTGCTGAGCAATAATTGTTAAAAAGATAAGAATTTCGTGATTGTGTTTTGCTCTTTAAAGACTAAAAATTAATTTGGAATTCTTTTTGTAAGCTTTATACAGGTTTAGGATGGATTAAACAAATTTTTTTTATTGAATATTATTACTAAAAGACTAATTAAATTAAAACACAGACGACGAAATATACTAGTTCTTTTTAATTTTTTTAATTTTTTGTTTCATTTTTGACAATTTTTTATGTGTGAGAGAAATTTTTTGTGGTTTTTTTTTAATACAAATACAAAATACAAATATATCGTGGTTTTTTAAGATACGAATGGAATTTTTCGTGTTTTTTATATTTGCGTGGTTATATTGCGTGGACTTTCGTGGTTATTTAAAATGCCCGTGGGATTTTTTGTGGTTTTTTTTTTAATTGTAATGGGATTTTTTTTAAATTTTATACCACACTTTCCGTGTGAAAAAGTGGCATTACTCTCTCAAATTTTACAACTTCCTAATTTCTGCTACAAAATTACGGGAATAGACCTCATGTTATTTATTTGAAATTAACTGCTTTTAAGTTACAAATGCATACGTTTTTTATTGCAAATGTTCTTAGTTTGATTTTTTTAAAAAACGCACATGTTTCGTTGATAACATTTTAATAAAATTTATATTTTATTTTAACCCTCTTTAATGATAAAAGTTAAACGTGAATCATTTGAACACAACGCGCTATACGAGAATGCTCGTACAACGCCTTTTCCTATAACGCGGAACGAATCTACGTGTAACATATATGAAAACTAAAAATGTGCTGGATAAAAATATCAAGTGCTGGTTTGGTTAGTGTAAAGATGAAATAAAGCAATACACAATTTTTCGTCAAAAATCTTTTGGAAAAATAATGGATTTCTTTTTACTACACCTTCTATATCGGGAAGGAAAGTTGCGGTGCAAGTACAATGGTCCCAGACTTTCTTCTGAACAGTTAAAATCGAGAAAAAGCTAAAACCATTATTTCCAATAAGTTCTAGACAGAAATTCTAAATCTTTCTTTTGCATCGAAGCAAAAAAGCAAGCCAAAATACTATATCGGGATTTCATTATGAATTTTGATTGCTCCATTATGGTCAAAGAAAAAGTAACTTATTTGCTTTTCGCAGCTTCCAGGTAGAAGATTATATTTTTTATAAAACATTAAGACCCATAAGAAAACCAAGTTTCAATAGCACATAAACTTTTTTTCTAATAAAAATCTTCAAATGTGAATTTTTATGATTCAATAAAGATGGTACCCTGAGGATGTTGATAAATAGTCAACAAAACGTTGGTTAAAAAAATATGAATTAAAAACCTTAAATTTTATAATTTTTAAAAAAAAATTTGATTTAAAAAAACAAGGTACCTTTTTTGGCAAATAAGTGTTTTATTTCTTAACATAGTCTCCTTTTCGATCAATAAATTTAGTTCAGTATTGTTAAGGTCTTTGTATTCCTTCCAAACAATAAGTATTATCAAGGTCCTCAAAATCCACTGCATTGACTGTTTTTTGGTCTCTGGTGTGTAGTGACTTATCCATGTTTCGTTTTCGGTTAAGAAAGGGCACAAAAACTCTTTTGGATTGCGGTTGACCATCGCCAAACACTCCTTTAAAGGGATCACACGGCGGTTATGGTTGAGTGTCAGCAATCGTGACATCTATCACACGGATGGCATTTTCATGTCCAAATATTAATGCTCCTCAGCTACGTCACACATCTTCATTCTCTGATTGTTCAATATCATTTCATGAATATTAAAACCGACCTCTGTTGGGCGATCAGAACGTTCAGCGTCACTTCCGCTTTTTCGACAAGAGATAAATATTTTTTTTTTTGGAATTTCATAAAAAAATGTGTTTCGACATTTTCATAACACCCCAGTTGGCTGTTTTCTTAAGGATTCATGAACGAAAATTCCCAATCGCCAACGAAACTTGCAGGAAAATTTAATAGATGTTTCCAAATTTTCGCCGACGAAAAAATGCAAGAAATTTCGTAAGCAAAAGCAAGAGTGAAATGTGTTGTAAGTATCGCCAAGAAAATAAAAAGGAAATTAAAAGGAAGTTTCGGAAACGAAATAAAATCGGAAATATGAAAGAAATTTCTGCAACGAAAATTTTGTCCACGAAACCAAGATGAATTTTTTTTTACCTTAATAATAAATTTCATCCACCTTTTTATTATACATTTTATTCAATTATATTTTTGCGTGAGGCCACATGCCGGTAAGAGAAAATTGTAGGAAAGTTCATTAGTAAATCATTATAAGGTGTGAAAATTCTTTTCGGATTCACAGACGATTATTCGTCGAGGGATATCTGACCTGTGCAGGAGACAGTGCAGCTCATTCTTTTGTGAGTCATTTTTTTTAATCTCTCTAAAAAAACCATTTAAGAAATACATAGTCCGTATTTTAAGCCATGGAAAAAATATGAATAATGAATGAATAGTGAATAAAAAATATATAAAAGAATAATTAATAATGAATAAAAATAATGAATAAAAAATTAATAAAGAATAAAAATTGAATTGCAAATGTATAATGAATAACAAAAGAATAATGAACGAAAAATGTATAAGGAATAAAAAATGAATAATGAATAAAAAAAAAAGTAATTGAAAATTCTGAAATTCTTTGTAAATTGCATTCTTTGTGAATAGCATTCAAATGAATAAAAAAATTGACTTATTATTCTCAATAACGAAAGTGAATAATTGAAATGAATAATTAATAAATTTTTTTAAAATGAATGTGAATTAAAAGTTTTCTTTATAAATCAGTTATTATCAACTCAAATAGCAAATTTTTACTGAATTCAAGAAAATTTCTTCTAAGCACACGAGCGCACGTTTATTCTTAATTAAGAAAATTAGGCGACGATTGGTTAACAGCTGCGATGGTCGAATAAATAAGCCATTACACTCACGCGGCCGAGGTTCAGGTCTCCGAATAATGGTAATTTTTAAATTTTACTTAGCGTTAATAACTATTTCACTTCAAAAATATGCTAGATTTCAGCAAATTTTAATCAAAATTTGCTATTCCAATTTATAATAATTTAGCAAATATTTGCTTGAATGAAGTAGAAATTTGCGTTTGCAGTTTGTAATAACTTAGCAAAATTTCACTTGAATTTAATCTTAATTTTGCTTAATTATTATAAACTGGAATAGCGTTTCCTGGTCGCAATTTTTTTTAATTCACTCTCAAAAAACTGAATTATATGCTTCCCTGATTTTATAAAGTGAAGACTGAAAACGCCTGAAGACTCCTGAATACTGAAGACGCTTGGTATAAAAGTAAATAAACTAATTTGATCAATGAGCTATGACTGCCATCTAATCTTAAGCCTTTTTATAAAGTTCAACGAAGATTAATAGCACGTTAATGCTTAAACTAAATATCACTAGAAAAACAGCATATAATTTAATATGTGAATAAATTTTTCATTTTATTTTTGTTGTTTTTTCATTTTGTGTGTTCTTATATCTTAAGTTTTTCTAACTTATATCAAAATCTTAGATAAACTATTTTATATAACAAGTACTCTAAATTTATTATACTTTAATTTTAAAAACGTAAAAATACAATTATCTTGTGCCAGCACAAAACATAGTAAACACCATTTCTTAGATTTTCACTTTATGATGAAACTTAAATATGAATTTTTTGCTCTATCTAAAAGAGTCACTTTTAAGTCATTACGATGTATACTTTTTGAGATATTTGACTGTTAAAACAAAGTTTGCACATACTATGTTTTGATATTGTAAATTTGTTTGCTTTTTATTTTCAAAAAGGTTTACAAAACAAAGTAAGTAATTTGACACTATAACACAATATTTTGCAATAACTTGAGAGCGATTCCCAAATTTAAAGCAATTTTGATACTTATTGGCGTTTAAGGTATATTGGCTACGACAAAAATTTCGAAGGGCAAGGCAAAAAATACAAAAACTCAGTTTTCTCAAAACTATGAAAATGGAGATACTATGTTTTGACGTTGTATGGGAGAATTTGTATTGTTACTGATAACTAAAAACGAAATCAATTAAATGATGAAGAAGCTTTTTATTTACATTTTGAATTTTCTATTTTTCTTATTTATATTTTTCTTTAAATTTCTTCTAATTAAACATTAATTTGTACAAATTTTATCCTCACTTTGTTGACAGAGCTTTTTGCAGAGGATTGTAATTATAAGGATATTGAGGATATTGTAATTTTTTGAGCTCAATTCATGATGAAAAATCAAGCGGCAAAAACAAGACTTTAAAATTTGGCACAGTATTTTTCTCAGGCTGTTTGTTACTTGCAAAAAAAATAAATAATTTTTTGACAAAAAAAAATTATTCTCCTCAAAGCTGTACAGCGTCAACTGTGGACGGAGCTTTTGTTTGGGCTTAAAAAACTCAATTAGTATTCTGTCGCAAATGTCGGATGCAATATTTGACTGCTGTTTGGCTTTACTCGATACTCTCTTCTCTCACTAATGTTTATATCACAAAATTTACTAGGTTATTCTTGAATTAATTAATACAAGAACTATAAAGAAGAATAAATACAATACAATACAATATACACAAACATACACACACACACTCTCAACTTGCTTGAATGATTCTTAAAGAAGCACACAGCCTCAGAGCCTGAACAGAATCAAAAATCGTTGCGATCGACGATTCGTTGTTGTTGGAAAATACATGCAAAATACGCAGCACATTTTCTGCAACGATAAATCGCAGACTTAGAATCTATGCTATTTCAATCGTCGGTCGCAACGATTTTTGATTCTGTTCAGGCTCTCACTCGGGGAACACGAACGGATCTTCTGCTTATTTACAGCATATGTTGCAGACTCTAATTTTAATGACTTGCATCTAACTCGTGTTCCTCATCACTGGGGCAATCGTCCATCTCCATATCGATGAGCTCATCATCATCCTCATCGCAACTGGCACCTTGCGAGTTGCGTTCCGAACAGCCCCCCTTCTCATCCTCCTGCTGCATACGTTTGTGTTTCGTGCGTCGATTCTGAAACCAGACCTTGACCTGCGTCTCCGAGAGATTAAGCGATTGCGCGAGTGCTTTGCGTTCGGCACCTACAACATACTGATTGCTCTCGAAAGCATGTTCAAGCTTTAGTAGCTGAGAGGGTGAGAAGGCGGTGCGTATGCGTTTCGGCTTGCGAAAGGGTTGTAGCAGGAAATCTTAAAGTAAAGAGGTGAAAAATAAAGTTTTCATTAGTGGGCGGGTCAAGAAAACTGTCTAGCAGAGAGACATAGATTAAGTGAGAGAAAGAGAGAGGTGGACAAGAAATTGCCTCGGGAAAAAGTTTTTCTAGAAAGTTCCCTGATACTCACTTCCTGGAAAACGGTGAGGAAAGATCCTGCCATGTCGACTCAACAGCCATGGATAAAGTGGGTAGCTGTCGCGCGGCATGCCCGGATTTGTCATGAAAGGCGAGTGGGGTGGTAAGCCGGCTGCAGCAGCAGCTGCTGCTGCTGGTCCCAATACATGTCCCGCCTGCAGAGCGGCAGCCATTTGAAACTGCGCTGCAGCGATCAGGTGCGGATTGTGCTGCGGTGGCAACTCTGGCGGTGCATTAATGTAAGGCGGCAAAGCTTTAATATCCGGCATACCCTGCTGGGGTGGTGGGCCACCTGGACCCATCGGGAAGGGACGCACCAAACCGGCCGGAGGCATGCCCGGCAGCATCATCGGCCCAGGTTTCGGGTAGTGTTGCGGCGCCGCAGGGCTGCCAGAGTGCATCATGGGCGGCGAGGAGAGTGGCGATACAGACTTGGGCGGTGTGTGTGGGGGTTGATGGCGTTGAGCGGGATTCTGTTCCTGCTCTGCGGAAGCTGGTACCGGCGAACGTTCACGTTTAAGGTGCAGGATCGGCTCAGATGTAGGATCGGGCGAGGATGTAAGCACGCGCATCTTATGGGGTGGGCGGTGGTCAGTTGGGGGTGGACTGTATGTGGCGGAGGAGGCAGCGGAAAGTGTGGCGGCAGCAACGGCGGCATTGGCAGAGTTGTGCAGACGTTGGATGATATCCTGAATGTCATTTGGTGGCTGGCGTATTGGAGAGCCATTCAGCGACTTTGGCGATTCGAGGTGTTGTTGGTGTTGCTGTTGCTGGTGTTGTTGCAGCTGTTGTTGCTGCTGTTGTTGCTGATGATGATGTTGCAGCAGTAGATGCTGATGCAGCGCATGTTGTTGGGCGACTGACAGTGGATGATGTTGCGAGAATTGCTGATGGTTCGCATAGTGATGCGAATGCGGTAAATGTGTCGAGCCGACGGCAATCGTAGGTGGTGTTTGAGGTGGTGATGAAGGACCATTTGCGGTGGTTGTAGTGTTAGTGTTGGTGTTGTTGTTGTTGGTATTGTTGTGATTAGCATTATTATTTTCACTATGATTATTGGTGTGACCGGCGGCGGCCGAACTAACACCGTTGTTTCCGCCATCGTTGCCCACAATCGAGGCGATGCTAAAGCCAATTTTTTGCTTTGGAGTCGGCATCATGACGGCGGAGGTAGGTACCGGCGGAATCATTTTAGTCATTAACTCGCTGGTTAAGCACAAATTTGGGAGAATCGGGACAGTTTGGCTACACAAAAATTTCAAATTGTTTTTGTTTATATTTTTTTAAAAATGTACTACAGCATCCCAAAGATTCTTTGATTAAGTTTTAGTTTTGAAAGAAACTCACTTTATTTCACAAGTTACAAGTAACTTTGTTCTAAGGTCGTGGCATTGAGTTTGTTGACCTGTTTTTCACTAGTGTTTTTTTACGAACATATATGTATATGTTTTTTTTTAACTCCGAGTCTCACTTGCGAGTTTTAATTTTGCCTCTTTAATACTTGTTTAATACAATTTTTAAATTTTTTATTTTTGACACGCACGAAATAACCGAACGCTGTTGTGTACTCAACGACAGTCGCTGTCAGAATAAACTGGTATCTCGCGAATACCGCACCAAGTATCTGTTGTGGGAAGTTGTATTGCCTAGTTTGTTTCAGGTTTGACATCGTCTCTGTCGCACCTTAACGCACACAAAATGGCTGGCTCGCTCGTGCTAACGCCATTCAGCAGAATGGGTTTCTTAGGATCTGTCAGCTAGTTGGTGAAGTATCTCAATCTGGTTTCTCGAAACAAGCAGCTGGAATAGAGAACAAAAAAAATAAAAGCAAACAACTCCAAGTGGGTTGTGGTCATGTAGTGCGCAATTCCGCATTCGTTGAGCTTATATATGCCACTGTGGATTGTATCTGATAGATACATTTGTGTATCTAGCGTGCAACAAAGCCCGCTATATGCTTCGTCTGAGCGACTTAGGCATTGTTACTGGGAAATATATAATCTCTGAGGTTATTGTTGCGTTTTAGAGGTTGGTTTGTGGATTAAGTTGTTGCCAACAAGGGGCGTTCACAATTTAATACGCTGCACTTCGACGGCTCACGTTCAACCAGCCATTTATCCATTCATTCGAGAGTATCGGCTGTCAGCCTGTTTGCTGTCTTTCTGTCTATTCGCTCGCTCATACATATATGGCTGCCACAGCCACCAGTTACCACACTGACTGGCCGCTGCTTTGCCATTCATGGTTTTTCCTTCAACTTTTTCCCCCCTGAATGTCAGCCAGCGTGGAAATTGATAGAAAAACACAAATAATGGGATCTATTTTGTTCGTGCCTCTGTCCATCAGATGCTTGTTGTTGCATTTATCTTTTAACGCATTCATTTGCTTTAATTGTATCTTATTATAAATTATGTTGTCGTTGTTTATTATTTCTCTATTGTATCCCTATAATCTTAATTATTTCATGCTCTTTATTTCATTGTAGGTATGTATTCTGTGAAGTTTGTATGACTTAGTAATGTTTTATTGTATATGTATCGAGCAATTTCTCTATCTTGTAGTAATTTTGTTTTTCCACACTTCAATTTATTGGGTCATGATGAAATTTTTTTTTTAATAATGTTTTCTTTTCCGCACAGGAAGGATGCATTTCTGGGCCCAATACTTTTATTTGCCTAATTAATTACTTTATTGTAACTGCAGTTTGGTATTTAAATGGCATGATTGAATTTAATTTGTTACAGTTTAAGATAATAATTAGCGCAATGAAATATCTTGTTATTTGTTGACTAGGCTTAAACTAAAAGTTTTAAGTGCAATTACTGTGATATTGTTTTTTATTTTGTTTTACTTAAATTTTGTGTTTACACCTAGTAGGTATAAGGACGCAAAAATGTGGCCTAATTTAAGAAGAAAAAATGTTACAGTGAAAAAATGATAATGTTTTCATTTTAATTTTATTTTCATTTAAGACTCTTAACTAGACTATACACTTTTTTCCAGAAAAATAAAACCAAAATTTTTTACAATTTAATATGAGAATATCATTTTAACAGTGCGCAGTAAAAATTAAGACAAGGGGTTAAAATAAAAGATACTTAGTGTAATTGTTCTTTTTGGATCAAAAAGTTTTTTTTCAAAAACAAAACGATTCTATACAAATTCATGTAAGCAATATTGGAAGTCCTAGCGTATGGACGTTACTTCCGGGGTCTTTTTCATATATATTACGAATTACTTTTTTTTTATTAAAATGAATATGGATAAAAAGCTCTTAATGAGTATAACTCACACTTATTAAAAAATCATGCCGTTTACATAATTTTACCCACTTTTTTACATTTTGTATGTTCACTCGGACGTTAAAAAGTGTAAAGGGAAAATTATTTCAAGTATGTAGTCGTCGTTCGCAAGTTATTGTGATATATGTGACAAAAAAATTTTTTTTGGTAAATCCATTTCGAGAAACATTTTGATAAAGTAGCTGATATATGTCCGGTGCCCATGTTGGTAAAGGTCCGACCTCTGCACCGAAAGAAGTGCTAGTTGTGAAACACCTTGGTCAGGCACAATGTACGAACAAAGGCCGAATTGGGCACTCGTCAGTTTATTGTGCCCGAACATAGTCGCTCGTTTTTGACCAATTTATTGACATAATACAAACTTACTACGGTAATATTTCGGGTGACTTTCGACGTACTTGTTGGGTATGTTTCGGGTAAATTATAGTTAAGACTAGGGCCAGTTTCTATATGTATCAGCTACTTGGATACGATATATTAGTTTTGTTCTCGGGACCTGTTCGCAAAAACTACGCAGTTTTTCGTTACTACTCGTAACTTTTAAAAATAAAATTGAGTCTGATACTCGGCACTATTGTGCCTGAGTAGTTAGGTAGGCACACAAATTGTTTCTCGGGTTGAAACAAGTTTGTTTCAAAAAACTGAAAAATTGTCGTGACTTTCTTACCAAGGAAAGGTTTAGATTTTGTGGTTTTTTCTGTCAAAAAATTTGCGTATTTGGAAAAGCTTGTTAGAGTAAGAAAATTTTAAAAAAAATGCTTTGTTCTATATGCACTTTTTTACAAAATTCTTCTTGTTTTAATGAAATGAAAACGCAATTTTCACGCAACAAATTCATTATTTCATATGATACTAGCTGAAACCGGGCGCGTTGCTGCCACTCTCCCTTGAATGTGTAAATCCAAAGCTGCTCAATATCACAAATTTGGGTTTTATTCCCCTTGTGCAACTCTAAAATGTAACCAATGAAACTGCAATTGTAAATTTAGTCCGAATACTAAATTCCGACGCTGTGCGACCTATAACTCCAAAGCCATTCTTCGATAGCACAAATTTGGGTTTAATGGGCGGTGTAGCGTCCCATTTTTCAACGCCCTTTAAATGTAATCAATGAAACTGCATGTGTACATTGAGGTCGAATACCGATTTCTAAAGTTGAGCGATCAATACCTCCAAAGCTATTAATATCGAAAATTGTGGTTGTATGGGTGGTGCCTTGCCCCCTTTTCCAACTCTCATAAAATAAAATCAATAAAACTGCATGTGTAAATCTAGGTCAAATACTGAATTCCGACGCTGTGCGACCTATAACTCCAAAGCTATTCGATATCACAAATTTATGCTGTATTGGAGGTGCTATGCTCCTTGTCCAGCGCCCATAAAATGTATTCAGTAAAACTGCATGCATAGTTTGAGGTCGGATAATGAATTCCGAGGCTATGTGACCTATAACTCTAAAGCTATTCGATAACAAAAATTTGGGTTCTATGGGAGGTGCCATATCCCCTTTTTTAACGCTAATAAAATGTAATCAATAAACCTACATATGTACATTGAGGTTGAATACTGAATTCCGACGCTGGGCGACAAATAACTCAATTGCTATTCGATATCGCAAATTTGAGTTGTATGGGAGGAGCCACTCTCCCTTGTCCAACGCCAAAAAAAAATGTTACCAATGAAAGTTCATGTGTAAATTTGGATCGAATACTGGATTCCGACGCTGTGCGACCTATAATTCTAAAACAATTCGATAGCACAAATCTGGGTTGTATGGAAAGTGCCACTCCCCTTTGTCCTACGCCTATAAAATGTCATTAATGAAACTGCATGCTATAAATTAAGGTACAATATTGAATTCATACGCTGTGCGACCTATAACTTAAAAGCTATTCTTGGGTTAAATGTGAGGTGCCACGCCTTTTTAAAAATTGCCCATAAAATGAAATCATTGAAACTACATTTGTACGTTGAAGCTATTCTAGTCTAAAGCTATTCGAGAGCACAACTCTGGGTTACTTAGTAGATGCTACTTCCACTTTTCCTACGGTCGGATATTTAATTCTTACGGTGTGTGACCCATAACTATAAATCTATTCGATATCGTCCGCTTGTCCAACGCCATAAAATGTTATCAGTAAAACTGCATTTGTAGGTTGAGGTCGAAGACTGAATTTCATAGCTGTGCGACTTATAACTCCGAAGCTATTCAATATCGCAAAATTAAGTTGTATGGTAGGTGTCACTCCCCCTTGCCCAACGCTCATAAAATGTTAATAATTAAACTGCATGTGTAAATTTAGGTCAAATACTGAATTTCGATGCTGTGCGACCTCTAACTTCAAAGCTATTCGATAGCACAAATTTGGGTTGTATGGAGGGTGAAATTTCCCCCTTTTCCAACGCCCATAAAATGCTATCAATGAAACTGCATGTATAAATTGATGTCGAACACTAAATTTCGATGCTGCGCGACCTGTAGCTCAAAAACTATTTGGTATCGCAAGTTTTGTTTTTATCGAAGGTGCCACTCTTTTGTTTTTTCTTCCCATAAAATGTATGTATAAGTTGTGGTTGAATGCCGAACTTCGAGGCTGTGCGACCCATAACTCCAAAGCAATTTGATATTGCCAATTTTTTATATATTTGAGGGCGTTAAAAGGGGTGCGGCAGTTATTTCTTATACCATCTCGTACACGAAACAAATCCACTGCCAAAATTTGAGCTGAATCGGGCCAATAGTTTTGAAGTCTTTTTATCTTTTCTTAAAAGTAGGCGTGAAGGCATATTATGTGAGAGAAACAAGAGACCGGCTTCGGTGTCATCCCTACTTCTTGCTGTTTACTGGGTGAGAAGTAGGGTAGACGCCTGGCGGGGATAACTTACCAAGTGATTATTGATCAGTTACCAAGCGGGATGAAAAATGCTTAAATTACTAAAATGACTATTAAAAAATAGGGGTTGCTAATAGAAGGGTGAATGTATTTTTTAATGCCACATTATAAAAAAATAAAAAAAAATGTTGTCCTATAAATAAAAAAAAAATGTTAGCGGTGGACAATCCTTATCACTTAGTGGTATGAAAAATAGATAGTATCCGATTCTCAGACCAATTGAATATGCATATAAAATTTCATAAAAATCGATTAAGCTGTTTCGGAGGAGTATGGTAACTAACACTGTGACACGAGAATTTTATATATTAGATAAATTTTTTTTTTTTCATTTTTCGATAGTTTATATGTATATTCAAGAATATCTCCTTAAAAAAATTTCTCGAAATTCAAATTATTTTAAAGTTAAAGCCATTTTAGTGTCGTCAGTTAGACTGCCTGAAACTTAACTTAAAAACTTTGAAAGCGTTTTTCTCGAAACTACTTTTTCCAACAAGTTTGGCATGATATCTCAAGTTCTAATGGACCGATTTACTTAAAATTTGGTGTGTATCTTTTTATATATGAATACAGATTATGTTTCAAGATAAAATAACCGAAATTATTTTATAACTTAATAATCTTATTCCAATAACTTTTATTGAGGTGCAACTCGAACTCTATTTAGCTTTTCTCAGAATGGATACCTCAAAAATTTCCCAATATATAGTGATGTGAAGAATGGTTTTTTTGGTTTAAATATACAGGGTACGCCATCTAACGTTTTTTTTTCAACTAGTGCTTATTTCGTGAATGGTAACACCTAGCTCATGTCTGATTTGACAGATAATTAGTTTTATCCTTCCGCTAAACGAATATGGTTGTGTATACGCTTGAACAACGCTGGGAAATATTGCGACATTACTTTGAAAATCATGGTAATGTTGCAGAATGTGTGCGAAAATTGCGTACGGTTTTTGGAAGAAGAGAAGCACCGTCAGCTCCGTATATTCGTTATCTTGTGAAAAAAAGTGAAAGAAACTGGCATCCTCATCGATAAACCAAAGCGTGAAAAGCCAAAAGCAGTGCGTACACCCAAGAATATTGCTGCTGTGGCAGAAAGTGTGCGTGAAGCGCTATCAACATCAATTCACCGTCGTACTCAACAATTGAACATTTCGGAGACATCATTGAGACGAGTTTTGCATAAAGACCTTGATATGATGCCATACAAAGTCCAATTGGTTTAGGAATTGAAGCCAACTGACCATCCAATGCGTTTTCGCTTCGCTAAGTGGGCCTGCGATCGACTTACAGAAGATGCCGATTTTGAAAAAAAAATCATCTTTTCAGATGAAGCTCATTTTGATCTTGGCGGGTTTTTCGCAAGCAAAATTGTCGCATTTGGGGCACAGAAAACCCGCACGCATACATTGAAAAGCCGCTGCACCCAAATCGAGTCACTGTTTGGTGCGGATTTTGGTCCAGATGCATAATTGAGCCATTTTTCTTCGAAAATGAGCAAGGAGTGGCCGTTACAGTCAATGGCGATCGTTATCGGGCCATGTTGAACGAATTTTTGTTCACAAAAATTGAAGAGGAGGATATTGGCATGGTAACATTTGGTTACAACTGTTGTTTCTTTGGAAAAATTCGTTAGAACAATTAATTGTTCTAACTTTGACCTTAAGCTCAATAAACGATTTTAAACTATCAAACAACTAGAATTTGTATTTAAAATCAAGTATGATTTAAACTATCAAACATTTAGAATTTGTATTTAAATCATATAATGTCAACATAATTAATATAGAGGTCATATAGAAAAAACTTTAATCAAATGGTAGAGCTCGACCAAACGGAAACAGCTGAAAACAAAATCAGCAAAAATTCTAAAAACAACTTCAGTAAACATGCTTTGTTAGTGCAGACTTCCAGCAGGCTGTTGGACTACATATAATAACATAAGCATAGAAACTAAAGTAAAACAGAAATACAACAACAAATGTGACATGATGAAATTGAGGAAAAAACTGAGAAATTGACGCTTCAAATCTCATCGCCCCGATGGTGCAGTGCGTTAGCGCGCGCTTGCACGGGTATCACAAAGATTTCTGATGACGCTTTTAGCAGAGCAGAAATTGCAATCAGATCAGCTAGTGATTTTTTCCTTTTCATATTGAAAAAACTTTGTTGTTGTTGTTGTTTCTTTGGAAAAATTCGTTAGAACAATTAATTGTTCTAACTTTGACCTTAAGCTCAATAAACGATTTTAAACTATCAAACAACTAGAATTTGTATTTAAAATCAAGTATGATTTAAACTATCAAACATTTAGAATTTGTATTTAAATCATATAAAGTCAATATAATTTATAAAACCTTTTAAGAATTACATCCAAATAAGTAAAATTTGTGAAAAGTCCGTGATTGGGAAACTACTACTTTTTCCAACACGTTTGACATGATATCTCAAATTCTTATGAACCGATTAGCTTTAAATTTTTTGTGGGTCTTTCTTATATATCCCTCTAGACTAGAATTATGTAAAAATTTTGTAATTTAATATTTTTAAAAATTAAAAACTATAAAATAAATCCAAAAATAATTTTTTTTTACAAGCAGTCGCCATATCACGAAAAATGTCAATGTTGCTGTATCCCGGACTAGGATTGTTACAAATTAACAATTTTTTTTTCAGATGACTAGCTAGGTTGAAACCGTGTCAAGATGGATACGGTATTTTTTTACCCCTTCTACTTTAACAGCGAGTAACTTCGTTAAAATAATTTTTTTTTGTAAACTCTTAAGATAAATAAGGTTTTAAATAAATGATACAAAATTTTATAGTAAAAATGTTTATTGGTCCTTTTTCATCGACCGTTAAAAGAGCCCTGATATTTGGGCCTACATTAGAATAATTCCTTAATATACCGTCCTAAACTTTATGCTATTCAGGCTATTTTCATATTAAATGACACCAATCAAACTATAATCGCTTATCAATTAACTAAGCAATTTGTGTAAAGATAGTTCCATCGCTTTTTGTTTGACTAAAGCTAATTTTAAATCTGCCATGTTGAGACTTTTACATTAATTTGCTGCTTTTTTACTTTAAGTTTTTTTAAGTTGCTTAAACTTAAAGTTATATTAGCCGCGTTTTTTCCAACATTCAAATCTGGATTTGGATTTTGATTTCCTGCTCATGAAAAGTATTTGACAAATAGATCGCATGGAATGGAAGCATGAGAATATCAACAAAAAACATGTTCTTATAAATTATGTCTAATAAGACAAATTCTATTTTTGTTTGAATTTGCTGTAAATTTTTAAATTTTTTAAAAAGCTATCAAAAAACAAACACAAAAATAGCAAAATATGTAAGTATTTATTTATTACAAAAAACTACCTACAAGCTAACATACATCTATGTTTTTCTAAATGCAATTCACAAGCAGTATGGAACTGCAGTTACATCTTGGTGAAAATAGCTGCTTCCAAAGGCAATAAAACCTCAAGAGCATTATAAAACATCCCCACCAATGCTACCTACTGTGATGGTCAGTGCACATATTTAACACAAATCATTGAAATCAACTGAGGCTCTAAGCTCAATGTTGCTGCAGTTCGAACACAAGAACAAGACCGCACAGTTGACCAAGTTTTTTTTTTGTTGTTGAGCTAAGCGTTGGTGAGTGAAGAAAAGTTCAAGTTTTGTGAGTTTGCAATTTTGAAACAATTTTATTGTAATTATGAAAAGATTTTAATAACAAAAGCCATGCAGTATTAAAACGGAATAATCGAAAGAAATTAATTGTTTTTGTTTTCGATGGATTTCCTTCATAAGAATGTGCTTCAAACAAAAATAAATTAAATTCAAAACACTTGCAGTTTGTAAAGTAAAATTTATATTCATTGGTGAAAGTAAGACTACAAAACCATTTCTTCATCCTCCTCGCTATCGCTTGAGGTTGCTGCTGCAGCAGATTCTACTGCTTGTTGTAAATTTCTTTGTCTGAGCAGCTTCTCTCTCTTTTCTGTCTTCAGAGCCACTTGAAGCAGCACCCTCTTGCTTAAATTCATAACCTTGGTGCAGATTTTAGTGTTAATTTTGGATGCTAAAATATCGCAGTTTTAGAGACATGCTGTCCTCTGCCATAGCTGTGATTTTATGACGGCGCATGCATTCGGTGCAACTAACGCACTGACCCACCTCGCGTGCTGCTGAATCTGAATCTCCAGCAACTCCTTGACGTGATCGACCACTAGTTTAGCTTGGTTAGCCGCGGTTTTGGCGCATTGCAATAGAAATAGCGATATGGTTAATGTTCTGCTTCCAAGATTAAGTCAGCATAGTTCGCGAAATGAATTTAAACCAAATAGCATTTGTGACTAGCACAGTGCTCTTCCATAACTGTGGGATCAGTTATTACAATTTTAACATCATCGAATGTACAGAAAGTGTCACACAGCGGATAATGCTGCAGTAGCAACATGGGTATCAGTACCTTTTCAGCGGCAGAGTGTATCTTGACCTCGTCCTTGTCTATGGGTTCATCCAGATGTTTGAAGTGTGCAGTCAATCAAGTTCTCATCAGGATTAATTACATTGGCCGCATTCAGCGCAGACAACAGTTGGCAGCTGTTATGTGAAAATTCGCTGAATGGTCGAATTTTGGGAGCGCTAACTAAAACTGATCAGGCAGCGGACGCTATTTAATCGAGCGAATAAATTCTATGCTACATGAACACAACTGTTTCATAAACTGTCAGATGCTGCTACTGACGCTGTTAAATTAATAAACACAGAAAGAACGCAGCAAATTTAAGAGAGAAACCTTTGCAATTGAATTAAATTTACATAAAAATTAAATATAATTAAATTGAATTTAACTTCTGACGTGTAGAGTAGCAACACATTCAGAGAAAATCATCGTGAACCTAGGTAGCGCTACAATTATAGTTCACAACAGTTGTCTGCGCTGAATGCGGCCATTGATATCTCTGCGGTAACGCAAAGCGATTCCAAGTAATGTACTGAACACATTGACGACGACTGCAACAGTGCGAAACAACATGAAGAAAGAAACAACAGTCTGAAAGTATCATTAGATTGTTTCATTCACGTATACACAAAGACTTACATTGCTCTGTTGTCGCACGTCAAATTAGAAAAAATTCTAAACCGACGACAGCGACTTTGTTGCAGTCACTCATTGTCGTTGCAACATTTTCACCACTTTCACCTCCATAAGAAATGCATGTAAAAATAATTTGACATTTGATGCACTGTTGCTGTCGTCGTCAATGTGTTCAAGGTATAACTTTCCACTTCCGTCTATTTTGACAGTCAGCTGTCATTTGCTTACGTCTTTTCTCTTTTTTGTCTATGCGTTTTCCTATCACTTACTTCATTATACGCCAACTGGCTGTGATGTTTCAAACAACAAGTACACAAAATCTTAATCCATAGCAGGATTTTATTTGTATGGAAATCGGATTTGGATGTTGGAAAAAACGCGGCTATTGTTCTTGTCTGTGAGGATATTTTTCCAAGGACTCAGTAAATAAATAAATACAATAACGTCTAAAGCTATGATTGTCTGACAGATCTCGATCAGTAGGTGAAACAAAAAATTAACTAGATCACGAAAAGAACTTAATTTTTGATATTACTACGATATCAGCACATCAATATTGTATTGTTATTACCAGGGCTAGGATTTCGATGACATGTCATCTTTTTCTGCTGCTTCTAAGACATTTCCTGCTTATTTAAAACGTCCATTTATTTTTCTTAAATTCCAAACATAAGCTTTTTAATAAGGTTTTTTGGACATTTCTTAGTCATTTTTCATCGTTTTTAGTTTTCAGGTCATTTTTACTAGATTTTTTAGTCATATTTAGAGATTTTAAAGTTATTTCATTGTCATTTTTGGACGATTTTAATTTTTAGAGCATTTTTCGATTTTTTAAGTCATTTAAGTGTAATTTTTAAATAATTTTTTTTTGTTTTTTTTTAAAAAAAATGTCAAAATGCAAATTTTTAAACATATTCCTTTAACACTAGAGTCCCTTCAATCAAAAACAATACCTCTCGACAAAGGAGTAGCTTTGTCTATAGACTTCGATGAAAAAAAAGTTCTGCGCGTGGTGAAACTGACGAAAGGGTGTATAGAAAAATTCAACAAGTGTTAGATAAAAACTCAGGATATGCTAGTATAAAATAAATTTTAATTTAGTAATGTTTTATTTTAAAGGCTAAGTATTTTGTTTATTTTTAATGCAATTGTTCGCGTTTTTAGGTTATTTTCTGCAGTTTTTTGGTCATTTTTGTAATTTTTTTAGGTAATTTTTTGCAGTTCTTTAGGTCATCAAAATCCGAGCCCTGGTTGTTACTATACAAATTATAGTTTGTTAGGTAAGTTTTGACAGAATTTTAAAGACGCACCTGATTTAGATTCTCCTGCAAACTGTTGGTCCTTATCAAAGGTAGCTGCTTTTTTTTAACCAATTTAAACAAATTTTTATTATTAATATAGAAATATAAAATAATTTTTTTTGAAATTGACCAGACATAGATGAAAATTCACTTTTGGTTTTTAAGCTTGGAAATACTTGAATAAAAACTTGTTGCCATTTCAGGCCTTGAAAGGATTTTGACCGAGCTTCTATTGATCAATTGTGTTGTGTGTGTTATTAAATTTAGAAATTTTATACCGATCTTGGACAGCTTATGCTCTCAAGAAAGCTTTACATGGCAGTTTCTACTCTCTTATGTTTGCCACTGTCTGCAGTGAGATGACGGCCGACCAGAAATATTAATTCAATGGAAAAGACTTTCTGTCTGAGATGAAGATGGAACCACGCACTCTACCTACTAGGATACAGCCACCAATGACATAATAATATATCATAACTTATTTCAGATTTTTTTCAGTTTTAATATCGTTTTGATATCGAACCTTTATCGCTTAATATAACTATCGTTATCTGGTTTGCTGGGAATATCTTTGAAAGTATTATGTGTATAAATTTTTTGGTTGACCTTCGGACTCTAAGGGGGGTCTTAGCCCCCTCAGCTAAGGGTCTGATATGCGGCAAACATTTAGGCGAACTACGGTTAAAATATTGACTTAAAATACTTATAATTTCTTAAATAGGAATTAAAAATAGAAGAATAATTTTATAAGTATGAAACAAAATGCACTCCCCATAAGTTGTGGCTAAAGCTAATATTGATTATAATAACTTCAATGCTTCTAAAATATTTATTTAATACAAAACTTCGTATTCATCACTGTAAGAAACTTGAACGGACTAATAGAATCCATCCATCCGATCGCACTGCAGACTCTCCGAAGGTGGTCATAACTCAATATTTAAGTGTGCCAAATACATTTAATCGATTAAAACCTTAAGTAAAGCATGCCTTAGATCTATGTACCCAACTACCATAAATTAAAAATTCCAGACATTTGGCAGCTAAATCGATCAAACGATCACATAAATAACAAATTTTAACATTTTGCTATCGTAGCGTACAGCTCACGAACCTTTGACAATAATATAAATGCTAATTACATGTACAAAAATCTAACAAATCAAACACGCTGATCGTAATAGTAGCAAAATGCAAAAAAAATAGATTAGGAAAGAGTTCCTTGCACGCTAAACAATCTCAATTCTTTACCGAACTAGAGCTTACATGGATTAAAATATATAAACTAAACAAGAAACTTGAATTTATTTTTTTGCCGGCACACGATAATCGTTGCATAAATTAAAGCTATTGTTTTTATTCTTCAGCAAATATTTTTAAAATATTTTGTTTGTGATGCAGAATTTAATTTTAGTTTTGCAATTTGTAAGCAAATTTGTTGAAACCAAGGAAATGTGACGCTGGGCTATAAATTTGAACGAAGAGATCGAGTTAAATGTTTACAAAATATATTTTAAACGTGAGTGGACTGTTAAGCATAGCCAAATACAAAATTTTTTAGACGCTGCTGCTACGATCAAGTGGTTTTTTACTAGTTAAAGCTAATTTCAGCTGGTTTAAGATGTGTTGAATTTTTTTTATTTGTGTTTTTATGTTTTTCGCGCTTTTGAATTTTTTAATGTCTTGTGTTAATCGTGTCAAAAGGTTATCTCCATAATTTATTAATTGAGTAGAACGCCGCGTTTTAGTATTTTTATGACCCTTTTATGTCGGCCACAAAAAATTTTTTGTTGTTGTTCTTTTCAAAAATTTTTACTTAAAATGACGCGTACTTTTATTGATATTTAATATTTTTTCTTAAATGATAGGATATTGTAATCGGCGTTTCTTGGCTAAGCTTGATGAATTTTTTTACCAATGAGCTGAACGCGTGCTAAGTATTCAAATAAAGCCTAATATATACGCGACTCTGTAGAAGAGCATCGGAAGAGCTTACACTGACACATACACAAAAAGCAAAGATTTCAATGTGTCAAGAAGGTCAACACGGAAAGAAAAAATTAATTAGTCTATACTTTAACCAAGCATGAAGACCATTAGTTCTGAGTCATGTATAAAATTTTCAATTTATGCATTATTTTTCTTGTATCACGAAAATGTAAAATGACTTCGCCTGAGAAAAAATTGCTTGAAATGCCTAAAAAAATTTTACTATAGTTTTAAGACATTTTAAGTAGTGTCCGATCGAACAGTTAGGCCTTTTCCGCACTTGGTCAACGCAATTCCAACACAACTTCAACGCAACAGCGAAAAAGTTGGAAAGCAATGCAACTATAAACCGAATGCTTTCAGACTTGCTTCAAAAGTCATGCAACATATAAAAATTGTTATTATATAATAACTCATGTTTTTCGACTTCTTGCACTAATTTAATATTTAACACTTGCTCATTCATCTTGCAAACTATTTCTTCTTCTTTTAGATTCTATTAGAAACTAATTAATTAGCTTATTCACCTTGATTAATATAAAGCCTACTGCACTACAAATACTTGAATTCACAAAACAAACAAACTGATGCAACACGTCGCCGATGAAAATTGCGGAAAGCCGCGTTGCGTTGAACAGGTTGAGAACGTGTCGAGAACTTGTTGCGTGCAAATTGCTTAATCTGAAGGTTCCGGTATAAATACACAGGCTAGCAACTTGAGTTGGAGTTGCGTTGACCAAGTGTGGAAAAGGCCTTACTGACAGTTTTGTGTTTTTTTTTGTCAGTTTCGGCTAGTTTTGGCTATTCGGCCTCAATATGGCTGAACCCCGAAACCGAAACTTTTGGTAAGAATTTCTTGCATCAGTCATTTAATTAAAAAATATGAGTTTGGTTTATTCAAAATATTTACAAAGCGTTACACAAAAAAACAAATGTAATTCGTTTAAAATTTGATTTATCGTGTAAACGCAAAACATTTTAAATAATTTTATGCGTTCAATACTATCATTTTCGATTTTATCATCTCTATTGAAAATAATATTAATATGTTTTTTAATGAGAAGCCAAAAAATGGGGCCTTAGTAGTCTAATGAAGAGTGCGCTAGACTATGAGCCCAGAGGTCCCTGGTTCAAATCCGGGCTTGAGCATGGTTCTTTTTACTTTCTTTATTCTTTCCTACATTTAAGAATTATGGAAAAACTAAAAATTCACAACTAAATTTTGGAAAATTTGAAATTAAAGGACAGGAGCAACTAACGGCTGGAATGCTTACCGAGGTTAAGGCATAACACTAGCCTCGGTTAAAAGCAATTCAAATTGTCTTTCACGTTTGTTTCACCTAACAAATCATTCACGTATGTTTCCAATCAATTCCTCTAAATAACACTGGTCAACAGTGGTTATGCCACACGAACTTTGATAGCTAATACTGTTTAAGCTGTATTCTCACGTTATGAAACTGATTTTTTTTTTTTATTTGGCCTCAGATTTTTTGTGATTTTGGACTTTGTGTTTTAACGACTTTGATCCTGTTTTTATGCTCTGGAATCCAAACAACTTAACGCAAAGCAAAATAAAAAGCACCATCCCATAGAAAATTAAACAAGCTTTTTAGTGAGGTATTTTTTATTTTTCTGCCATATTTAGTCTGTCAGATTTTCAGGTTCAAAATAAAATTTAGGATTTTTTTGTTAAAAATTTTGACTTTTACAAGTATTTTTTTTTATATTTAGAGCCATATTTACAAAAACTTTAGTTTTATCGTATTTCATATTTAATTTCCTTAATTCTGATACCAAAAACATAAACATTATCCGAGACGAACAATTAAAATAAAAGAAAATAAGCTTTCTGAACTATTGGGATCTCGATTACTAGGATGGAATTTGCTACATCATGACACTAAAATAAGCTATTTTCGGAATCGTGCTCAAATTTTCCAAACATACTTTACTCAAGATGGGGATTTGGTGTACTGAAATTATATAAATGGGATTATGCAGATGTTAGAAATCGATTTTGACCCCTCCGACTGGCGTTTATTCATTGACGCTTCAAAAGCAAGTTTAAAAGCAGTTTTACTGCATAATGGTAATATCCTTCCTTCTGTACCTCTGGCTAATTCTGCGAATATGAAAGAAACGTATGAAAACATGAAGCTTTTACTTAAAAAAAACAGTTACAGCACATATTCTTTCAAAATATGTTGCGATTTAAAAGTTGTTGACCTATTACTCGGACTTCAGCTGGGTTATACCAAATTTTGCTGTTTTTTATGTGAATGGGACAGTCGAGACAGAACAAACCATTACAGTAAAAAAATTTGGCCAACGCGTGCATCTTTCATTCCTGGACAAAAAAATGTGCAGTATTTACCTCTGGTGGAGCCATCTAAGGTACTTCTGCCACCATTGCATATTAAATTAGGTTTGATGAAAAATTTTGTAAAGGCAATGGAACGGGATGGAAGTGGATTTTTATATCTTAAAGAAAAATTCCTCAAAATAACTGATGCAAAGATAAAAGTGGGTATTTTTGTAGGACCCCAAATCAGAAATTTAATAAAAGATGCACTATTTCAAGAAAAATTGAGAGATTTAGAAAAACCGGAATGGAGTTATTTTAAGGATGTTATTGCAAATTTTTTGGGTAACTGTAAGAGTGACAGTTACAGAGAGATAGTTAGCGAGCTGTTGTTGGCTTATCAAGCATTGGGCTGCAACATGTCACTAAAGATTCATTTTTTACACTCACACCTCGATTTTTTTAATGAAAACTTGGGGTCTGTGAGCGATGAGCACGAAGAAAGGTTTCACCAAGATATTTTGAATATGGGATATCGTTACCAGGGCAAATGGAGCCCTTGTATGTTGGCAGATTACTACTGGACTATCAAAAGGGACCAACCAGAAGCTAAGTTTGCTAGAAAATGTTAGATGGTGAGTTTATAATAACAGTTATTAAAATTTTTACATTGAATGTCATTTAGATACAAGCAGATTGCTAAGAGTGCTTAATGCTTCATATGACTATATGGCTAGTTCGCTTATTTTCTTTTATTTTAGTTGTTCGTCTCGGAAAATGCTTATGTTTTTGGTATCAGAATTAAGGAAATTAAATATGAAATACGATAAAACTAAATTTTTTTGTAAATATGGCTCTAAATATAAAAAAAAATACTTGTAAAAGTCAAAATTTTTAACAAAAAAATCCTATATTTTATTTTGAACCTGAAAATCTGACAGACTAAATATGGCAGAAAAATAAAAAATACCTCACTAAAAAGCTTGTTTTATTTTCTATGGGATGGTGCTTTTTATTTTGCTTTGCGTTAAGTTGTTTGGATTCCAGAGCATAAAAACAGGATCAAAGTCGTAAAAACACAAAGTCCAAAATCACAAAAAATCTGAGGCCAAATAAAAAAAAAATTCAGTTTCATAACGTGAGAATATAGCTAAAACAGTATTAGCTATCAAAGTTCGTGTGGCACGAAAAAGTTGCTAAATTGTTGACCAGTGTAATTTATCACATTCCTTTCAGGTCAAAGACCAAACCTTGGTTCTTTGGTCTTTTTTTTTAAAAAAATTACAATTAAACTTCCGAACGAATTCTGTTTGTGTGGAATTAAGGAAAAGAAAACGAAATATTTCTATTCTTATTTTATTAAACTTTAAAACAAAATATACTCTGTTTTGCAGTTTTACAAAAATATACATTGTAGGAATAAAATAAAAAATTATCTCTTTTATTATTATAATATACTTCAATTAATTATTATAAGCTTCAATATGTAAAGAATACTTTTTGTATAAAATTTTTTTCTTTTATGTATAAAATGGTATTATTGTTTCTTTATAATAAAAAAAAATTATTAGCAAAAAACATGAATTTTCATATAAATAACAATTATAAAGCAAGACTAGGTATATCTTTACATGGTTTAAATGCAATAAGGTACAAAAAGTTATATTTATTTAAATTATTCCAAAATGTTTCTTTCTGTCCTTGCGAGAAACAAACTCTTTCACCACCTCCATCGAATTCAATTCTTCGGTTTTATCTTTGTGAATGTGTATAAGTGTCGCATGAGTGAGTCGTTTCTGTGTCATAGTTGTTCGAAGATACGTTTTAAGTCATCTTAGTGCCCTAAAAAACGCTCAGATGAAGCTGCTGATGCAGGCACAGTCAAAAGCAAAGCAATAAGTTTTTCAACTTCATTTAATATTTTTTTTTACAGTATCCGAATTTTTTGCAAATTGGGACACAATGCCACTACAAATTGAAGGTGTTTGGCCAGGCAATTGCTTCAGCAATTTAAGTTGCGCGTGGAGGTCGCTCACATCAAAATCATCTGCATAAAGATCTAGTTTTGTTTTTAGATTTCGTTCAGAAGGCACTTTTCCGTTGAAGGCTTCGATTACAATATTACAGTATTGAGCTACATACTTAAGGGTGCTTTTAAACTGAAGTGGTGGGCTTGCAGTAGAAACTCTACATTTTGTTCTATCTTTTTGCAAACACAGAGAAAGAAAATGGTTATCCGCAAGCATGCTTATGAAGAAGAGAGAAAGAAGAGGAAAATATCTAATACAAAAATATTATCGTTGTAAAAAAAACTGACATTTTGAATAACTTTTGAAGTTTTCTTTTGAAATTGTTTATCTAGCTAAAAAAGTTGGGAGCAATTGCCCCCCTTTTCCCCGCTTCCGACGCCAATGAATTTTATCAGTATTTTAAAATGGGAGCCTTGATAAAAGGCTTTTTTTTTCTAAACGGAGAGAAATATTATTCTAATGTAAAGCAATTATTTTGCTTGATTTAAGAAAATTTAAAATTAAGCCTCATTTGTTCAAACAAGCATTAAAAACTAAAGGTAAGAAAAAAATTTATAATGAGCATTTATTTCAAAAATTGAGTTAGATAAATGATTGCCTGAAACAGGAATGCAATACTTGATTCTAGAGACTGAAACACGACTTAAATAAAAAAAATATTTTCTTTAAATAAACAAATGTAGAGTTGGTAATTAAAAAAATTACTGAATCATAACTAAATTGAAAAGATTTTAGTACAAACAAAATTGTTTCCTTGAATTTAGCAAATTGTTCTCAACTCAAGCACATATTTCTTTCACTTTTAATCAGATTGCATTAATTCAAGAAGTGTTTAATAATTAGCAAACTTTCAAGCTACCATGTCCATCCGGTGCTAGAATAAGTAACTTTTACTAGGAAAATTTTTAAAATCGCAACTTTTAAAAATTTGGCTTTGAGAAATAATTAATTTAAACTTTGTCGTTTATACATTTAATATTATTATTGAAAAAAAAATTGCATATATATTACTTTTTCTCCAATTAACAACAATATTTTCGTCGACATAGCTGAAGTCTGTTGAAAATTACTTTGCTATATGATTCACTAGTGAGTTTTTATTTTATCACACTTCATGTAGACACATACAAGTACCCTTATCAGTATGTTTTAGTTAACAAAAACAAATAAATCGCTGATCGTATGCCGATATTGCTACCAGGCAACGTTGGTCTCGAAAGGGAACAAAAGTTGTGCATATCAAAGTGGATGAACTGCAGAAACCATAGATGATTTCGTAGGAATTGATGTAGTGATCAACGAAACAGGATGTAATGTCTGCTTGGTGGTTTGTTCTGCAAACAACTTTTTATTGTTGCAACCTGTTGCTTCATGTTTAAATATAATTCTAAAACAGTTATATATTTTTTTTTAATTATAAAAACAATTCATCAAGGGCAAGAAATTTCTCAAATCAAGCTAAATATTCTATTTATCAGTAAATAGTGAACTATTGTTCACTTGAATTTATCTAAACACACAAGTATTTTAATTAAACTTTTAGACATAAGAAGATTAATGAAATATATTAAAACACAACGAAGATATTTGCGACGAAAGCCAAAATTTTGACTTTGTAATAGTTTTTTTGGCTTTAGGTAAGGATGTTATAAACAAAAATTCATTGTATTGCACTAAAATTTTCTATAGTTTTCAAGATATGAGAATGTTATTGGTGTTCTTAAGAAAATTTAAAAAGTAAGTATACATTAACATATTTTGGATAGGAAAATGTATATTGTAGGGTACACATTAGAAATAAACAAAAACTGCGCAGGTGGTGTTTGTAGCCCTTTTAATAACCCAAAACTCTTTCATAGTTTATTCAAACGTACAGTGTAGCGCAAAACAATAGCAACAAAATCAGTACGCTGCTACACAATCGAGTATCTTTTTAAAAATTAGGGACACACAAAAATTATTATAGGAACCCAAGCATATATTCATATATCATATTAAAAACAAATCATATTCAAATTTTGTTTTGTTTTTTTATTAAACTTAAAATTAATGTTACTGCATTCAGTTCACCTGAGAGCAAACCAAAAGCAACATAATTAATATTTGGTGTAAGATTCATTCTTCTTGATAACCGCTGCACATCTGAGCGGCATCGACTCTATTAAATTAGATATGTTGGCATTAGAGATTCATACAGTGCTTCATACAGTGCAGTCTTATTGGAAAACCATGACCAGACACTTTTACCTTCAAAATTCAAAAAAGATTTTCGATGGGATTCAAGTCATTTTGACTGTGCCGGCCAATCAAGGACTTGAATCCCATTGCCTCTAATGTAAGTTTTGATGAGCTTTGAAGTGTGCTTTGGGTCGTTGTCGGGCTGAAACGTTCGCTGAAGCGACATATTCCACTATGAATGTGGTTGCATCTTGCTTTCTAAAATGTCATTATATACAAATCGATCCATAATTCCATCGATTTCTTGAAATGATTCAACTTCATTATAAGAAAAACAAGTGCAGACCATATTGCCACCGCCTCCGTGCTTAAAATTTATTTTGCAGTTTCGGGCTTCAAGTCGTGTACATGGGTGGCACCGTACCGTGCACATCCCATCTGAATTAATTGAGTTGAACTTTGATTCATGGCTAAAAAACGGTCTTCGATTTTTGAACGGTCCAATTTAGGTGCTCTTTTGCAAGACTGAGTCTAAAAAACAATAAACTGCAACTTGTTGTCACAATTTCAGACAGAATTGTTTAAATTGTTACACCTCACCTTGTTTTTTATGCTTAGCTGTAAGCAAAGGTTTCTCTACCGGTCTGTAACTTCTTTAATCGTTCTCAACGGCTCGTCATCAAACAGTGCTGTGATGGATATCTAAATCAAGTGTCCGAACAACCTCTTTGGATGTGGCAAATGCATTTCGTTTGAACACGCCACAAATGTTCTTGTCATCACGCAGCTATGTCTTCTGCGGCCGCCTTCTTTAATGCACCGTTGTTGCGTCTTTTGTGATGGTATATTTCTTTATTAATCTGCAAACTATTGACCGATTAATAGCAAACTGTTTCTCGTTATATATTTGTGAATTTCCGTTTTTATATTCGGAAATAATTTGTAATTTAAGAGCTTCACAGTATTTAAAACATGCCATTATAAATGGAACAGTCAATGTCACAACTAGCGCAAAAACAAAACTAAACTTAAATGTTTATGACTAACAAACAACACGTACTTTACAATAACGGAACTTTTACCGGTAATTCTTGGAACTTCTATTCTCTTTTTACATTTTTCAAGTTTTGTTGCTTTTGTTTTGCTCTCAGACAAATTGAATGTTTTCACATTAATTTTAAATTTAATAAAAAAAACAAAACCAAATTTGAATTTGATTTGTTTTATGTATGATGTATGAATATATGCTTTGATTCCTATAATCATTTTTGTGTATCCCCAATATTAAAAAAGATACACGATTTTGTTGCAGCGCACTTATTTTGTTGCTATTGTTTTGCGCAACACTGTATCTCTAATTTTTAACTAACTTTTCAGTGTTTTTAATTTCCATTATTTTACAAAAGAACCGTTATTTTGAAGTGAGTCCTTTTTTGGTGATAAAAAGTAGCCTATGTCTCAACCAGGGACGTAAGGAACCTACATATTTTAAGAAAATCCATCCAGCAGTTTTCACGTGATGCGCGTTCGGGCAGACAGACATACAGACAGAAAATATTTTTAAAAATTACAATTTTAGAATCTACAACCTTTAAAAAGTTGAGTGCAAAAAGAATTTCGAAAAATATTCAATGCACAGATTTTTTTGCAGTTTTTTTATATGTATAAACGCGGAGAAAAGACATGGTTGAGACATGATTACTGCAATAGGAATTTGTTTACTGTAATTATTGTACTATTCCTTACTTACTTACTTAGTTGGCGCTACAACCGTATGTCGGTCTTGGCCTCATCTAAGAATTTGCGCCAGCCATTTCTGTCTTTCGCTTGCTGGTGCCAGTTGGAAATTCCAAGCTTTGTCAGGTTGGCCTCTACTTGGTCTTTCCAACGAAGATGCGGTTGTCCTCTTCTGCGTTGACCGCCGCTGGGTACCGAATCGAATGTTTTCTTCACTGGAGCATCGTCTTCATGCGCTGAACATGACCAAGCCAGCGAAGCCGCTCGATTTTAATGCGCTTGACTATGTCGATGTCAGCGTACAGCTCATACAGTTCATCATTCCACCGTATTTGGTACTCGCCATTGACGCAAATTAGTCCGTAGATCTTACGAAGAATATTTCTCTCGAATGCTCCTAAAGTCTTTTCATCTGAACTGCTCAGCGTCCAGGTTTGTGATGAATAAAGTAGGACGGGCATGATGAGCGATTTATAGAGTGTGATTTTCGTTCGGCGAGAGAGGGCTCTTCTCAATTGCCTACTGAGCCCAAAGTAACACCTGTTGGCAAGAGTTATTCTTCGTTTGATCTCAATGCTGATGTCGTTGGTTGAGCTAATGCTGGATCCCAGATAAACGAAGTCCTTTACAACCACGAAGAATGTATTGTCAACTGTAACGTGGGTTTCAAGACGCTGGGATTGTTTGTTTGTTAACACCAAGTATTTTGTCTTATCTGCATTCACTGCCAGACCCATTCGACATGACTCTCTTTCTAATCTGCAAAATGCTGCACTGACTTCGCGCGTATTATGGCCAATGATATCGATGTCATCAGCATACGCAAGCAGCTTAACACTCTTGTAGAATATTGTGCCACTACGTCTCAGATCAGCAGCTCGGATGATCTTTTCCATCATTAGGTCGAAAAAGTCGCACGATAAGGAATCACCTTGTTTGAAACCTCGTTTGGTAACAAATGGTGGGGAGAGGTCCTTCCCGATTTTCACTGCACTGCTGGTGTTACTCAGTGTCATCCTGCAAAGTCGTATTAGTTTTGCAGGACTACCAAATTCAGACATGGTGGTGTACAGGTGCTTCCTTATTGGGCTGTCGAAGGCGGCTTTGTAGTAGACAAAAAGATGGTGGGTGTCGACTTGTTTTTCTTGAATCTTCTCCAAGATTTGTAGTAGCGTGAAAATCTGGTCGATGGTGGACTTTCCAGGTCTGAAGCCACACTGATAAGGTCCGATCAGTTCGTTTACAATGGGCTTCAATATTTCACATAAAACGCTCGGCAGAACCTTATATGAAATATTAAGAAGGCTTATCCCACGGCAAATTGCACAGGTAGTGGGCTCGCCTTTTTTGTGGATTGGGCAAAGCACACTGAGATTCCTATTATTCCTATATTATGTACTATTCCTGCAAACATAAAGTTTTGCCTTAATAAAGTCATTATTTACTAATTGTGGTACCAAAAATAACATTATGGTTCAAATCATGCTATCGTCAACATATTATAATTGGCTCAACTATTAGTTGCAGCAAAAATTATGTGGTTCTGTCAATCATGATAAATGTGAATATTATGATAGAGACCAACATACTAGAATTTTTAATGTTTGTCTGAACTACTTTTTGATCGTGGGTAAACGAAGCAGCACATAGTCAAAAATCGAAAGAACTTATTGTGTTTGAACAGTTTGCAGAACACCTTTCACTTTATTCAGAGACAATAAGGCAATTACTATGTTTTGCTATAAATCGCCTTATCCTAAAGACTCCACGAAGAAAAATTACATTTTTGACATTGATTGTGGCAAACATATTTCCATTTACCGTAAATATTGCTATTTTTGTGACAATGCACTCAATGTACCATGTTTATGAATAACTTTAGTCAGGCGACCGGTAGTAGCAGCTGTGGTCTACTGGTAGTCGGCATGGCTCGTAAGCAAAAGAGCCGTGGTTCAAACCCCAGCTCGAACAGAAAGTTTTTCAAAAAGTTTTTCCAATTGAATTAATATTTCTGTTTCAATAATATTTTGGTTCCTACGGAAAAACTCATTTTCTAAATATAGTTGTTGTAATCATTTTACCATGATCATAGAAACCATTATATGTTTAAGAACATGGTAACAACAATCATAATCCGAATCATACTATGATCCTCTTAAAACATGATTGTTGCAACTATGTTTTTTCTCTGCGTGTAGATAACGAAATTTTTCACATAAAATTTAATGGTTGACTGTGTCAAATGTTTTGGAGAAGTCTAGAGCACAGAGCAATGTTAGGTGACACGAATCATTTGAAACTCTTATATCGTCGGGAACTTTGACCACAACAGTCGAAGAGCTGTGACCAGGATGACAATTTTTGGAACATCAATGCATGACAACCAAAACCTTCTGATATGTATAGCATTTTTATTAATTTATAGTATTCCCCGGGAGACGTTGTCCTGCCATAGACTGCTTTACTGCCATATAAGATTTTGCTATTCGGAAAAACAGATTTTATATATCCACCAATTTTAGTATAGTTGCAGAAAGTAACGATATGGACTAAAAAATCAAATTTTAGTCTAATACTACCAAAACTGTTAGAAATGAAGCGCTTTTAGATTTTAAAGGGCTATGGTTTGACCTAAATTTAAATAATATTACTGTCGGTTGTTTTTGTATACACAATTTTAAAGAGCGAAAAATGTGATAAAAAACCCTTCTTAAAATCCAAATGTCCGCTATTTTTGCAATTTTCAACTATTTATTGATAACTTATAAAATTTTTGGTCTGTTTTATATCAGATGACATGAACCTGCAGTGGGAAGGGGACTGTTTGGGTACTTTTTTTTCAACGTGACGTGGAAATTTTCCTATACTTAAAGAATCAGTAAATAGCTGTCAAAAAACTCAAGGTGTTCATTTATTTCCTTCTATGAAAAAAAAATTAAGAACATTGCCGTGTTTTTGGACCTCTAAATGAGAACCTGCCATTAAACCATCTCGTACTCGAAACTCGAAACTGGAAACTGCAAAAATTTCAGCTCAATTCAGCTTCACTGCACGCTTATCCCTCAAAAAGTGGACGTAACTGAAGTAGGACCCGCGCGTATTTAGTACAGTTTTCGAGAGTACTAAACCATATGAACTAAATTCCAAAATTTTAGTCTGATATGACCTATGATTTGTGGGTGGAAAAGGGGGTGTGGCATATTTTTTCTTCCTAAAACATCTCTTCACTTAAAACTTATCCCCTGAAAAAGGGGCGTTAACGTATTGCGATAACTCTAATTTTTAATACAGTTGAGGAAAGTAACCATACGAACTAAATTACCAAATTTTAGTCTTATATAACAAAAAGCGTCCAAAATATATCATTTTCATTGATTTCTGGGCGGTAAAAGGTGGCGTGGAAACCCATTTTTAGTACAGTTGCCGGCAGTTACAAATACGACCAAAACTGTCTGAAATATAGAATTTTTGTGTTTTGTGGCAATTGAAAAAAAAACCACACAAAACCGAAAATAATTAGAATTATACAAGTAATTCTAGCTAAAATAAATTCGAGTGCAATAAAATTGCACAAAAACCAAAGATACAAAGAAAACATATAAAAGAATGACACAGCAACAATTGACGCTAATAAAGATATAAAAAGAAAGTAACAAGAAATCCCGTTGGCTTTAATTGTACAAAACTATGCTCGCACTAGGGAGTCCTAGGCACCCAGATGGAATAAAAAAAACCAAAAAGTATGAACCGATCTCAAAAGCAAAATCATGCGCAATATAAAACCTGGTAACAATTGCATCTCAAGTGTTCTCTGACTGACTTGCTCACTGTTTATCGTTCGATGACGCTTAATATCTGTGTGAATAGCTGCCAATAAAAGTGTATAAATATCGTTTATTTATACAATGGTTGAAAACCATAAAAAAATTAAACAAAGGGCCAAAAAAATCATATAAAGGTGAGCTGAAGGTATAAAATAAGGATAGAAAAAATACCACTACAAAGAAACATTGCAGAAAAATTAAGTATCTCGCACAAAGGTAGAAGAAAAAAAAAACACTTAAACAACATGTTTGTGAAAAAAGACGTGAAACAAAAAATAATATAAACGCTGTGTAAAGGTGTCAAAAACAACACTGAGATGTCCCGGTGTGTCCAGAGGGCGCAGAGTTCAGCTGAAATCAGCACAACACAGCGTGATGCAACTTTATTTCCACACTCTCGATGATGTTTTGTTGTTGTAATGCTATTGTTGCTGTAGTATTTGCTGTTAGGAAAAACAATGAAAAACGTGGCAAATCATCTCATTGTTCGAAACAAAATCAGTTTTAATGATGATGAGATTGAGTTGCGATTAAAAATGAGCAACAAAAAATCTATATTTTTATTTTTTTTATAGAAGAACAGCAATAAAAACGAAACTGATGATGATAAAAATGTATTTCCAATTCTGTGAAAGTGCGGTGTTTTTTTTTTTTTTGGCAAAGTGAGAGTGAAAAATTGGTTAGAAATTAATAAGAAATTTGAAGGAGGGAACATTTAATATAATTGTGTGACTGATGACACAATTCGAGAAAATTTGAAAATTATCTTTTCCCATCAAAAAATATTGCTCTTCTGTAATAGTTAAAGTAATAGATGATGTTAGAATACCCTTTGATATGGGACATCTGACCTTACTTTGTTTGCTGAACTTTTCCAAAGCCTTTGATTCAGTAAACCATAGTATTTTGTGTAAAAAACTAAAGTTTAATTTTGGTTTCTCCGACACTTCAGTTCGTCTTTTAAATACTTATTTAGGCGGAAGAACACAGAGAGTAAAAGTGGGGAATGTTTTTTTACATTTATGAGTACTACCAGCGGAGTTCCTCAAGGCTCGCTTTTGGGTCCACTTCTGTTTTGTCTAGACCTAGCGGGCTCATTGAAGATTTGTGTGTAAGAATAAATTAAGATTTAGATACTGTAGCTAAATGGTCTAAAGATAATAAACTCAAACTAAATCCCCTAAAATCATACATTCTACCGATTTCAAAATACCCTTCTTAAATTATGATTTACTCCCAATTCTACTCAATAGCGCTAAACTGGAAGTTGTTATTAAGGCATCTGACCTTGAGTGGATCACATTAATTACTGCGTGATTAAAGTCTACTATGTTCTTCGCAACCTAAGAATTACCTCAGCGTATATTCCCGTCGAAACAAGACGAGCACTTGTCTTACAACTGCTGATGCCTATCATCTAGGGCATCCAATCCCGGATTTTTTTTAGTACTGACAGTCCCGGGATTGCAAGGCCTAAAATACCGGAATTTTCGGGATCCCGGGATTGCCTCTACAAAAAATTTTTTTTTTAATATTTCTACAAAAAATTCAATGACCTACCAAACTGTCTGTAAAGAAAAAAAAAACACGATAGGCCTTACCAATAGTCATCTTAATTGTCGACTCTAACAGCCCTATTCCTGGCAAAGTAACAGTTTCTATTCAGTATTTTTAATATTTCTATGTGTTTGTTGTAATTTTTTGATTTCAAACAAAATTTGAAGCTCAAAAATAATAAATTTTGATAGAAATTGCCACCTGCTTTTTAGATAGTGACAATTTTATTAAAAAATTTTGTTTTAGACCTTAAAATTTTGTTTTGAAAACAAAAATTACAACAAACACACATAAATATTAAAAATAATGGGTAACAATTGTTACTTTGCTAGAATTGGGCTGTAAATTTAGTGTAAGCTTTTTGAAAACAAATTCTATAGAAAGAACGTCAGAAAAGCTCACACTCAATTTAGAGTTGGCATTAAATCGACTATTGGTAAGGCCCAATGTGTTAAACACATAATATTTCCTAAGAAATACTGAAATGTGATTTTAATAATACAAGAATAAAAATCTTTTTTAACCAGCAGTAAAAAATATGACGTGATACTGAAATAACGAAATTGCATCTTAAAAATCAAAAAAAACCAAACTTTCTTAAAGATATACTAAAATTATTATACTATTCAATATTTTTTTTTTTCAATTTTGAGAAAATGAACAAATGAGACCAAGAGCGACATACGGTTGTAGCGCTAACTATGTAAGTAAGTAAGTAAGTACAAAAAATTCAATGATGCTACCTAAGAAAAACCTGTATGTGATTTTAAAAATTTTTTTAAAATAAAAACCTTTCTTAAAATAGCTGTACAAAATAACACAATGTTTGAAATTCAAGATACTTCCTTAAAAATACTGAAATATAATTTTAATAATACTAAAATATAAATATTTTATAAGTAGCTGTACAAAATATGACGTAAAAAATATAATATGTAAACCTTTCTTAAACTAGCTCTATACAATATTAAAAAATACTAACTTAGAACAACTCAAATGTGACCTTTAAAAATTAAAAAAATCCTAACAAGCTGTACAAAATATCACAAAATTTCTATTTAGAAATACTAAAATTAATAAACTGTTTCATGTTTTTTCAATAATTTTATGAGCCTTTTGAATGATCTCATTTCATTAATTTTTTTCTTAAAAGAATTGATCCTTGTTTTTCAGAAATAAACAATAAATACTATCCAAACATTTAATCGAAACTGTGCTTTTTAGCATTTTAAAATCTTCTGCAATATTTTGTATTGTAAAACAAGGCATAACTACTTTAAAACTTCTATTGCGTCTTTCAAGAAATTCGTTTTTTAAGGCTTGTCAATCCCGGGTCTAGTCCTGTGTTTACAAATCCCGAAATCCCGGGATTGCCGAAGCGTCTCGAAATTGGATGCCCTACTATCATCACTTCGGGATTTCGGGATTTGTAAACACAATCCCGGAAACCCAAGACTAGACCCGGGATTGACTGATTTCTATCAATCCCTGGATTTGTAAATACAATCCCGAAATCCCGGGATTGCCGAAGCGTCCCGAAATTGGATGCCCTACTATCATCACTTGCTCAGAACTTGTTTATAGCAATCTAGATTCACGCTCATCCCACAAGTTGTTGGTTGCTCTAAATAACGCTGCCCGTTACGTCTGTGGACTGAAGAGTGCGATCATGTATCCTTCTTTCGTACTAAGCTACTCGGTCACTGCTTATTTCGCTATCATGAAGCAAGAAATTTTATATTTTTGCATAAAATAATCTACTCACTTTGCCCACATTACTTGTATGAAAAACTTCAGTTCTGCAGGTCAAGTAGAAGCATGAACCTATTGATTCCGAGCTACTACTACAAAAATTCTAGCAGACTGTTTTTCGGCAGTGAAATAAGACTGTGGAATTCTCTACTAAATAGCATTAAAGTAGTCTCCAACCAAAAAGCCAAAAGCAAAAATAGTTTAATCTTTAAATATTTCTCTTAACTCTATCTGCTTTTTTCTCCTTCTTCTTTTTGAGTAATTGTTAATTTTGTTAATTTATGTATTGTTCTTATAAATAAGTTCCAAGCTATTTTTAATATTCTTTTAAAGTTATTATTCTAAGAAATTTTTTCTGTTTTTTTTATATTTCTCAAAATTCATTATATGTGACCCGGTAAGTTAAAAGGGACCTATGGGTCGAAAAAATCAATTTTAACTTTTTTAGTGATTCTTATAGTAGACAACACGCACTTTCTAATGCAACAAACCACAGCTTTCTAGCTGCATTAGTTTTGGCAGAAATTAGCTTCAAATTAAACACTTTTGATTTCCCGAGTAACAAGTTTCAAGTAAATCCAATATCATAACAAAATCATCCGCCACATTGGATCCATCATATTGGATCCGCCATTTTGAATTTTCAAAATCTAATACCAGATTCGTAATCAGCGACCCCAAAAACCTCCGAGTAACAAGTTTCAAGCCATACACTCACAGAACTAAACCCATTGCCGCAACCGAAAAATTGCCCTACTAACTTTGTCGATTGTCGGCAATTTTCTAAATGCAATTGCCACAATCGCCAATTTCCCAATTGAGCTAATTGCGTCATTCCGTTGCGAGAACGGAACTGCAGACAAGCTTTTGAGCCATTCGGTTGTGCACAACGAACTGTTTATCGCGTTTACCAGAACTCGGTTATATGAACCGAGTCTTCCCATCGTTTCGACTTACACTTACTCGTTAGATTGAGGATATTTAATCGTTAGCAGAAAATGTAGGTGCAATTTGTACACAAAAGTGGATAAATTGCAATTTTCATATTATTGCACATTCCTGCTGAAACGTTTACTGTATTGGAGCAGTATTTTGAACTCTTTATTTGATCAGTTAATATTTCATCTTTTCGTATCTCGAAACAAAAAAAAAACAATCAATCAAGACACGAAAAAAAATGGTTTTTTTGTATCGTGAAACATATTTCTGCTTGCATCTTGCGTGTTATGTTTTGAGAGATATTTGTACTTCAAATATTAAACTGAAGCACAAAAACTTAACCCATTAATGCCCAAATTTTTTTGGGAAGGTTTACAATTTTTGTAAACTCCTGCTTGTATAAAAGTTAACCTCAACTGTTATCAATTTCAAAATCCTATGTATCCTGGTTTGTTCCTTTTGGGATGTTAAATTTTTCAGTTATCATGTGTTCTGAAAAACATCTGAAAGTTTTTTTGATAAAATTATATATTTTTTTAGCTCGTTTCTATTTTAAACTTTAACTGGTACACCTCAAAAGAAATCACACTTACAGTACATCTGATCCCAGAGACCACACTTAAAAGAGACCACAAAACTTAAAATTATATATAATTTTAAGTTTTTAATTTACTATGCATCTGTTGTTATTTTATTTAATAATCTTGTTGTTAGATTTTTTTAACTTGCGGCATGCAAAAGAAAATAATTCATAGATGCTAACATATTTACTCAGTAAATTGAAATTGACAAGCGATGAACTGATGAAACGATGACAACGAAGAAAAATTGAAGGATTTACTGCAAATCGATGAAAATTAGACCATTTCCTTAAAAAAAAATAATAAAGCGCTATTAATTTTATTTTTGAGCTCAGACGATAATCCTTTCCTATCTGCTACTTTTTACTTTCACTTTTTCCCAGAACGCGGGAATTTTAATGGAATTAAATAAGTCCCATACACAAAGAGATTTGGTGCGGATATGTAGTTGGCAAGAGACTACGGCATTACGTTCTGCAACTGACACCTCTTAACGAATGACTTGTCTCAAACCGTATCAAGGCTAATTTCTACCACATAAGCCTAATATGTGCGCGAGCTCCAACACCTAGAAGACACCGTCAAAACATAAAAATCCTGCTTGCTAACTTAAACCATAGGGTGAGCAAAAAAAATATATTTGGTGCAACAGTCGGAAAGTTCAGCCTCCATGACAACACTTTTAATAGCCGAATAAGGCTATTTATTTCTGCTTATAAATGGATTATTTTTAAAATCGATTTGGAGCTTTGAACAGGAGCGCTTGAAGATATGATTTATCATGAATTTTTATTTACATTCATGTTCAAGGGTCCTCAAATTGCCTTATATGAAAATTTCTAGGTTTAAGGCTCAACTCTACGATTTCTGTAAATGCCTGGTTAGATTACAAGGTTCGGAATAAGTAAGACTACTTACAAGTTCTCAAGCTTGACCACATGTATAAAATCAGCCCTCTTAAGGATGTAGTCCACTTCGTCGGCTAAGAAATAGGCTATTTTTGGGAATTTCTCGTGAGCTTACTATGAAAGATATGTTTTTGGAAATGGTTAGAGATGATAAATGAAATCTAAAATTACAAAAATAAAAAAATTTTATTCTTTTTTCGGGTTTTTACACATAATTCGTATTTAAACGGAACGCCATTATTTGGAGGCAGGTCGGCTCCCACTCGATATCTCAGCAACGGCATATCTGAAACAAAAAATCGTAATGCCTTAGATTCGGTATGACAATGGCTACAAAAGAGACCATTGATATTAATTTTTAACAATTGTTAATTTTAAGTAACAAAAACCAAAAAAATTTAAGAAATTCTGGTTTTTTCGCTGTTATTTGTAAAAAATATATAAAGTTGAAATCAATATTTTAACACGCTTTTCGTGAGTATTTCTGTGTAGAATATGTGGTTAAAATTTCAAAAAGATCGGCCCGCAGGATCCTGAGAAATCCTGTGGGGCACCCGTGAAAAAATTACACTCAGAAAAAAATATACAGAAAATCTAGAAAAATAGCACCCAATCGTCAGAAAATCGGACTTCTTTTAGCTCCATGGCCGATTTTCTAAAAATAATATTAAGTATATATTTTTCATTAAATTGACACCAGAAGTGTGAAATAGTTTAGGAAAATGATCCAATCATTTTCGACCTATTTCATAAAATTGAAGAAACTTAACGCAATTGTGTTGAAATATTATTACATTTTAGTAAGTTTTTCTACCGTTTACATATCATCGGCTATAACAGTAAAATTTTCTCTGAACCTAAGAAATTTTTCATCGAATCCCTGGAAAATATTTGGAATTTTTGCAAAAATGCCCTTTTTTAAGATTTTATACACCCTCCTGTATGTGAAATTATGATTTGTATACTGACGAAAGACTTTAATCATTATTGTTATAATATTTATTAACATTAAATTAAATTGAAAAATTCCACTATCCGGAGACTTGAACCTCGGCCGCGTGAGTGTAAGTGTCTCGGCTTATCTATTCGACCATTGCAGTTGTTAAACAATCGTCGCTTAATTTGCCTCATTAAGAAACGTTCGCTTGGCAAGTAATTTTAAACCATTTTCTCTAGAAATTTAAGAAAAGCATTCTTAAAATAATACTTGTGGTCATGGGCGTCCACAGAATTTGCTCTAGGGGGGAGGCATAAATGAATCTAGAATGCACATAAACAAAATGTAACCTATATAATGCTATTTACTCGCAGCTATTTGGTACTAATTTTGTAAACAATATACGCCCACTACACCGGTTGACACACGTTTTACACATAAGAAACTCTTTTTAGTATCATGTCCGAAATATTTAAAAATTTTATTTAATTTTTATAATGTAATACATTTCAGTAATTCAATTCGGTTTAATAAATTCAATAATGTGAGGCCTATATCCTTAAATGAAATCACATTAATTACTATTGAGCCCCCAGATTTTCAGCTTTTAAAATAAGAATACAAAAATTTCCTAATATTAAACAATATTTTTATTGTTGTAAAACTGAAAAAAACAAACTAAATTTTTAGACCATTTTTTAACTTTTGAAGCCTTTAACTCCTAAACCAATTTCGAGTGGACTAAGATTTTTCAGATTTGGATTTAGGAGGTCCAAAACATATCATTCGCAAAAATTAAAAATTTGAGTTGTCGCTATTCTTGAAATGTTCCTCGCTTGCTAAGGAAGATATTTTTTACCGGATCTCACACCGCATGACAAAAATCTACTTTTTTTCTTTTTCCAACATGAATCAGTTCCAGCAGCTTGCAATTTTCTACTATCGAGTATGGAAACATACATATTATCCGAATGATTTAATAATTTATTTTTTTAATTAAAAACGAATGAATAAATAAATAAATAAGCACCTACATGTTACATGTTATTATACATGTTGCATGTATATTAGATTTGTTTTGGGTATCATACATTTTCTTAACATATTCCAGAACCAGAGAGGTTCAAGCAATGCTTGATTATAAATTAGCACGTGACGCAAAAAAAGTCCGGAAAATTCTCAAACCGGGTGGACGCCGCTAAATAACGTGAATTTTAAGAAGTAAAAAATGGTTGTTTCAAATCCCGTTTCTTATTTACGTTTCTTACATAAAAAACTTTTGACATTAAAACAATAATTTCTAATTTAAAATCGTTTGCTTACTATGATACAAGATTTTTTTCAAAAATTAGTTCTTAATCCAAAATATGCCTACTCTATTAAATTTCCTAATTTTTTTCTTTCGCTTTTGAATTTAAAGCTTTGCTCTCGCCTAGATCGCCGCAACTTTCTTAAATTTAAACGCTGCAGAATTATTTGTCAATTTATTTAGTTTAGGAAAAATTTTATAAAAAAATCAAAATTAAATCATATTTATGAGAGAAAAACGAGCCGACTTTTGGGAAAACATTAATTTTTTTTGGAAAATGAATTTACTTTGTCTTCTACTTGATTACAATGGCTCTCAAACACATTGGTGTCGGAAGCGGGGGGAAGGGGGGCAGTTTCCCCCCACTTTTTTAGCTAGACAAACAATTTAAAAATAAACTTTCAAAAGTTATTCAAAATATCAGTTTTTGTTACAACGATGATATTTTTGTATTATATATTTTCCTCTTCTTTCTTTCTTATTTTCTTTCTCTGTGTTCGCAAAAAGATAGAACAAAATGTAGAGTTTCTACTGCAAACCCACTACTTCAGTTTAAAAGCACCCTTAAGTATGTAACGGAAAAGTGCCTTCTGAACAATATCTAAAAACAAAAGTAGATCTTTATGCAGATGACTTTGATGTGAGCGACCTCCACGCGCAACTTAAATTGCTGAAGCAATTGCCTGGCCAAACACCTTCAAATTGTAGTGGCATTGTATCCCAATTTGCAAAAAATTCGGATACTGTAAAAAAACTATTAAATGAAGTTGGAAAACTTATTGCTTTGCTTTTGACTGTGCCTGCATCAGCAGCTTCATCTGAGCGTTTTTTAGTGCAGTAAGACGACTTAAAACGTATCTACGACAACTACGACACAGAAACGACTCACTCATGAGGCACTTATGTGTATAAGTGCCTCACAAAGATAAAACCGAAGAATTGAATTCGATGGAGGTGGTGAAAGAGTTTGTTTCTCGCAAGGACAGAAAGAAATATTTTGGAATAATTTAAATTGATATAACTTTTTGTACCTTATTGCATTTAAACCATGTAAAGATATACCTAATATTGAAATTATAAGAACTTTTAAAAATAATGAAATTTTAATATTTTTTATGTATTTTTATATTTTTTTTATTTTTAACTAAAATAAAAAATTTGTTTATTTACATTCATGTTTCTTTGAAGAAATTTTGGTGAACTTTTTTTGTACCACCATTTGTACTGCCCCCCCCCCCCCCCATTTGTACTGCCCCCCAGATGAAATTCGCTTCCGACGCGCTTGTTCAAACATGAATTTGCGTATGGTCAAAGTTTATATCTTCGACCAAAAAGGGATATCATTCCTTAACATTCGTCGATTTCTCGTAGGAATGACTTCGTAATTTCTTTCATAACATTCGTAGTATTAACTAAAAAAATCATTCGTAGGTTGACCGTACTCTTTATTCATAGATGGTACGAAGATTTAGTTGAGTTTAAAAAACTTACAACTGAAATCGTTCAGACTGGTTTGTCGAACATTTACCGCATATAAGGAAATGTGTGATAGCAAGATAGCCGTAGCCTTCTGGTAGAGTACGTGGCCCATAAGCTAAAGAACCGTGGTTCAAATCCCGGCTGAACAGAAGGTTTTTTTTAGTAACTAGGTATTAGGATCATTCATAAATGTATTCGTACAATTTACATTTGTTTTTTTACGAATACGAATAAAATTTTCGAAATGTGTAACCTACAACGTAAATTCTACAAATTCTATTCGTGGCTGAAAATTACGATCAAAATGCGTAGAAAAACAAGGGTAAATGAAATGGTATCGTCACTTATTAGGCCGTGTTCATATTATGCGTTTTTGTCGCGATTGAGACACCGCTCTTAATTTTTTTTCACAAATGCGGCTAAAAAATACTAAATGTTAAATAAATAAATGTATACATACAAAATTCACTATTTTTCAGCCGCTTCTGTGAACAAAAATGAGCACACGTAATATGAACACGGCCTTACAGCAGCGGGTACAACATACTATTTAAAAATGGGGACGCATAGAAAAACTTACATGTATTTCTATGAAATATCCAAGTATTGTTGCAAGTGGACTTGATATCAATACAGTTTTTCTTCAAATTATTTCTGCTTTTATACAATTTTTGGAAATTTTACTTTGATCATGCCTTCATCTCTTATATTTAAGTAAAAACTTGTCTGCAAAACTTAGAAGATGTTTTGATAACGCTGCAACGAAATCAAGACGCGAGGTCGTTAAATCATGTAAGGACTCCCTAAATTAATGAGAAACCTCTATAGAATATAGAAAAACCAATGCCTATGAATTGAAGCTACAGTTTCTTAATTTAAGGGAAGCTGATTTTTTTTTGAGTATAGTTTTGAGAAAAACGAATTTAAATTGTTGTGAGCGCTCAAGTACGTGACCGCAGGTAGTAAGCTTGGGTTAAAAAAAAATACCTGAACTACTCGGATCTTCATAAAAATTTAATACGATGCTCTTGGGTACATTCGAAACATGTAAAAAAAAATTGCAAAGTGACCAACTTGACTATACCCTTAGTGATAATATTTAGTACAAATTCAGTTAAAAGGACAATTTTTTTTTAATGAACATCCTTAGATCCCTTATCATGCTCAGATAAAAAACTGAACCTGGGGATCTATATAATAGCTAATATTGACAATAAAATTCCTTAGTTATATGACTTGAACTGTAAAAATTCCAGAACTCATTTTCTTAGTATAAGAATCATTTTTTTAAAATGTTTTAAGCATACATAGTTTTCTCCGTTCTAACTGTTTACTTTTAAAATCATTCGTTATTTTGTCCCTGCCCACACTTATTACAGTCAATTTATTAAAATATTCCTAACATAATACATATAATACCGTTATTAATAAAAGCGCCAACGGTGCACACAAAAAGTCACGTGATAACATAATATCCACATTTAACGAAGGTAAAACAAACGTCTATGAATTTCACGCCTTCGAAATTATAGACAACAAGAAATCAACAACAGAAAAAAAAGACGAAAACACACAGTATTCAGTGTAATATATTTACACCATATCAAGAAGAATATACAAGATCTACGATATCGTTTATAATTTAAAAGATCTGATTTCATTTGCTTTTATTCTTCAGATGCAAGCATATTTCTCCTAAATGCCATCATAATTTCAACTGTTGTTAAGATATGTTGAAAAAATTATGATCGATCACTTTTCAATGGCTTCCCGCTTACTTAAGTCATGTTGGTTGCATGGGTAACCCTAGAATCAATATGATTTGAATAACACAAGAGAGGAAGATAGAAAAAGAAAAATACATTTCTTCGCGCTATCGATCGTTTTTTTTTTAGTTCAGTACTTTTCTGGTGATATCTGTATATATAGCCATTATTTAAGCCACAAAACAAATTAAGGGCCCTAATCAAACACATGCTGTATCGCAGTGCAACACCTTCGGGCCTTACGGCAATACAACTACAATAATAGCTTATCTATAAGTAGCTAGCTGCCTGCCTGCTTATGTTGCAGTTTGTAGTTAAGATACGACTCAATGGAGCGTGTTGCACGCGCGTGAAATTCTTCGCTTCTTAGCAGAGGAATTCTTCGAATTTCTCTTAGAGTTTTACCTTTAGGTTCTCTTGAAAAATTGCTTAATTTAAAAGAAATTTAATTAATAATCGATCCTCATCATCATCATCCATGTCTAGTCCGTTTTGAGAGCTCCTTATTTTTTTCTATGAGGTTTCTTTTGATTTGATTCATTGTTATGGTTGTTGGTTGTTGTGTTTATTGAGTTGTCATGTTTTTCTTTTGTGGAAAATTCTACTTAAAAAAGCTGAATGTGTCTTAACATTCTTTTGTTAAGGTTTAATTTTCCTTTGTTTTAATACTGAAAATCATTCAGCATGATTCCGCGCATGATGACAGCATCTTAAAAAAAACGGCTTCTGGTGGGTGCTATATTGTATTTTAAATATTTTATAAATCATGGCAGAAATTATAGAGTCATGTTTTGTATGGTAAATTCATCAAAATAAAATATTTTGAAAAAGTATAAGGAAAAAATTTAAAGTAATTAATAATTTGTTATCAATAAAAAAGTATAAGAAATTTATCAATAGAAGTTCTGTCAAGGGCTGAAATAGTCATTATATTTTATTTTTATTACACTTATAAATAAATTATAAATTAAAGTTTTCAAAGTATTTTAGTTCAGTGTTTATTATTATAAGAACTATAATATAAAAAAAATTATAACTATTAACCGTAGTTCTACGTTGAGAAAAAAATTCCAAAAAAATTACACATTGAGGTGTAGATTTCTACATCCATATACTTTTTGTTAATTTTATTATATACTAGCTGATATACCCGGTGTTACTCGAGAGTCATTTATATAAATATTTTAATACACACTTTTCGATTAAATGTTTTTGTAAATTTTGGAATTTTGTTAAAACGTGTTGAATTTAAGTTTGAGACCACTATAAAAATATTAGTTAAGAAATTTACCAAGCTCAAAAATTTATCCTCTTTGGTGCCATTATGTTATTTGCTGCAAGTTTACGCTGTGTGCGAAAAGAATTAAATTGAGTAACAGCCACCGACTTTTCTAAAATATTGGAATCGTGTCGGTAATGCAGTACTTATTTCTAATTTATAATATTTACCAGCATACTATTCAGCATACTTTCGGTTAGTACGCAATTGAACCGAAATATTTGTTCAATGCAGCCAAGCTTACAACCATAATTGGAGAATTAAAATGTAAAAATTTCGTCTATTGTCTTTTATATGTCGGTACATTTAATTGGCGTGGAAATTTGACTTTCAACAATATTGTTCAAATTACACATTAAACATGAAAAAATTAACTTTTACAGCATTCTTATTCACAGTCATCTTTTCGATGATATAGTGATATATATATATAGAACATTTAAAGTACCACTGATAAAGAACTGAGTGACAACGGTGAAACAATAGTGAGAAAAATGACAAATCACAACAAAACAAATTTAACAGGAGGGGGCGGGGAGTGGGGAGGCAAAAAGTAAGTAGATTACTATAAGGAAGATTTTATATAAACTAAAAAGTTTATAATTGCTCCTAGATACACAACTTCATTCTTAGAGATAAATGAGGACGATCAAATTATATAAAGAATTTTAAAACAAAACTCAGTTTTATAAAAAGTCTGGTATGAATGAAAAAATAGATTTTAAGCCATAACTTTTGATTGGAAAGAGATATTGGGGTAATTTTTTCACATAAATTATTTCTGAGACTTGACTTTTTTGTAAAAAAATATAAAAACAACATTTTGGAAGAAATAAATTCGCGAATAATATCAGTTGTTTTGATGACAAAAACAGTAAAATAATTTTTGCGCTTAGCTGGAAGAATTTTTGCAAATAAATGCTATGTCATATGAAAGGTAGCCAGATGTGTAATTCTTAATTGATTTCATTTTTACAACAATAACAATTTTTGAGTCATTTTTTGAGTTAAAAGTCAATATTTTGGACCTTTTTTGACATAATAATAAAACATATATACACTAACTTAACGATACAGTCCAACCTATTTTTGTGAAGTGATTTTATTGAACTTTTGAACAAAAAAATTTTGAATGAAATATAGTAATGGACAGCGGAGATATTTGCATCGAAAGACCAAACTTTGATTTACTTGTCGTTTTTTCTCGTTCTTATGAAAAAGTCGTTGTACAGAAAATTTCTCCAATTTCGAAGATATGTGAATGTTTTTGAGTTTTCTGAATGTGAATAACAGAAATTTTTAAAATTAAATGCACAAAAATCTTCGATACCAAAAAGTTTTATAATAACAAAATTGCCGTTATTTGAAAAATTTCAGAGGGGGCGTGGCAAAAACTAAGTATGTTACATTTTAAGTTGGGATGCACTTAATATGTATACCTAGTTTGAGCAAAATCCGTTGAGCCGTTTAGATTTGTATAAAGTTCAAACAAACAAACAAACAAACAAACAGAAAATGAGTTTTATTACTATATTTACAAGTACGTAAAATATAAATAAAAAATTTTATTTTTTGCAATGCAATCCGTGCACACACTTCGGGAAATTCTAGCTTACAGTTAAGAAAAAGAAAACAATAAGAGGAAGAAAAAATCCTGCCTTTCTAGATATATCAACATGAGGAACTAAAGTTTTAAAATATTTGGAAAGAAAATTATAATTGAGATACTCAAAGTGCATGATTTCGGTTCATATTTAGCATAAAATAAAAGTCATGTAAGCTTCCATCCTGCTAAACGGTTTTGAAAGTATTTAAAAAAAGAAAAGAAGTAAGTTTCCTGCACCAACGTAGGATTACGGTCAAAAAAATCAAATATTGAAAAAAATTTTCACACACACTTCATATTTTTTGCAGAAAAGACAATTAATTCATGAGAGACATATCATTGCAAATACGATATTGAAGACGGGTGTTGCTATAAACAGAAAACTCTTATAAAATACCAATGATTAAGAAAAAAAAAATAATAAAAGACTTCGATCAACGGAATCTGTTAGAGGAAATTAAAAAAAATTATTTGTGTTTCAGCGTTTGAAAAGTGTGCGTGAAAGTAATTTAAAAGTTAGAAGTGAAGTTTACACTTAATTAAACTTTTAACAAACAAAAATATGCTACTAATTAAATTCAAACTAATTTAAAATTTTAAGAGGAAAATATGTTGTTTTTGTGGATATATTCCACAATACCTTCGCATGCACAAGCTATCGCAATCAACTAAAGTAGCTCTGATATTCCAAATAAATAAGAAAAATCATAAAATGCTTAAATTCCAATGACTATGAACGCTATCCTTGCATGTCTCACTTAAATGACAATCATAAAATTAAAAACAACAACAATAGCTCTAACTACAACTACTACCATTCAAAGCTAAATTCCATCTTTTGAAAACATTTATTGGCTTGTCAACACGGAACTAAAAAATAAAACTAAAAAATAAAACCAAATGAAAATGTCATAAAAAGAAAAACTACTAACAAAAGAAGGAAAGCTACCAAATTTCCATTCCGTGTTTTTATGTGAATTACGTGCAAGTGACCTAAACTCTGCTACTGTTTTTTTTCTATCTAGAAAATGCACGAACAACATCCTTTGAGTCATCTTAAGAAAATTTATAATAGAAAAAAAAATCGCAGCTATTTTTATAGCTTTTTCATTTCTTGTCACTTTGCCCAGAAATGTTTTTGTAATAAGTTCATTTTATCGTTTTCCTACAGCGCGTTTCCTTGCATTTCTAGCATTTTCTAGTTGCCGAAAGGATACACAGAAATAATAGGTTTTTTTTTTCATAAGAGATTTAGAGATAAAAAGTTTTTTTTGGCTTGCAGCAGGGAATGAAAGTTTGGGTTATTCTTTTATATTTTTGTTTTTTTTTTTTAAAAAAAACGCAAGATTTAAGTAAAGTAGCATTTAATATGCTGCTGATGTCCTATTTTTTATGAGAATTTACTGTTACTTTGAGACTCCGAAATAGTTGCACGCAATGTGAATGTTTCATTTTTTATTAAATCTATTGCAAGATTTTTGTGTAAGCATAAAGGCTGTAAGTGTTGAGAAATATAATTACTTCAATTACTATTTCCCCTTTTCTGCTCAAAACTGTTCATGCTTTGTTAGTAAATTCATTTCATTAGCAATAAAAACAAATGCAATCCTTTTTCATTAATGCATCACTCAATTCAGATCCATGGCTATCCAAATCCAATTACATCTCAATCACCCTAAGTTTCAAGGACCAAAACTTTTTTGTATAAAAGCAAAAGTATATTTAATGGATCGCTGAGAAAATTCATGGAAATTTCAATAAAAGTGATTTCAAATGTTTATCCGCGACACGCTTCGCAGATTATGGCAAAAGTTGAAGAGTAACAGACAAAAAACTACTCTCCCTTGCCCTATTTCTCTGCCTTACCAAAAACTACGTTTAGCAGCAAATTGGCAACACTAACAAGCTGTTAAAAAATTTGAAAAAATACCTTTTAAATTGCACCCTTGTATTAGTTATTCGACGGGTTGAATTACACACGAACACATCAACATACACTCAATGGCTAGAAATAAACCGCCATCTTGATACTTATCAGCGCAGCGCTCATAAAATAAATGAATTGTTATGGAGTCGGTTGGTTGATTGCTCGCTTATTTATTTTATGTGCGCAAAATTTGCCAAGATAATCAGGAAAAAGTTTATAATCGGAAAATTTGTGCGTTGTTAGCGTAACAGTGGAGCGAAGAGTACCAAAATAAGCACAGAAAACTTCAAAGAAAGTAGGAAGAAAGAGTTAGTAAAAAATGTACAAAATTATAGAATCAAAATAAAAATTCTGTCATTTCCGCTGCAATACTTAAGTGTTTTTGTTTTAAGAAGATAAAAAAAATAAGTTTTGCAACCTTGTTCTCCAGAATTGTATTTGGACCTGAAAGTTAGTTGAAATTTTAAAACCGATTTCAGCTTAAATTTGCTTAAATCAAAGTAAGACCCATGGAGCTTGATTTTCTTGAAGGTTCTTTTTTGTTAAAAAAGAATCATGTTTATGGTTGTATTTTTTTCCACAAAATGCATACACAAATCTGCTAAAAAGTTTTATTTTTTATTGATAAAAACGTTAACCTTAAAGCCACCTTTGGTAAAAATACCTTTTATGGTAGTTTTTAATTGATGTGGGAAAAGGGAATTCAAATGGTTTAGTTTAGTTTAGTTTATTGAGGCGTTTTTCTCAGGACATTAAGATAATTCAATCTTATAATACTGTCCTAACGATAAAGTGTACTTATATGGATTTGTCATATAATAAAAATTTGATTGAATTAAATATAAATAAAATTATTGAGCTTAATATAGTATAGTTTGACAATGTCTAAATTTACTTATTTATTACAGCTAACAGATGTCTTAAACTAAATACAGATGTTATTGATTGTTGAGACGACATTAATTACATTAAATTTACATTAAAATGAGTTTACGTTGCACAAAAATTGAAGTTTTAATGTTATTATAACATATAGATAATTTGTCTTCGGATTTCTTCGGAAACGTCAATAAGGGCAGTAATACAACTGCGTTTTGGCCTAAAGCCTGATTGGTGATCAGTAATAATATTGTTTTCAGATATGTATTTTCTTATTTGTTTAGCCATAAGATTCTCAAAAACTTTAGACAAGTAAGGCAGGATTGCAATTGGGCGATACTCGTTATTAGATTTTGGAATTGGTTTTTCCTTAGCTACCTTCCAACATTTTGGAAATGATGATGATGTTATTGCTGTATTAAAAATATGTGTGATATGTGGAAGCAGCTTTGGTAGCAGAAATTTGAGAAAAACTATCAATTCCGTTTGCATTTGACTTGATCTTAAGAAAAGTATCTAACACATCCAACATATCAACATGGTATTTTTTAATTCATCGTGGTATTTTTAAATTCGTGTATGATTTTATATACCACAAGATTAGAAAAAAAATTTGTTGAATATATTTTACTTTCTTAACTCTTTTTATACTTGCATTTTATACTATTGCCTTATGTTGCAAAAAAATATGGCATGGTAAGGGTTAGTTAGTTCTCTCTCTATACACACTTTTATAAACTTATGTTACAGAGTCGTATTGATATTGATATAAAATAATTTTGTGGATTTAGATTTAAAAGGACTTTTAGAAATGGAATTAGGAAACATTTATGATAATTGAAACCGCATAAAAAACTGCTTAAATTTTCTACAAATTGCAGCAAATAGATTTCCCATTGAAAATTTAAACTTATTGTAAGAACTATTTGGTTTTAGTCCAAAACTAATACTAAAGGGATCAATTATGTCATCGGTTTGCTCGATTTTCCATTATATACAAATTGAGAACATCAACTAAATTCATCTTGAATTTAAAAATATATATAAGCAACTGGACAATGAACACACAAATAAGTTTTGGTATCATATTTTAAATGAAAAACACAAAAACTAAAGTTAAATTTTTTCTTAAATAAAATTGTTAAAGGCGTATGTGTTTTCCGCATTGCACTATTCGGCAAATATTCAGAAAATTTTTTTTAAATAAATATTAACTCAACGAGAATTCGTCAGTTGACTAAATAATAAATAAATAAATAAATAAATAAATAAATAAATAAATAAATAAATAAATAAATAAATAAATAAATAAATAAATAAATAAATAAATAAATAAATAAATAAATAAATAAATAAATAAATAAATAAATAAATAAATAAATAAATAAATAAATAAATAAATAAATAAATAAATAAATAAATAAATAAATAAATAAATAAATAAATAAATAAATAAATAAATAAATCCTTAATGGTACGTTGCACAGTAAAAGACTAACCCAATCAAGAAAAGGTTATGAGGCAGTTTTAAATGGAACTATTTATTTATTATTCCCCACCGAAATGTAAGGTTTTAAAAATAAAGGAAATATTTAAAACCATATTTCTCCTGATTTTAATTCTTTTCCTAGAGGAAGAAAAAAAAAAGGAAAAGGAGAAGTGAGCTCTTTTTTAATATTTATTTTAGAATAAGTGCAATGAAACGTATATCGTTCGGAAGGTAGTGCATAATAGATGTGCTAATTCATGTTAGATTTTAAATTGATGACCTCTGACCCGAAATATTAACGTTCAAAATTTATATTAGTTATAGTAAGGGATCTCAGGTCTAGGAAGTGGGAGATGGGTGAATGAGATATCGGATGAAAGGTCTGAGTTAAGAAGCTTGCACAATATTAGATAGGATAGAATTTTAGATTGGTGTCCTATGACCTTAGATCAGTGCTCGGCACTTTACGGCAGCTCGATTCATTAACTGAATTTGCAATTGAAAAAATAATGGCATTTACCCTATCACAGCTTATATTTTGTGAATTTTTTTTTGTTTAGAATTTTGTACGATTAATTTTTGTCTGAAAACTTATAAATGTTAGATCGTTTTTAGGTTGAATCGGGTGCGAGGATTTACTTCATATTTGAACCGAAAATAGCCCAGGTAACATAGGTTTGTAAATCGACTCAGCCTAATCTACGTTCGCTAAAAACGAAAGTTTTCGTACATTTTTTAGTATTTATTATAAATGGAGAAATTCACAAGTGAGCAGAAACATATTTGGACTGGTGACCAGTGATCCGAAATATGAGCTTTAAAAAAAATTTAATTTTGCTTCCCGAAAATGCTTAACCATGGGAGAAACCTTGAGGTGTTTAAAAAAATGTTAAGGATCTCAACATAAGGACCATCTTATACATATTACTCCTCTAAGAATCATCGCTGGGATAATAACAGCTATGAACTGTTTTCGGCAATTTTCTTAATTTATTGAGTGTTTTGTAGGGGGTCGGTCCCAGGCTGACTGAAAGGGGGTGAATATGTCTTGAAGAAATGTTACTAGGATTAATATTAGAACCATCTTATACATTTTACTCCATCAAAGATTAATTCACTTTAGATATAAACTCTGTTGGACAAATTTTTGCCAAGCGGGTCTTCAAGAGAAGCTACGAAATGACAAAGCTTGTGTTCATTCTAGTGCAGGGACCGTAACGGTTATGATTTTTTTTCAAAAAGTCAAAAAATAACGATTATTTTTTGACCGATTTTATTTCGAGCAAAAATAAAAGTTAAAATTTTACTTTTTTTTTTTGATCAAAAATATAAGTTAAAATTTAACTTTAATTTTTTTGATCAAAAATATAAGTTCAAATTTGACTTTTATTTTTTCGATCCAAAATATAAGTTAAATTTTACTTTTAATTTTTTGATCAAAAATAAAGTTAAAATTTTAATTTTCGTGTTTCGATCAAAAATAACAGTTAAAATTTTATTATAACGTTTATATAACTGAACGTGGTGTTGCTGCTGCAAATGGTTACCGACATCCTACCAAATCTGAGTAGAGCTTTCAAGATTTGCTCCAAGTGGTTGAGAACGGCCGCAAAAGATATTTAAAACGGAACAAAAATTTCTAAAAAAATTATCAATTCTAAATAGTTTTTGGCCAAATTTTAATATGTTACCTTGCGATACATGGTAACCCTCATACCAAAGCCCTTATAACTGTTTTTTGTAAAACCTTTGCTCACACTAATAAATTTACTTAAAAATTAATTTTTTTCCAAACCTTAAATGCGCATTACTTTAGTAAAAGGATAGATAAATTATTGATTTGTTTTCTTTAAATTACTTAAAATTAAGTGTTGTTTAAGCTGCATACTAGGATTTTTTATCAAAAGCGAAAATTTTGAGAAATTTAAGGTGGAAATAAAAAAAGTCAAATTTTTTTAAAAAAAAACTCCTTCTTGTGTCTGTCCTGTCCAGAAAAACAGTCGTAACTCCTCTTTCAAGCCCACGAAAGTAAAATCTGAACATTTTTCCTTCCAAATAAGATCTTTGAAACAGTATATTTTTCAGTTAGGCTCCCTTTCTGGGTAAAAATAACAAGTGTTATTTTGAAAAAGAATTTTTTGTGGAAAAACGATCTTGAGTGACCTCTAAACCTTTTTCAAAAAATCTGAAAAAATGTTCAAAATTGTTTTTTGTGACGAACTTCCGGATTCCCCTTTAGCCCCCCAAAATTTCAAAAAAAAGTAAAAAAGGTTTACGCCCTACTGTACACATATATGACAAATGTCAGTTAAATTTATTTTTTCTTTTTTTACGGTTTTGGAAAGATGAAAGATAAAACTTTCAGAATATTTACATATATTTAGTACAAGTATAAAGCAACATTCCAGTTGCAATTTTTAATATTGTCAAAAATTTAAGCCTTTCGTGAAATTTTTTTAGCCAAAAATTTCAATAATTTAAGGTAACAATAATTTTGCATTAGTAACCATATTTTCAAAATATAAAACATAAGTAAAAAAGATTATTACATTTTACAGAATTTTTAATACATGCATAAATACATTCTTAACTTAACATGCACATGACAAACTGAAGAAAAATGTTGCTTTTATTTTCAACAGAAAATTATTATTGTGGCGGCCGTAGCCTAGTGGGTAGAGTGCTTGGCCCCTAAACTAAAGAACCGCGGTAGCTTGAGTTCAATTCCAGCTCAGACAAAAAGTTTTTTCAATTGAATTAAATTTTCTGTTCGGTCTTCACCTCTCTGTAGACAATGGCAAGCATCAGAGAGTAAAAATTGCCATGTAAAGCCTCTTGAGAACATAGGCCTTTCGGAGTCGGCATAAAACACGTAGGTCCAGTTCTCGGTCATTTGTGATCAAAAATTTAATAACACGCATAACACAATTGATCAATAGAAGCTAGGTCAAAGTCCTTCCAAGGGCTGAAATGGCCAGTTTTTTTTTATTTTTTTATTAAATTATAATAAATTATAATGTAAATATGAACACATATTTGACATGCCATAGTGTTGTCTTTCATAGTTTTTCGACGTTTCAACAAAGTAAGGCTGCGAAACATGACATTCGACGTCACAAAACACTCATTTTATCAGGTATTCAAAAGTAAATTTTTCAAGGTAATTATATTTTGTACGGGCCTGCCCCACAACCAAAGCAATCTACGCCACTGGTGCTGGAAATCAGTTCAATGTTTAGGTTCAATAGGTTAATTTTAAACGTTTAAGTAAATTCTCTCTAGAGAGTGCGCTAGGCTATCAATCCAGGGGTCCCTGGTTCGAGGCATGGCTCTTTTCACTTTCTTTGTTCTTTCCTTCATTTAAGGATTATGGAAAAGTAAAAATCCACAACTTAATTGTGGAAAATGTGGAATTTTAAGGACAGGAACAACAAAGGGCTAGAAATGATTGCCGAGGTTAATGCATAACACTAGCCTCGGCTAAAAGCAACTCAAATTGTATAAGGCGCATGCCTTGGTTCTTTGATGTTCTAAAGAAAAAGAAGGTTTTAAAAAAGGCCAATAATAAATAGTGTTATAATAATATATACCTAATTTTAATATTTTTTGTGCCAAAGTATTAGCACAATAAGTAAGTAATATATTTATTAATTTTATACCAAATTTTGAATTACAGAATATAATCTGTAACAAATAAAAAGTTTCATGCAAAAACTAATTCTTTTTTTCTTCAAAAAAATATCTTCAAGAGCACCAGGAATTTCTGAGGAATGTTATTCGATTTTATTAGATTTAAATAAAATTTTCTATTTTAGAGCTACTGGCTTGATTTAACCCTAGTGTAATTGTTCTCTTCGGCTGCCAGAATGTCCTTCATTCCCATGCTTAACAACAAGATGACAACAATTTTCCCGTTTATTATCCTTGTCATTATAATCTGCCATTGTTCGCTTCCGGCTGCCATTATTATGCGCCATTTATAACATTTTTTTCGTATTGTTCTTTGCTGTTATTGCTTTTACATGCTTTTCTCTCCGCTGTTTGCCGCGCTGCTGAGCACTTAATTCTTGATTACTTTGAAGCGGCGGTTGCCAACGAGCATCATAAAATTCCGCATGATGATGCGCCAGAGCAAAAACAAGAAGACTAGGTCGTGGAGAAGCACCCTTGTTGCCAGCAAGCAAACCACCCCTTTGGCAATGACAACACATAAAAGCAACAACAACCACAACTATATACGTTATGCTTGCTTGCTTGCAGCTCGTTGTGCTCGTCATAATAATCAGCGCTTCATCAGAACTTGATTGCGACAAATAATGTAGCCACTTTGTGTTGATGAGCAGCTACTTAAAATTATATGAGACCCATGCCCACTGTGCGAATAGTCTAGGCGACTGACGAGAGGGTTTCGAGCGCACGCATTTGTAGGGCAAACTATATACTTGCATAGATGTATGTTTAACGTAAATATACTAAAATGGTGACATACATAAACGCTGAACGAAGCAAGGGTAAGAAAGCGCAAATGAGGCGCAATACTTATGGTTTCCCGTTGGGCGAATTTTAAGTATATGAAATTATTCTTATTGATAGTTTGAAACAGTAAGGTTTTATTCAGATTGACCCCTTTGCACGAAATTGCCATCGTATGTGCCAAAAACAAATTTTTACATTAGAGCGTGTTTTCTACTTTTCTGTGCTTTAGCTTACAATATCAAAACCAAATTTTACATGTGCTTAGATAATTAACTTATTTACTATATGGATTACAGCTACAATATTTTACCAGATGATGCGTTGTGAGGTGTCGATTCGTAAATTTTTATCAAAAAGTAAATTTCGAAAATAAGGCACATGCAATAATTTCACGCAAAATGGTCGATATGATTTCGCAAAGGAATAAGTCCAAAAAAATGTATAGTATTATTTTAGAGCATATTTTATTTTTAGCACCTAATTACGATCAATAAAAAATTATCGTACTTTACTATATTCTTACTTACTTACGTGCCCGTAATAACCCGTGTTCGGGTAACTGACGACTTCATCAGCTATATCCTGGAGCTACAAATTCATTTGCGTCTATTTAGAAACTTTGGATGATTTCATTTTGATACTATAAAAGCAGTAGTATCGTCTCTCTTGGCCCACCCGATAATGTCGATATCATCAGGTTTAAAAAAAGTTTAATACTTTTGTAGAAAATAGTGCCATTGCGATGCACACCGGCTTTTCCTATGATCCCCTCAACGGTAAAGTTGAAGAGATCGAACGATAGCGGGTCGGTTGTATTACTTTCGGTCATACAATTACTTGGGAGAGGTCATTTGCTGTCTTGACGGAAGTCACGCCGGCAGCAGGTAAGACTTGCAGGCAAAGTCTTATCAGTATAGATTGGATCTTACCTGGTATTTACCAATGTATCGGATTGTAACATTTATTTGAGTGTTTATAAAAAGCATTTAAATCAGCTGGTACCTGATTTCAAATGAGTTATTTGTTTAAATGTTTTCAAGAGCATGTGTGTTCGTTTATAACTGGATTTAGTTTAATTAAATTCATGGAGGAGGTATGTATTTATTAGTGAAGTGAATGTTGATGAAATGCAACAGTAAGCTTTAATCGTTTTTAGGTTCAGTCATGGGAAGACTGAAAAACATGATCAACAGTAAAGCTCTGCTTCAAGCTTTGCACGAAACTGTGAACCTAAGGGCTAAGTGCAGATTTTTGGAATTTACTGGACTTCAATTTAGAACTATTTAAGGGAGGTTTTAGGCAAAAGCGGTTAAACTTAAGGCATTCTTTAAAAGAAGTTTTCACAAAAAGTATATTATATACACAAAAAATTTTATTTGCACGTTAATTTAACATCATCAGTTTCAGTAAAAGAAATGGTTTTTTTAAACATATGTTATTTATATGTAAAGATGGCGCTGAAGTTGGTGTGCTTAAAATAATGCGAAAACCCGGTTTCAGATCGTCTGAAAATAAAATGCGAAAATACATTCGAAAATTGACCCTTGAATGCGCACCCCTTTTACGGAAATGGAATTAAAATATGGAAAATAAAGAACATTATGGAGCGTGGAAAAAAAGTCGAAAAATTACATAATTTTTGATCATATTGTAGCGTGTAAGAACTAGACAAATTTTTTTAAAGACACTTACTTAGCAGTAAGGGGACTGCCATCCGAAGTGAAAACCTGTATATAAAATAAAGCATTCCCGGGAAGACGTTGTCCTGCCACGGACCGCCTTACTGCCTTACACGAATTTTCATGCTAATCGGAAAATTTTTTTTATAATTTCACCCTCTTCCCATTTGATTATATTTTTCAAAATATTTTATATTTAGATAGTGTTTTTATTTTTCAGTTATACCAAGCTATTGTATATTGTTACATTTAAAATAAATATTGTTGATATAAAAAGAAAACACAGGGAGCACTACGTTTCATTAGATATCATCATCCCAGCGCCACCTAGGAAGGTCTAACACAAAAAAACGGCAGAGTTTGCTTTAAGATCAGAAAACTCCCGCCAAAGTTTGAAATTTTTCATTCCTTCAAATCTTTTTTTAGCTCAGCTACCGCACCAACACCAAGTATTAGCTTCGCCTCATGTACCCTTACTCCAAGAGTTTGGCCAACCTCCTTAACCACCGCGTCAAAAACTTCCATTTTGCACCAGCTGTCTTGCAGCATACAAACAAGGACTATATCTCAACCGGCTTCGCTTGTTGAGCAGCTTGCAAGGACACAGGTAGAACAGCCTGTGTCAACGGAAGAGCAGTCGCCAATGCGCTACTCTGAGCGCCTACAACAGGAGACGAACTATCTTTCACTGCCCGAAACTGCTCCAGGCGTTCATACAGCTGCTCTTTTTCGAGAATGACATCTAAGATCATTTCTTTATAGCGGCTAGCAACCCCAGTAAATGCCTGGAAATGCTTACCTCTCATTCCATATTTGAGTGTTATTTTAAATAGGTCAACCGAAATTAATTTCATTTGTCTAACATTATCCATGCCAAAAAAAAAAAGACTTTCTTACCTTTCTTCTTTATAGCCTTCTCTGCTGATTCTGGAAGCTTTGATGAAGATTTCACATCAGCTTTTGCGATCTTACCCACCATTGAACCAGCAGAGTTGGACCAGACCAATCTAGGAACTCCTTTCACAGCCTTTACCCTTCTAACCAAAATATTGGACTTCTCCAGCTTCAGGGCCTTTAAATTCCGACGTTCTATCTCCATAGACTCCTCACCACCACTAAGTTTCCTTTTAGGGACACCCCCTTTGTGTTTGCTGGCTAACTACCAGCACTAACAACCACACCAACACGTCCTAATTTTGGCCCGAATGTCGGACTTTCCCACACCTAGACGAAACCCAGGTCCACATTTACCATCAACTAACTCTAAGTTAGGCACTTTTACACCCATACCAATACCATTTAACAATTGCCGGGCTCGCCTTAAGGCGGCATATTGTACTAACCCTGCACAAAGTAAAGGCAAACACAAAAATTCAGCGCTATAAGAACCCTACACAATTCAGAAACGTAAGTGCGTCAATACGACCGTGACTCCCTTCACAAAGTGAAAAGGCCAACAGTTTGAGAGTCACTCCAATCAACAGTTCAAAAGTCACTGGAGTAATAGTAAGACAAGCACTGGAATAAATCTAATTCGAAAAAGTTTAAGAAGCACTGAAGTAACTACACATTCTACTTTGTGAAAGCACTGTAATAATCAGTGTCAAGCTTATTGACGAAAGCTACTCAATGTCTGTATTGATGACGAAAGCTACTCGCTGTCTTGATGACATCAAAATTTGATTTAGTTCAGTGTTTCTTTTTTCTAAATCGGTCAACAATTACTAGAGATATTGTGACATGTGGAGCTTTCAGAAATTCGGTGTTGTTTAGATTCAATTCAACAAGCCCATAATTTGTATACCTACCTACCGTTTTTCGACGTTTCAGCAATGTATGGCTGTGACACATGACATTCGGCTTCACAAAATAGTAATTTAATAAGGTATTCAAAAGTATACTTTTTTAAAGTTATTATATTTTTTACGGACCCCCTAAAATAGAAAGCTATCCACGCCACTGCCCTCTGATGTGCTGGTCCAACACTTTATCCACTCGTCCAACTCAGCTGTTAACAAGGTTTCGCTTATTTTGCATCATTACGAATGCAGGTAAGTTCCTTTTGCAGTAACTTTGCCTCGAGGCTTAATAAAACTAAAGTAAGGACTAAAAATAGTACTTTTTAAATTCAAAATTCCTTTAAACAAAATTTTGGATTAAAAAGTAGTCCAACATTTTTAACTGTGAGCCAGACCTCCTATGCGTCTTCTCTACTCTGACTAGAGTAATTTAGCGCTGCAGTTCACACGAGATTCTACAAGTTGAGTACCGGCAAGTGTAGTCATTATATGATATGAAATAATTCCAAATATCTTTTCTCTTCCAAGCTGACTTTGGTAAAATTCGAGTAGCTACTTCAAAATATGTTTTTGCTTTTCCACCACAAAAAGTCAATAAGCCGACATGTCGAAAAGTTAAGCCAAAAACCAGTCAAAACTGGACATTAAGTCGCCATATGTGCTGAAAATGCACGCTTGGTTGAAATATATCAATTGTGCACTCATTACAGCTCAAATATGTGGGCACAATATACACAATAACCTAAATCAAAGCAATGTACGAGTATCCTCACAATAATCAACATACCTTCAAAAGGATACCACCGAGTGGCCGACTTTGTATAATACTCTACGGCAATATCTCTAAATTGGCTTAAATTAAGTCAAGTATGCACAAGGATTAACTTTGCCTTTTAAATATAGAGTAAAGCAAAGTAGAAAGCTGAATAGAATGTGTGTGTGATCCTGTTTTTCAGCAACTGCTTTTATGATCCTTTATAAGACTTTTTGACTTTTGTTTGTAATCTTAATGAATTTAAATGAACTCACTGATGAGTTTTGGATTAACTGCTGCTACTGCTGAAATATGGCCAGCGGGTATTTGTGATGATTTTTTTGTTTGTATTATAATGTGAACGAGAGCTATTCGGTCAATCATTCTTATCATTTGTTTGGAATTTTTTTTTTAATTAGAATTTCTTTGATAAACAATTGATCACGTGTGAGCGCAATTCATGCAACGGCGCTTAATAATTGTATGCAGGTGTAAGAATATAGTTGTAGTGGCTCAAAACTGCTCAATAAAGGTAATAAGTGTTAAAAAATACTCACAAAAATGATTATTGAATAAATACTGATATATGTTCAAAAAGCTTCTCAAAGCATTTCTTAACTTTTAAATGATCGCTCAACTTTTAATATATTTTCCACTGAATTCCAGGATATTAAAAGCCACTACCTGCAATTTTTTTCAAATTCGTATGCGAAACTGTTGATATTCATATCCAAAAAATTCTTTGTTTTCTTCTTATCAGAATGAAGACTATTGTTCTCTAATGGTGTAGCAGTTTTTTTTTTCAATGTTCAATGATTAAATCTGGGATTTTAAAATAATTCAGTAATAATAGATAAAGGTATACGCATATGAACAGTTCTGAAGAAAATAGTCTGATAAAACCCTTGAAGAGATTAACTTTGACTACTGTTTTCAACACTTAAGCCAGGATAAAATTCTGCGTTGCCAATTTGAAAATTATTATCCTGTTATTATGTAATTTCAAACATCCTACAGTTGGCAATGGAAAAATATGCCATTGCCAGTAACACCACGGGAGGCAGCATTTAATGTTTGAGTCTTTTAAGTCAAAGGAATGTGTTTTTCTTTGAGTTCACAGAGCTACACAGAAGCACTTGAAATTATTTACAGTCATTATGGCAAAAATCAGTTCAAAGCAACCGACATAGAGTCAAATAACATAAAAAAAATGGTTTTTTTTTTCTAAATCTAGGTTAATCGATTTTTTTGATGACTAAATGTTCTGAATCAAACCTGGTACAAACCTGTCCAAAGTGAACATTTTAAGGCCTTAAATCAAATATTATTAGCAGCGGTAACTTAAAAATGTTTTCAAATATTTTGACACTTCACGATCAAATGAACATAATTCACTTTGTAGCTACTGTCACTTCACGATAATACTTATTGTAAATGTTCAAAGCTTTAATAACTCAAAAAGCTCAATCTCATTTCTGTCATGCTTATTAAGTGTCAGTTAATCAAAAGCATTTCACCGGTTTCCTTGAAATTAAATCAATTTGTAGTCCATCGGTTGAAACACGCATTCGTATTTGAAATACTTAAGTGTAACTCTGTAATTGTCATCGATACATAGCAACGCCATTGATAATGAACGCCGACAATCGATCAATCGAAAGCGCGCACCATTATTTGGTGTTAACAAACGTTGAATGTTCACGACGCGTCATCGACGTGATTAATTTTCGACCTAACATGAGTTGAGAAAGTTTCCTTAATAAATTTTAATTATTGTATTATAAATTTTTTTAGAAAAAAGTACAAGTCTATTGGAAAATTTATCGTTGGAGGTTGTCGACAACATGCACAATAACTGAATTTATTTGTTAATCGTTTTCTAGTAAATTAAATTCAAGACAGGACATCATTGTTGTTATGGCAAAGGAATGAATACCGCAGAAAATATAGAAACAACTTTGTATTTGAGTCAAAAAATATGTTGTATGTGTCATTTATTAACCTTTTTTTTTTTTTGTATGATAAATAAGTTAAGACTTTTTTATTAATATTAACGTTAGCATAATTGCACTTTTAGACAATTGATTTTTTTGCAGATCTTTTATATTAATAGGCAAACATCAAATGTTGTCGTACACTTTTTCGATATTAATTTTAGAAAAAGAGCATTGAAACTTATATCATTTGAAAGGTACTACGCCCTTTATGTGCAGAAACATTTTAGATTTTAAATTTATGACCGCTGTCCCCAAATATTAACGTTGAAATTTTGTATTAATTTTAGTAAGGAATCTCAGGGCTAGGAAAAGGAAGAATGGTGAAAGAGGTATCAAATGAAAGATCTGGCTGCACAGTATGACAACATTCTAGATTGGTGACCTTCGATCGGAAATATGAGCTTAAAAAGAGCATTTATTAAATAAAAGCTAAACTGTAACAGATGGAAGAATATAATGTAATTACGAATTTTAGACATTGATAAGATGTGCAAAAAATACTTCCAACATTTTGCGCCATCTCTTATGGATACTGGACAATAAGCATTTTTTATACCACAAGAGTAAATATATATTGAGATAGTGAAATTTCTTAGGTCTTTTCTTAAGTCTGAAAAATTTCCTTTATTTTGAAATAAAAATTATAGCGACATCTCGAAAATTATAGATGTTCTCAGTACAACGTATTTTTGTATGAAAAGTCGTTTGTTGAGGAATATAACGGTATACGAAAGCTTTCTTGGCAATATTTTTCACGTATAGTATGTTAAAAAAATCTTCTTAAAATGACATTAAAATTCTTTGGATATCTCGGAAAATTTACTTTTTCTCAGAACAACGTATTTCCTTGAAGCAAGACCATCGCCTCAGAATGAGAAAAATACTATTGAAATTTCAAATTTTTGACTTTGCTAGCAAATATCTCAGCTATTTTTTAATCGATTTTAAACAAATTTTCTTTGTCTGAAAGATCAATTAAATGACTTTGGAGAAATAATAAAAGATTTACCGTTATCTCACTAATTCAATGTTTTATATTATTTTAAATAAACCTTTAAAATTTTCTGTTTTTGCTCAAAAAAATAGGCCATAGTTTTTTTTTGTTGTAATTTTTTTTTCTTATAAAATTTTATTTGATCACACTCTTTCATATAACATATTTTGAGACATAATTCAAAAAACAGTTCATATCATCGAGAATCATGAGCTAAACCCCCCCCCCCCCAGCCCCTATGATTTTTTTGATGAAAATTAAATTTTTTAAAATTTTGTTTTAAATTTTTTATAAAGTTCTTTAGCTTATAAAATAATTTCTGTAAAAAATTTTAATTATTTCAAACTACTTCAAAGTTATATACACAAATCTATGTTTTATCTATTTCGTTATATAGAGATAGACGTAGGAGAAGCAGTTCTTCCGTGTTTCTGAACCGATTTTGATAATTTTTTTTAATAAATTAAAGTAGGGAGAAAGAGTTCACCAAATAAATTTGTGACCTTTGACCTAAAATATGAGTGTTTAAACAATATTTCTGAAGTAAAACCGAAACTATAAGAAATTGAAGAACATGGTGCAAGAGGAAATTTTATACATTAATACCATGTACAAAACACATTTTTCGCTATCTCTTACGGATACCCTGCAATAAGCTTTTTTTATGTAAATGTGTGAATATACATTGTGATGGTGAAATTTCTTAAAAATATTAAATTTTGAAAAATTTCCTTTATTTTGACATTAAAGTTATGTCGATATCTCGAAAACTTTAGTTTTTCTCAGTACCCACAAAAAACCTTTAAAAAAACACAAAAACGTATTTTTAATTTAATCTAATCTTATCTAATCTAATCTAATCTAATCTAATCTAATCTAATCTAATCTAATCTAATCTAATCTAATCTAATCTAATCTAATCTAATCTAATCTAATCCAATCTAATCTAATCTAATCTAATCTAATCTAATCTAATCTAATCTAATCTTATCTAATCTAATCTAATCTAATCTAATCTAATCTAATCTAATCTAATCTAATCTAATCTAATCTAATCTAATCTAATCTAATCTAATCTAATCTAATCTAATCTAATCTAATCTAATCTAATCTAATCTAATCTAATCTAATCTAATCTAATCTAATCTAATATAATATAATCTAATCTAATCTAATCTAATCTAATCTAATCTAATCTAATCTAATCTAATCTTATCTAATCTAATCTAATCTAATCTAATCTAATCTAATCTAATCTAATCTAATCTAATCTAATCTAATCTAATCTAATCTAATCTAATCTAATCTAATCTAATCTAATCTAATCTAATCTAATCTAATCTAATCTAATCTAATCTAATCTAATCTAATCTAATCTAATCTAATCTTATCTAATCTAATCTAATCTAATCTAATCTAATCTAATCTAATCTAATCTAATCTAATCTAATCTAATCTAATCTAATCTAATCTAATCTAATCTAATCTAATCTAATCTAATCTAATCTAATCTAATCTAATCTAATCTAATCTAATCTAATCTAATCTAATCTAATCTAATCTAATCTAATCTAATCTAATCTAATCTAATCTAATCTAATCTAATCTAATCTAATCTAATCTAATCTAATCTAATCTAATCTAATCTAATCTAATCTAATCTAATCTAATCTAATCTAATCTAATCTAATCTAATCTAATCTAATCTAATCTAATCTAATCTAATCTAATCTAATCTAATCTAATCTAATCTAATCTAATCTAATCTAATCTAATCTAATCTAATCTAATCTAATCTAATCTAATCTAATCTAATCTAATCTAATCTAATCTAATCTAATCTAATCTAATCTAATCTAATCTAATCTAATCTAATCTAATCTAATCTAATCTAATCTAATCTAATCTAATCTAATCTAATCTAATCTAATCTAATCTAATCTAATCTAATCTAATCTAATCTAATCTAATCTAATCTAATCTAATCTAATCTAATCTAATCTAATCTAATCTAATCTAATCTAATCTAATCTAATCTAATCTAATCTAATCTAATCTAATCTAATCTAATCTAATCTAATCTAATCTAATCTAATCTAATCTAATCTAATCTAATCTAATCTAATCTAAACTTTTCTCATGGAAAATAGAAACCCAAAATCTAAAACAAATTAATTAAAAAAAAATACGTATTTGCGACTTATCTTCTTGATTATACAATAAGCTTTATTAATGTTCTGTTATTATTCACTCATCGCTTACTTCTCAATTTAATAAAGCCTTCTAATGAAATCTGATGAAATTAAGCCTTTTTTCGAAAATATTTTGGTAAGTCTTCATACTTTTTTTAATATTCTAGTTACAGGACTCTTTTCTTAAAATTCAGACAATGACTGTTTCAGTACAATATTAAAGAAATATATGTATAATTTTAAGTTTTTTGGATAATATTGTACAAGTATTTTTACGCTTTTACTAGTAAGTTTTATTAATTTTGGCGAATTGCATTAAAAAAAATATTATGGGTTAATATATACCTTTAAAAAGGTGTAAAAAAAACCAACTTTATTTGTTTTTAAATAGATATCTTTGGTTTTGGTTGCCAGGTTAAGATTTAACAAAATATTTTTGAGGAAAAGGATTAATTTTATAAGATAGTTTTGAGAAGATTCTTTGATCTATGGGAGTAATAAGCGAATATTAATGAAACTTTTTGTATAATCAAAAAGATAAAAAAGTAGAAGATACGTATTCCTTTAAAAAAAATTAATATTTAGGGCTTCTATTTTCCATGAACCCTCAAAATTGATTTTCCTCCATACAAATCCTATGGAAAAATTAAAATCAAAAAGCGCCTTAATCAATTTTTTAAGACTTATCTATTAAGACTTGGGGTTTTAGATTAGAAAGTATGAGTTTAAGCCCTAATATATACAATATATATTATACTTATTCCTACAATATTTATTAAGTAATAAAAACTTTAATAATAATATTAATTTATATATTAATTAAAATTTTTCCTACAGTCACATAGTTAATTGTATACGTCGTTCAGTAATAAAACATTTTATTCCTTTTGGATATAGTGGTGACATTACTCAGTAATCTATTTATATAAACATACATGTATATATGTGGGTATGTATGTATATCACGTATAGACTCCAAAACCGCTAAAGCTATTTTTATGAAATTTACAAAAAAGAGGCGTGGTCACACTTTATCAACACCCACTTTTCAGAAATAATTTTAGTTTCTGAAATGTTCACGTTTTGATAGTAAAACTGGGTATGTAGGTGCTATGGGTCCAAGTAGCGGTCAGTATATATATAAACAAGGGCATAGCCAGGATTTTATTCAGAGGGGCCGACCAATTTTTGTTTCATGTAGCTGATAAATAAAAAAATTTTTTTTTAATATTGGCTTTTAATAATATATTTTTAATAAATATATAAAATTGTATTCGAGACAATATTGAATTAAACTCGATTTTAAAAAACCGGCAGTTAAAAATTTCAACTTCTCTTTTTTTACTTACACCAAATGATTGTGCAGGGCCTAGAAACGCTGCTGCAAGGATGATTTTAATAAGTTTATATATGGTGTGAACAGAGACACATTCCCATATTTAAAAGCAATGTTGCTGGATGATTAATAAGCTGATTTTAATATTTGTTCGAAGAAGCATTTAATCACCTGGACGATTGGAGGATTGATCTTGGCTACGAATCGGCAAGTCGTGAGATCCACAAAACACTATAACCGAAATAATCGAAGACAAAACCTTTCAATTTTGTTCGCGTAATTTTTTTTGATCAGCCATCAACAAGCAGGTCGGTCATGAATGCTCAGAAGCTCAGCTGCTTCTGCTTTTAATTATAAACTTATTTTAAAATATTTTTTTAATTATAAAAAAACTGTTTACATTGCCACCCCTAATTTTACCGCTCACAAATTAGTAAAAATACTATATGTAGACGCTTTTTAGTAATTTATTTTATATGGTTACTAAACACACACCAAGGATGTTTTTGCATTGAAAAAATGGGAGAGGCAACTCCCTTACTTACTTACTTAGTTGGCGCTACAACCGTATGTCGGTCTTGGCCTCATCTAAGAATTTGCGCCAGCCATTCCTGTCTTTCGCTTGCTGGCGCCAGTTGGAAATTCCAAACTTCGTCAGGTTGTCCTCTACTTGGTCTTTCCAACGAAGATGCGGTCGTCCTCTTCTGCGTTGACCGCCGCTGGGTGCCGAATCGAATGTGTTCTTCACTGGAGCATCGTCTTCATGCACTGAACATGACCAAGCCAGCGAAGCCGCTCGATTTTAATGCGCTTGACTATGTCGATGTCAGCGTACAGCTCATACAGTTCATCATTCCACCGTATTCGGTACTCGCCATTGACGCAAATTAGTCCGTAGATCTTACGAAGAATATTTCTCTCGAATGCTCCTAAAGTCTTTTCATCTGAACTGCTCAGCGTCCAGGTTTGTGATGCATAAAGTAGGACGGGCATGACGAGCGATTTATAGAGAGTGATTTTCGTTCGTCGAGAGAGGGCTCTGCTTCTCAGTTGCCTAACGAGCCCAAAGTAATACCTGTTGGCAAGAGTTATTCTTCGTTTGATCTCAATGCTGATGTCGTTGGTTGAGCTAATGCTGGATCCCAGATAAACGAAGTCCTTCACAACCTCGAAGAAGGTATTGTCAACTGTAACGTGGGTTCCAAGACGCTGGGACTGTTTGTTTGTTGACACCAAGTATTTCGTCTTATCTGCATTCACTGCCAGACCCATTCAACTTGACTCTCTTTCTAATCTGGAAAATGCTGCACTGACTTTGCGCATATTATGGCCAATGATATCGATGTCATCAGCACACGCAAGCAGCATAACACTTTTGTAGAATATTGTGCCACTACGTCTCAGATCAGCAGCTAGGATGATCTTTTCCATTATAAGGTTGAAAAAGTCGCACGATAAGGAATCACCTTGTCTACAACTCGTTTGGTAATAAATGGTGGGGAAAAGTCCATCCCGATTTTAACTGCGCTGCTGGTGTTCTTCAGTGTCATCCTGCAAAGTCGTATAAGTTTTCAGGAATACCAAATTCAGACATGGTGAAGTACAGGTGCTTCCTTATTGGGCTGTCAAAGGCGGCTTTGTAGTCGACAAAAAGATGATGGGTGTCAACTTGTTTTTCTTGAGTCTTCTCCAAGATTTTTCCATTTAAGTAGAGCTTCGCCTCCGTTCTTAAACATCTCAGCAGGTAAGCCATCAACTCCCGAGGCTTTGTTATTTTTAAGCCGAGCTATAGCTGCCAGAACTTCATCATAGTCGGGCAGCGGAAACTCGACGCTGTCATCCGAAATTGGGGTTTCCGGAATATCATCTCTTTTGGCGGGATTGTTGTCAACGTCGCCATTTAAAAGTTTAGAAAAGTGTTCCCTCCATAACGTCAGTGTACTCTGGACATCTGTCACTAGATTCCCGTTTTCATCCTTGCAGGAAAAGGCCCCGATTTTAAAACCATCGGCAAGGCGTCATATTTTTTCGAAAAATTTTCGGGCCTCATTCCTGTCACTATACATCTCAATCTTCTTCTGCTCGCGCTTTTCTGCCTCTCTTTTTTCCGCCTGAAAATATGTCTCCCTCCTCTTTTCTTTGTATCGCTCCTTAGCAGCGCGCGTTACAACCAACTGCAGGGTGGCTTTGTAGGCGGCGTCTTTCTCTGCAGTGGCGTCGCGACACTCCTGGTCGTACCACTGGTTTCGGCGAGGGCGTTGGTAGCCAATCACCTCTTCAGCAGCCGCACGCATGGAGTTGAAAATGTGTGTCCACTGCGCGCATATATCATCGATTGGAGGAGTGCTTTGAAGCAGGAGTGAGAGTCGAGTGGCGAAAGCATCGGCTGTCTGTTTCGATTGCAGCTTGTCGACGTCTAGCTTTCTCTGTGTAGGGTTGCGTGTATTCTTAGCTGCGCACAGACGTGTGCGGATCTTGGCTGCAACAAGATAGTGATCCGAGTCAATGTTTGCTCCACGAATCGTGCGTACATCCAAAACACTGGAAGAGTGCCTTCCGTCGATCAAAACGTGATCAATTTGATTTTTGGTTTTTTGATCAGGAGACATCCAGGTGGCTTTGTGAATATTGAGATGCTTGAATCTAGTGATACTTACGACCATGTTTCGTGCCGCGGCGAAGTCAATCAGCCTCATTCGATTTTTATCAATCGATCAGCACGATTTTTATGTCGTGACGGTGATGGAGGCAGCACTCGTAAGCATTTTCAAGGCACTCGTAGAAAATTTCCTTGATCTCATCGTCCTTGTCTTCTGTCGGAGCGTGCGCACATATTAGGCTTATATTGTAAAATTTAACCTTGATGCGGATTATGGCAAGTTGTTCGTTCACAGGTGTGAATCGCAGGACGTGGGGCCGTAGTCTCTTGCCAACTACAAGTCCGCATCCAAACTCGTGCTTCTCCGCATGACCGCTGTATTGCAACCCTGTCCCTTCCATCGCATTTCTTGGATAGCAGTGATATCAGCTTTCTATCTTTCCAACACATCAGTCAGTTGGATAGAGGCACCTTCCCAATTAAGGGTTCGGACATTCCAGTTGCATATCCGTAAATCATTATCAGTTTTTCGTTTCGATAATGAGTCGTCATCAGATTTGGGGATCAGTTTTCTTCTATTCTCATTTGTTTTCTTTGAAATTGGTTTTTACGGGTGGGCTTCAAACCCGACGCACAACCTATTTTAAGCCTAGGGAGGCCCGCCGCTCAGATTAGCCGCCAAACTAACGGTTGTCAGTTTGACATTGCACAAGAAACTCCACGTGGAGATTTGAGTCGACTTGAGGCGATTTCACAAAGATTATGCTGGCCTCGCCAGGTTGAGACATGTTACATTGTAAAGGTTCGCCCCCAGATTCCCAGATGGGAGAGGCAACTCCATGCAACCCAAATGTGCGATATCGAATAGGTTTGGCTTTTCGGTTGCTTCTTGAGACTACTTTTTTACGTTTTGCAAAATAATTGACAGCAAAAGCCAGTGAGGGAAAATAAAAAACTATCATAAAAAAACCAGCGCTAACTAATAAAAATTATGCGAACAATTTACTTAAAAACATGACAACCCCTAACAAAAAAAAAATGCATCTGGTATTGATTTAAAAAAATTTCGGCTATTCTATATTTAAGGTATCATCGAAAAATTATTCAAATCAATTTATTCAGTTTCAGTTTATTTCCGCTAATTTAGATGTAAAAAAATGTTTTTTATATATCATCATTATAAGAAAATTCTTCTTTATTTATTAAATAATTTATTTAGTTTATTTTTATTTGTTATTTAATATATAGTTAATTTACAATAAATCTAGTGGCACTAGCAGCTATCGGCATAATTTATTTATTATATTTTTATATTATGTTAATTTTCTTTTTAGAATTACATATAAGCTTAATGCCAACATGTTGCTTCATGATCTTATTTGGCATTCTGATTAGTTTCAGAAGTGAAAATGTAAGAAGAAACTTGGAGTAAATATTTCTGCAAAATTTTATTTTTTGGTAAACAAAATTAAATAAAAACATAATTTACAAACTAGAACATAACGGTGAAAAAAATTAAGTCAAAACAGAACTTTAAAAACGAGTCTACATTGAAAGTTGGGCAGTTAGGGACTTCATTACTAAAACTATTTTTTTGTTTTAAAACCATTTTGTTTTAGACTACCAGCATTCTTTAAGGAATGGATGCAAGCAAATTTTACAAAAAATCAGCTCAAATCTTATTTCACTCTTCAGTTAGGACCCTTTTTAATTTATCTTTAGTTGCCCATCTCCGATACTGCACTCTGGGTCTAAGTTCATCGCATAGATGTAATATAACATTTAAATATTGGTTTTGTGAGGTTGTTTTTATGACACTTGGACAATTATCAAGTAAACACTTCTTGACAAAGATTGACGTATGTTTCAGATCATTGTCTTGGTAAAACTAAAAAGTGTGCAATTCCTTAATTACGCACACTTTCTTTTACGTGCGCCATGAGAATGTCAAGGAATATATTTGTGTCCATTACACCTTCAATAAAATGAATCCTTCCAACATCAGACGCAGCCCCAAACCATGAATGATTCTCCACGATGCTTAACCGTATGTTTGAAATTTTTATTGCAAAATTCAACCTTCGATTTTCGCCTTCCATCTGAACCAAATAAATTAAATAAACTCTTTTCGGTAAAAAAAAACCTTTAATAAATATTTATAGTTAAAAAGAGCTAAGGGTCCTAATGTATTCTGTTCTATTAACCTTGATCCAGAATGAAAAGTCTTTAGTTATTTACTCACGCACAAAATTGAGGCGTTCTATTATGTTTTCTCGCTAATACATGGCATTTTTCGTGCTACTCTTCCATTTAAACAATTTTTTCTCAAAACTCTTTGAATTGTTTCTGAGTGTACGCACTTTTCCAAATTGATTTTTAGCATGACCGCTAGTTTTGGTGCAGATACAAATGGGTCTTTTTTTATTGTCTTCCTTAAAAAATAACTTTCATCTTTGGAGCTAAGCTGATATTTAGCTACTGTACGTTCCTTATGGCATATTTTCTTATCTCGTTTATAATGCTTGATTATATCGTGCACTGTTGGTTCACTTTTTAAGAAGATTTATGAAATTGTCGCTGAAATTTAAGCTGCCTTTGTGTCAGTGCTGACTGATTCACTTTTCGAAAAATGTATATTTTTAAAAGTTTCGTGTTGTACTGGAGTTATTCCAACAGTAGTAACGATTTGCATTTTTTCTTCACTTCAGTGTGAGCTTGTTTTCATAGGTTTGTTTAGATTTAATTTTGTTTCACCGTTACGTTATCCAAAAAATACCGTTAAAAAAATATATATTCTGCATTTTTCTTCTAACATTTTCATTTCTGAAACCAATGCGAAAGTCTGTCCGACTTTCGCTGTGAGTCACTGTATATGTAATAATAAAAAATATATGTTTTTTAGAAATATAAAATAATATAGAAATTAAATTATGATATCAAAAGTTTTTTAAATACGCGGAGAGAATTCGGTGCAGATGTTATTCCCAATGTTCATAAATTGTGCGCTAGTAGCACACTTTTATCGACTATGAGCAACTGATTATAAAGAAAGCATTTGTGCTCATAAATTTGGAGCAAGAGAAAATCAATATTTATGAGCAACTTGTGTAAGATGTACTACGAAAGTGTTCATAATGTATGAACAACTGGCGTTAGATGTGTTGCTGAAGTGTTAATGGATAGTATTTAAAAAACCTTTTAAGGAAAAATTAAAAATGTTTGCTATTTTATTATAAAAGCTATTTTTTTGTATAAATAAATAAAATTTCTTATAAACTAGAACCTTAATATATTCACTAGTATTTACTTTATTATTAACTTTATTTTTTTTTTGTATGCTTACGTTTAAGCCAGGCTGTAGCCAAAATTTTTCACATTTTTTCTTTTCTGTACTGCTTCATTTTCTGTAAAGGTTTTGTGTTGTTTTCTTTGTGTTCTTCGTCATAAGCACTTGATACCAATTTATGATCAACGTTTGTAAACTCTTATCGCATTTAAGAGTAATTCGTTCATAATACATGCAATTTCGTTGATTATTAAATTTATGGCAATTAAAAATTGTGTGTTTATAATAGCAAAAATTGTTGGCATAGTCCATTATACATGATCAAAACTTATATATGGTTAAAAGAAATATATTTTGTATTTTGTGAACGGCTTGATCATGTTTTGTGCTCAAAGAATTTTCTCCGTGTAATGTTTTTTTTTTTTTCTATAATAAAATGAAATAATTTTAAATACATTCTTAAGAAACAGCGCATTTTTTACAAGCAAAATTTTTATATCGGACCATCTCGAAGCTCAATGGCCCATGTTAAAAAAGACCGCACACATTTCACAAATTATGAAATTGACATTTTGTTAACTCGTTATCTATTACTTGTTCTGTGCATGTGTGTATTTTTTTAAAGCATCTATAATATTGTTTTTAATTCAAAGTCAATCTCCACTCATGCGGTATATGTTTCTTAACTGACTTTGACTGTGATTATGAGCATTCAATCGTTTCGATTTCTATTTGATTGATATAGAAATGGATATGCTCAGGCTATGAATTGTTTTTCTTGTTGTTGTTGTCGTTGGGCGACCGAGCCCTCTCGTATACATGCATATATGCAGTAATTAAGAAACCTTTTTTGCTGTTGAGTACCAGTACAAGAAACCATTGACGCGTTTAAATCATAATGAGCTGCGCTGGCCGATGATGATCATGACCGAATGCAAGCCATACAATCAGGTTTGAACGAAGCTAATCCTATAATTATTTGTTTGTTTCTGTCTGCTTGTCGGTTGATACGTCCGTCCGTTCGTCGACATAGCTATTCTTCAGGAATTTTTCATGAGTTTCCAGAAATCTGAGTTTGTCAATTAGCTGAGCTGTCAAAGAGACGAATCGGGGTATTTTTTGATGAGGGTATTTTTTTTTTCGCAAACTAACCCGTTTTTATTAAGATCAACAATTTTTTATTTTTAGTTATGTGCCATAAAGTAACTTTATGACAATTTTCATTGTTTCCAAATTGCAAACATCAAACTCAAAATCATGTCTTATATTAGATTAAGCATTCCTGAAATACTCGCAGATTCATCATGAGCATGATGAGTAACCAAAGTTGACCAACTGACCAACATCAACGAGGTGAAAATATTTTGGCAATAATGACGAGCTTAGTCATAGTTTGTGCCGGCATTTGAAGAATGTTTGAGTGCTCTATCAAAGCTGTTATAGGGTTGGACAGTTAGTTTGGTTGGCTTGATCTTGATAAGGAAGGTTTTGGCATTTTTTTTTTGTGATGCTGGTTTTTACAGCAGCTTGTGCGGCCCATGATGATGATGACAGCTGAGCTAATTATTGACACATGTCAAAGTGTACTACAATATAAGGCGAGTCTAGGTCGGATATCTAGTTTGGACCAGATCTAGAGGGATGGCAACAAGTGTTTTTCTGTCTAGTAAAAATTAGGTGCTTTTTGGTGTGGTGAATCAGTTTTTTTTCGGCATTTTAAATAGACATTTTCTACAGGGTAATTTTTTCAATTTCTATTTTCAGTGCTAGACCAAGACCACCTTGGTTGTTTCTCCATTTACGGGTGTGAGCATCGTTGTTTTTGTACCACTGCCCATGTTGTTGACAACTTCTGTTTAACATTGACCCTAATTGCACAATCTTGTAAAGTCTGCGTCTACTCATAATAGCTAAAAATTGTCAAGTATTCAGTATTCGACAGTTAAATCATGCAAAGTGTTCACTTGATGACACATACGCTACTCTTGTGCTACTTTAAATAAATGGTACACTTTGCCGCTAAGATGTTATTGAAATATGAGCATGTTGATATTTTCTTCGCCAGCTGGGAGGTCTTTTTTCTTGCGATTGTTGACTGATTCATTGGAATATCACATTTAAGAGTCCACAACAATTTGTTGTTTTACACATTTCAAGCTTGTCAAGGCGGCCATCGTCTTTGAATTAAAATTTTCAATGATAACACTTTTTATTATCAATTTAATTGGGCTAGAAAAGTAATTCGAATTTATTTAAAAATTTAACTTGCGGAAACCTAATGTTTTATATTTGCTTCAAGCGTCATTGATTATTCATTTTTGGTTTTTTTATAAGCGGATCATCAAAGCTTCAGCTTTATGCTTCATGGTTACTTACCACAGATTTTCAGAAATCACTGCTGATAAGATTTTACTTTGGCGTTTATATTGAGCATAATATGCGGCTTTTTTACATTTGATGATAGTTGTTATCAGTTCAATGTGTTAATTTTTTTATTTTCAATCTGGTTACACTTGCTTATTTTAATCATATACTTATTTACATAATTTTTTAATACTAAATCAAGTCATATTTTAAGCCTAAGAGTTATCAATGATTGGCAATGTTTTTATATGAACTACAGAAAATAATTGTTTAATAATTGAATATATGAATTAATTTTAATTTTAAGTTAATTTTTAGCAATTGCACCTAAAAAAGTTCAGAAAAAAACAAGTGATTAAAAAGCATTTGCAAGAAAAAAAAAAGCCTAAAATTGTGCACTTTCAGGTGATCTCCCTGGTCAATATAGTCTAAAAAATAATTCTTTTACATATCTGGAATATGGGACTCTTTCCCTATTTTCAATTGATTTCTAGAGCACAGTTTTTTGCGTACTGCTTGAAGTATATTTTGATTTGCTCATAACGTAATTGCATTTAGCGACTTAAACCATTTTTCGTTATGCATATTAAACAAAATTCTTACTGAGGAAATAGTAAAATTTTTAGAACAAATATTATTTCATTCAATTTCTCTTGTGTGCAAGATCAAAAAGAAACAAAAAGAAACAAAAAGAAACAAAGAAAAACATATATAACCTAAATATGTTAACCCTAACAATATTTATCCAAAGTAAAAATACTCCTACGTCACAAAGTGGACAATCTTCGTCCCACCGCATCCGTTGGAGAATGCAAAAACAAGAAAAACTAATAAGGAATTATCTTCGACTGGACCGAAATTAAAATACCCCCACGGCCGTATTGTAATTTATTTGAAGTTTTGTATGTTATATTATTTTAGTGGCGTCACTTTTATAGGTCGTGGTTTTATCGAAATATTTCGTATTTGAAACTCAGAGTCATTTTTATTTATTAAATCTTGTGTATGTGCACAATACCAACGCTGTAGATAGGTGTTTCATAATGGGGGGGGGGGGGGAGGCTTCGGTTATGTTAAAGTGGCTGTCACTTTTCAGAGACACACTTAAGAGACAAGTATTTATTTATATAATATAACGAAAAAAGACATTTTGAAATGAAAAACATATATATACATTAAGGCGCCTCACGAAAAAAGTTGTTCGGGGCAGTTCCTCATGTTATGATGATTCTCCAAATATTTCGACTCTAGCGATAGCCAACCTTCAGCTCTAATGGTTTGAAATAACCTCTAAAAATCGAGTTTTTATAAAATTATTGGCTGGTGTGTTGTTAGAAAAAGTTAGAAAAAGTGAAATGATCTAAAATAATATTTTATGGAAAAGTTCTCCCAATCTGCATCAAAAATTTTAAATTTTTGCATTTGAATTTAAAATAATGATGTTTTTCGTGCACTATTATGATTTTTTTTTTTAAGTTATTTCCAGTAAAGTTAAAAAAACTTAATTATTTTTAATGATGTCCTCAATGGTCAGAATTACTGGCCAAAATTGCTTAAACTGAAACAAATTAAAGGTTAGGTTAGGTTAATCCGTATGCCTTCATAAAGGCTCACATAGACCAATTCAGGTCCTTAGTGGTACCGGTAGCGAACAAAAGGAACCTTTGTGTTTATTTAAAAGTCTTTAAAGATTTGCGTTGAATTCGCAAACCTTAGAAGGGATTGCAGAGATACTTTAGTTACATCTTTAAGCGACGGGAACGTCGATGAGCCTAGGTATTTTAGTCTCGATCTAAGTAGGGTGGGGCATGTGCATAGTACGTGCTCCAGGGTCTCCACTGTGCCCAGTTCTTTGCACTTCCTGCAGTTGTCATCCGTGGTGATGCCAAGCTTCCTCGCGTGGGCTGCCGTCATGCAGTGACCAGTGAGCATGCCTACTAGTGTCCTGCAATCTTTGCGCGGGCGTGCCAAGATGAACAGAGTTCGCTTTTCGCAATGTGCATTGCACATGAATTTCGAGATTTTGCACGATGTCGTATCTTTCCATCTACGATTCACTGCTAGTGTGGCTCTTCTTTAAACAAATTAAAACTAATATACAATATTAATTATAAAATAAACACCTACTGAAAAGATATTGTAAGAAATTAACAAAAAAAAAGTTATGAAGTTATGCAAATTTTTTGTTAAAGTTTTTGTATGGAAGTAAAATAACAGACATATTTTGATGCAGACTGGAAGAGATTTTTCCGGAGAATAATTTCTGATATTTTTTTTAAACTATTACGCCAGCCAATATTTTTATACAAAAATCAATTTGTAGAGTTTATTTAAAGCCATTCCAGAACACTGGTGGCTATCTGTAGAGTCGAAATATTTTGGGTATCTTCATGACATACGACCAGATTTATTTTGAAGGAAAGACTCGATCAACTTTTTGTCTATGGAGCATTAGGCGCCTTAATATAAATAGTTTTAGATACATAAAAAGTTAGTTCATTCATTTTTATGGAACGCGAAGCCATTTTATCAATGAAAGTTTCCTCGTTCATAGAAATATCCTTATGAATATTTAACAGCGCTAAGCCATAACATCATTCTATTAGACCTTTATCAATTTTTTACAACAGTATAGGCAAAGCTGACGTAAATTAATATATTTTTTGTATTAAATAAATTGCAACGAAAAATTCTGGAATCGTAACTGCATACATTAATTGGTGTGCTTGAGACGAAGTGTCATCGCTAGAATTTGAGAACATATTTTTAAAACCACTTTTCGATAGTCACACACAGCTTAAAAAATCGTGAAACTAACAAATGTGCAAATTAAATTCACTTTTACGTTCATTTAATAACACTGTTGAGACGTTAAAATGACACACGAAGATGACGAAAACGTAAACTTATTTTTTGGTCGTAGAATTTAGTGATATACTCAGTTTTTCCTAAATCAGATCAAAATCTCGTATTTAGTTTAGTTATGTGATATTTTGGTTTGGATGTACTTTCACTTATGACGTACACCTGCGCGTTAGATTGCCATTTCTGCGCACTTAAGACGTCATCTTCTTTATATTGTTCTTGAGAAGAATTTATTTATTTGCTATTGCAATTGCAATTTACCTGTAATCAATTACGAATGTAATCGATTACATCCCAGCTCTGGTTTCTTAACAAATTTTTCAAGACCGAGAGAGAAGAAAAACAAGCAAAATGTCCCTCCCTATTCCATTACTCGAAACAAGCTTCAAATTTACTTGAAAAATTTCTTCGAGCATGAAATTCGAGCTACAAACAGCTGATCATCAAATTATATGATCCATTTTTTATTATGATCCCTTATTAAATTAATATATTTTGTACAAAGTTTTTTTAATTTATAAGAAATAACTAATAATTTTAAGCAAAACATAATTTTTTTTCTTTTGCAATAATGCGTGAATAGCTTTTGTGCTTGAAACTTAATTGAAGTCGTTTCCGTAATTTTTGATAAAAATGTTAATTTTGGCAGATAATCAAGTTATTTATTGCTAGTGTATATTGCTAATGTACAATGTATCTAAGCCAATATTAATTAAGTAAAATTTGAAAACATAATTAAATAAAAAATTTAAAATTATTATTAAAAGTTAGCTTGAAAATTAAATTACACAAAATAACTTATATTCTAGATAATAGATCAAGTATCTTTTTTAGCCAAGAAAAAATCCAAAAACTTACAAATATAATTGAACTTTTATAAGCACTAATGAGTTTATTATACCTTACATTATTATAATGCTTTATATTTAAACCTTTGTAACTCTCATCATTGCTGAAAGTCCCAGCGGATGCCTTTAATTTAATATTTAAGTCATAGAACTTGATAAAAATCCTTAATGTTGGTCGTGGAAAAAAATCTATACCAAAAAAAAACCTTCGTTTGGTAGATAAGAAACTGTTTCAATGGAGATGAAATAATTTCTCGTATCAAGCCATTATAAATTAAATGCAGGTACGATATTCGCTGTCTACAACTTATTTGATTGTTTTAAAGTTTATGCTTCCAAATCAACAAAAAAAAAGAAGGTCTTTCTTATATATTTTGAATTAAGGCATCAACAATACCTTTTATCAGCTTTTAACACAACTATTGAAAGAAAATTTTTTGTGCTCGTTCAGTGAACAGTTTAAAAACAGTTTTACTACGAATAATTGATTACTTAAAAATATTTGCATAAAATTGCAAAATTACTATTATATAAACTATACAATTAAGCTGCTGTAAAATTTAAAAAAAACCCCAAAATCAAATATCACAACATTTAACTAAGCAAATCAGAGATACTATACAACCTTTAACCAAACAAAGTGAAAACGATCAGAAAATCACCTGAACTAATTTCTGTAAACAAATAACTACTGAATAAGCAAAGGTTGAAATATTGCAATAAAAATAAGTGTAGAAATCTGTGAAACTGCACGAGTTAACAGACACAAATTGGTAGCAGTACAAACTAGCAATACAAAAAAAAAAAACCAAAACTGAATAACAAGCATTTTAGGAAAATTAGTAAAAAATGCAAAAATCGTGCAGCACACATTTTCAAAGCCACAGCACAGCACAGCAACAGTTGCAGCAATCAATGCAAAAATAGCAACAACAACAACAACAACAGCAGCATTGGTATGCAAAATAGTAAGTAATTATATGCAAAATACTGGTAACTACAACAGCATGCGATACTCTAAGCAAACTGATAGATACTAGGTACTTATTTTATATTAAATGCAATTTCGTATCCAATGGATATGCAATGAATGAATGAATAGATGGATAATGGTGGTGGATGGATAGATGCCCAACAGTTGCAGATGCAAATGCGGATACTTTAGCGCCTAGCAAAAGGCAGGCAGCCAGCCAGCCAGGCTACAACGGCAATCAGTGCAACATCAGCAACAACAACAACACTAATAACAATTGTACACACCTCCAGAAAGCATAACAAGAACACCAACACCAACACCAACAACAACAACAGCAACAGCAAAAAACACAAAAATTACCAATTGAAGCAAACGATCTACGGATCTGGCAACTTAAATAAATGCTCGACTGATTATTTGATTAAATTGCTGCTAATAACATGACATTGGCAACAACTGTTGCTATTGCTGTAATGATTTGGTATCGCTTTGACTGCATACGCAAACGCTTATTCTTTCTCAGCGCAGCAGCCTGCCGCATGCGTGTGTAGAAGCTTCCTTAGCTTTTGGCCATAATTTACCTGTTCTTGTCCTAGGAATGCCGTATTTGCCATAGTTGCAGCTACAGATATGTACATCGTGTGTCAGTCAGTCTATCTGTCTGTCTCTTTGTCTATCATTTGTTAATTTTAGTGTTGTTGTATTTGTTATTGCCGTTGCAAATGTTGCCACTGTTTTTGTGCCATTTAAGTCTTACATCTTTGACTCGTAGACGAAGTAGCTGTTATAGCTAGTGTTTTGCTGTTGTTTTAAATTTTTTTATTGTAGCTCAATTGGTCTAAAATCCAATTTTATAGTCTTTGTTGTTAAACTTTTCCAATTACTATTAGATGAATTTTTTTATGTTCTTAACATATTTTTTGTTATTTTGCATTCATTCATTGTTCATTAATCTGTTCGGATTTCTTCCTGAATTCCAACTTCATCAACGGCTTCGGGCTATCTTTTATATATATATATGTACGTTGTTGTTGTAATTGTGCTCGATGTTCGGTTAACATTTTAATGAAATGATTCCTTTGGATGAGTGAAAATTGGAGCGGTATTTCTTAGCTGTAAAAACTCATTGGGTGGCAACCACATATAAAGGAAGATAAGAGACTGCAAGATTTTTGTGAAATTCTGAAATGTTTAAAATACCTTCTGTACCTAGAACAGTGCTTTGAAATTGTCAGCGAATTGCCACTGTTTCGCAGTGTGACTGGCAAAATTTTAGATTTATATTTTTTTTATATTTTTTTTTTTTTTTTGTTAAATCAACAACTTTGAAAAAACTTTTAATTTAAGGTGCAACGGGCTCAAGGTCCACGAAATAAATTTGATTAAAATGAAACAATGTGTTCAGAATTTTCCCATATCCATTTTTGAAATAATCAAAAGACAGCAAAAATATTTTTCTCTGTAGCTTTTGCAAATGTGAATTAAAGAAAACCAACAATTTGTATTGCATCGTTGCCTTTCGCCATAGAAGTTTTATTAGCATAGTGTTTATTGTTTATTTAGTCCTGTGGCTGGAAAATCCTTACAGACTAGAATTTATTTTAAAATTGTTTATAAATTATAATTGATAAAATGGTTAAGAGCAAAATGAATGCATAATATGAGTGAAAATTAGCATTTTTCATGCAAATGTGACATGCATTCTTAGGCACTCTGCTTTCAGAAGACATTTTATATATCAAATTGTGCTTCTTCTTAGCCTTATCAAGAAGTCTTGGTATGCTGTAGGAACAAAAATTTTAATTTTGGTGTAGACTCAACACTAACACATACTTACCATAATGTGTGCATTGAATGTAATAGTTGAATATTATTGTTAAATGTCAAATTTCTACTCCAATTAAATGTATGGACATATAAAAGACAGCGAAATTTTGATATTTTAACTCTCCAATCATGGTTGTAAGCTTGGCTGCATTGAACAAATTTTTCGGTTCAACAGCGTACTAACCAACAACGAGTATAAATTATACCAAGAGATTGCTTCATCCAGCGTTCCAACTTCTTTCCAGACTATCAGCCATCCACCGACAGAAAAACCAAAACAATGACAACCAACGAGTTTTTGTACTCGTTATTGACCCATTGCTGTGAGTAAGAAGAAGTAAACATGAAAATGAATACGACAAGTAACGAAAGGAGAAGAAAACAATATTATAAGTATGTATGTGAATGAAAATGGCCGCATTCTAGCCGAAAAAGTGCTCAAGTAGCGAAGTAGCATAAAATATTTTCGCTATATAAATTGTGACATCTCAAGGAACATGTTCTGTGAGAGCATACCATTCAGCCCGAAAGTTGTGGAACAGTTCTTGAGCACTTTTTCGGCTAGAATGCGGCCAATGTAACTTCTATTTGCCACAACCTTTACAGCTTATTTTTTTGTGTTAATTTTTGGGATCTTCTTGTGTTTGACGAATTGATGTTGTTTCTAGCTGGACATTGTTGTTGCGATTTTATTCTTTCTAGATTTTGGTTGCATCTGCAAATAATAATTTTTTCATTAGCCGAATAAAAAGACGGAATTCAGATTCGGCTAAAGAAATAATTATTCTTTAATAAGGAGTTGCAATTAAATGTTTTTTTTTTTCATGAAGAGAAGAAAATTGCTTGTTACCCATTTGCTTTAATGTTGTTGAAATGGTTTTTATGTAGGTATTTTATTAAAAGATACCAAAGTTACAAGCAGTCATGATTTTATTTTAAGAAATTTATTTAAGAAAATGATTTTATTTTTTATTAAAATGTCAATTTTACGACAAAACCATTGATCGTAGATGCATGTATATATATATATATAGTATAAAATAGTATAGATATATATTAATATTATATTTATTATTATATACACATATACTTATAATTTTATTAGTATTCTTATTAGGTTATCTTAAACCACCAACAAAAATATACCTATCTGCCCAATCAGAAAACCCTGCAAGCATAATCAAAAGTATATTTTGATTCAATTGGAAAATATTTAAGAATTCCATTTCGTTATACAATATTAAGATATTTATTTCAGATAGATTTTATGTTGAAATGTATATAACTAATCCGAGTAAAACAATTTCATTTAGAACATTTTATTTTTTTATATATTTTTATATTCTTTGTTTATCACGTAATTAAAATGCAATGATAAAATTTTTAACATTTATTAGAATAATTTTGTAAAAATGTAATATTGTGACGAAATTTGTTGCGAGCATTTTTATCATGCATTTCTTAATTGGTTGGTTTTAAGCATTTTAAACATTTTAAAAATAAACAGTTTTAAACATAATATATATATACAGTTTTAAACATTCATAATATATATGAATTATTTCATATATATTACTTTTAAGTAAAATTTCATGTGAGTATAATTTATATAATTGTATAATAGCATAAATTGAAACGATGTTATTTTTTTTATTAAATATTTACAAGTTATTAGTTTATTTTATGAAGTTTAAGGTATTTATTTAATACAATATGTGACTATTGTCTTCTGTACATGCTTTTATTGGGTACATTTTTATGACCTTTTTTTGGTTTTTAAAGCATTATTAAAGCACAAGAGGTTTACATATTTTTATGTTTTTGTTCAATGTAAAAAGTGAACATTTCTGTATTTTATTACTATGTTTAGAGGTCAGTTATATGTAAATGCAGACGTATTAACCTCGTATATGATTATTGCCATTTTTTTAAAAGTTTGAAGAATACGATACTTTTGCATCATCGGGAGAATTAAATGGCAAGTTTCATAGTTCCGTATGGTTGATCAATGGATTTAATTGTTGCGATAAATGCCAATTTTCACAGTTCTGTAAGGTTGATCAATGAATTTAATTTAATAATGATAATTTAACAATAATTAATTTAATAATGATAAAACTACATATCAGATAAGGACGATTCATGCATTAAAATGAGCACCAGGTCCTCGTCCTTAAGAAGGGATAATCCTTTGTCCAAATGCCGTTTGCTCTATCTCTTGTAGTTTAGGAGTTGTAGAACACTTTTTGGAGTGGAAGCTGGCCAAAAACATGTGCTTTTTCCGTCATAACTCCCAAACCATACATCCTACAAGGACGATTTATACACCAAATTGTTTCTAATACATATATACACAAGACTGCATATTCAGAAAAAAGTTTTCTGGAATTTGATTTTTTTTCAAGAATCTTAGTTAAAATTTTTTACATGAATCATAGTTTTTGACGTGGTTTTTTGCGATTTTTTTGATTTTTTAGCCATAACTTCTAAACCATACATCATAAAAGGACGATTTATGCATCAAAATGTTCCTTAAGCTACTGCCCACAAGACTGTATCCTTAAAATAATTTTAAAAATTAGATTTCATGTTGATTTCATGTGCCCTTTTTTGTCAATTTTTATTTTTTTTATTTATTTTATAAAATATAAACTACATATCAGATAAGGACGATTCATGCATTAAAATGAGCACCAGGTCCTCGTCCTTAAGAAGGGATAATCCTTTGTCCAAATGCCGTTTGCTCTATCTCTTGTAGTTTAGGAGTTGTAGAACACTTTTTGGAGTGGAAGCTGGCCAAAAACATGTGCTTTTTCCGTCATAACTCCCAAACCATACATCCTACAAGGACGATTTATACACCAAATTGTTTCTAATACATATATACACAAGACTGCATATTCAGAAAAAAGTTTTCTGGAATTTGATTTTTTTTCAAGAATCTTAGTTAAAATTTTTTACATGAATCATAGTTTTTGACGTGGTTTTTTGCGATTTTTTTGATTTTTTAGCCATAACTTCTAAACCATACATCATAAAAGGACGATTTATGCATCAAAATGTTCCTTAAGCTACTGCCCATAAGACTGTATCCTTAAAATAATTTTAAAAATTAGATTTCATGTTGATTTCATGTGCCCTTTTTTGTCAATTTTTATTTTTTTTATTTATTTTCTAAACTAAAAACTACATATCAGATAAGGACGATTCATGCATTAAAATGAGCACCAGGTCCTCGTCCTTAAGAAGGGATACTCCTTCGTCCAAATGCCGTTTGCTCTATCTCTTGTAGTTTAGGAGTTGTAGAACACTTTTTGGAGTGGAAGCTGGCCAAAAACATGTGCTTTTTCCGTCATAACTCCCAAACCATACCTCCTACAAGGACGATTTATACATCAAATTGTATCTAATAAATATATACACAAGACTGCATATTCAGAAAAAAGTTTTCTGGAATTTGATTTTTTTTCAAGAATCTTAGTTAAAATTTTTTACATGAATCATAGTTTTTGACGTGGTTTTTTGCGATTTTTTTGATTTTTTAGCCATAACTTCTAAACCATACATCATAAAAGGACAATTTATGCATCAAAATGTTCCTTAAGCTACTGTTCACAAGACTGTATCCTTAAAATAATTTTAAAAATTAGATTTCATGTTGATTTCATGTGCCCTTTTTTGTCAATTTTTATTTTTTTTATTTATTTTCTAAAATAAAAACTACATATCAGATAAGGACGATTCATGCATTAAAATGAGCACCAGGTCCTCGTCCTTAAGAAGGGATACTCCTTTGTCCAAATGCCGTTTGCTCTATCTCTTGTAGTTTAGGAGTTGTAGAACACTTTTTGGAGTGGAAGCTGGCCAAAAACATGTGCTTTTTCCGTCATAACTCCCAAACCATACATCCTACAAGGACGATTTATACACCAAATTGTTTCTAATACATATATACACAAGACTGCATATTCAGAAAAAAGTTTTCTGGAATTTGATTTTTTTTCAAGAATCTTAGTTAAAATTTTTTACATGAATCATAGTTTTTGACGTGGTTTTTTGCGATTTTTTTGATTTTTTAGCCATAACTTCTAAACCATACATCATAAAAGGACGATTTATGCATCAAAATGTTCCTTAAGCTACTGCCCACAAGACTGTATCCTTAAAATAATTTTAAAAATTAGATTTCATGTTGATTTCATGTGCCCTTTTTTGTCAATTTTTATTTTTTTTATTTATTTTCTAAAATAAAAACTACATATCAGATAAGGACGATTCATGCATTAAAATGAGCACCAGGTCCTCGTCCTTAAGAAGGGATAATCCTTTGTCCAAATGCCGTTTGCTCTGTCTCTTGTAGTTTAGGAGTTGTAGAACACTTTTTGGAGTGGAAGCTGGCCAAAAACATGTGCTTTTTCCGTCATAACTCCCAAACCATACATCCTACAAGGACGATTTATACACCAAATTGTTTCTAATACATATATACACAAGACTGCATATTCAGAAAAAAGTTTTCTGGAATTTGATTTTTTTTCAAGAATCTTAGTTAAAATTTTTTACATGAATCATAGTTTTTGACGTGGTTTTTTGCGATTTTTTTGATTTTTTAGCCATAACTTCTAAACCATACATCATAAAAGGACGATTTATGCATCAAAATGTTCCTTAAGCTACTGCCCATAAGACTGTATCCTTAAAATAATTTTAAAAATTAGATTTCATGTTGATTTCATGTGCCCTTTTTTGTCAATTTTTATTTTTTTTATTTATTTTCTAAACTAAAAACTACATATCAGATAAGGACGATTCATGCATTAAAATGAGCACCAGGTCCTCGTCCTTAAGAAGGGATACTCCTTCGTCCAAATGCCGTTTGCTCTATCTCTTGTAGTTTAGGAGTTGTAGAACACTTTTTGGAGTGGAAGCTGGCCAAAAACATGTGCTTTTTCCGTCATAACTCCCAAACCATACCTCCTACAAGGACGATTTATACATCAAATTGTATCTAATAAATATATACACAAGACTGCATATTCAGAAAAAAGTTTTCTGGAATTTGATTTTTTTTCAAGAATCTTAGTTAAAATTTTTTACATGAATCATAGTTTTTGACGTGGTTTTTTGCGATTTTTTTGATTTTTTAGCCATAACTTCTAAACCATACATCATAAAAGGACAATTTATGCATCAAAATGTTCCTTAAGCTACTGTTCACAAGACTGTATCCTTAAAATAATTTTAAAAATTAGATTTCATGTTGATTTCATGTGCCCTTTTTTGTCAATTTTTATTTTTTTTATTTATTTTCTAAAATAAAAACTACATATCAGATAAGGACGATTCATGCATTAAAATGAGCACCAGGTCCTCGTCCTTAAGAAGGGATACTCCTTTGTCCAAATGCCGTTTGCTCTATCTCTTGTAGTTTAGGAGTTGTAGAACACTTTTTGGAGTGGAAGCTGGCCAAAAACATGTGCTTTTTCCGTCATAACTCCCAAACCATACATCCTACAAGGACGATTTATACATGAAATTGTATCTAATAAATATATACACAAGACTGCATATTCAGAAAAAAGTTTTCTGGAATTTGATTTTTTTTCAAGAATCTTAGTTAAAATTTTTTACATGAATCATAGTTTTTGACGTGGTTTTTTGCGATTTTTTTGATTTTTTAGCCATAACTTCTAAACCATACATCATAAAAGGACAATTTATGCATCAAAATGTTCCTTAAGCTACTGTTCACAAGACTGTATCCTTAAAATAATTTTAAAAATTAGATTTCATGTTGATTTCATGTGCCCTTTTTTGTCAATTTTTATTTTTTTTATTTATTTTCTAAAATAAAAACTACATATCAGATAAGGACAATTCATGCATTAAAATGAGCACCAGGTCCTCGTCCTTAAGAAGGAATACTCCTTTGTCCAAATGCCGTTTGCTCTATCTCTTGTAGTTTAGGAGTTGTAGAACACTTTTTGGAGTGGAAGCTGGCCAAAAACATGTGCTTTTTCCGTCATAACTCCCAAACCATACATCCTACAAGGACGATTTATACATCAAATTGTATCTAATACATATATACACAAGACTGCATATTCAGAAAAAAGTTTTCTGGAATTTGATTTTTTTTTCAAGAATCTTAGTTAAAATTTTTTACATGAATCATAGTTTTTGACGTGGTTTTTTGCGATTTTTTTGATTTTTTAGCCATAACTTCTAAACCATACATCATAAAAGGACAATTTATGCATCAAAATGTTCCTTAAGCTACTGTTCACAAGACTGTATCCTTAAAATAATTTTAAAAATTAGATTTCATGTTGATTTCATGTGCCCTTTTTTGTCAATTTTTATTTTTTTTATTTATTTTCTAAAATAAAAACTACATATCAGATAAGGACGATTCATGCATTAAAATGAGCACCAGGTCCTCGTCCTTAAGAAGGGATACTCCTTTGTCCAAATGCCGTTTGCTCTATCTCTTGTAGTTTAGGAGTTGTAGAACACTTTTTGGAGTGGAAGCTGGCCAAAAACATGTGCTTTTTCCGTCATAACTCCCAAACCATACATCCTACAAGGACGATTTATACACCAAATTGTTTCTAATACATATATACACAAGACTGCATATTCAGAAAAAAGTTTTCTGGAATTTGATTTTTTTTCAAGAATCTTAGTTAAAATTTTTTACATGAATCATAGTTTTTGACGTGGTTTTTTGCGATTTTTTTGATTTTTTAGCCATAACTTCTAAACCATACATCATAAAAGGACGATTTATGCATCAAAATGTTCCTTAAGCTACTGTTCACAAGACTGTATCCTTAAAATAATTTTAAAAATTAGATTTCATGTTGATTTCATGTGCCCTTTTTTGTCAATTTTTATTTTTTTTATTTATTTTCTAAAATAAAAACTACATATCAGATAAGGACGATTCTTGCATTAAAATGAGCACCAGGTCCTCGTCCTTAAGAAGGGATACTCCTTTGTCCAAATGCCGTTTGCTCTATCTCTTGTAGTTTAGGAGTTGTAGAACACTTTTTGGAGTGGAAGCTGGCCAAAAACATGTGCTTTTTCCGTCATAACTCCCAAACCATACATCCTACAAGGACGATTTATACACCAAATTGTTTCTAATACATATATACACAAGACTGCATATTCAGAAAAAAGTTTTCTGGAATTTGATTTTTTTTCAAGAATCTTAGTTAAAATTTTTTACATGAATCATAGTTTTTGACGTGGTTTTTTGCGATTTTTTTGATTTTTTAGCCATAACTTCTAAACCATACATCATAAAAGGACGATTTATGCATCAAAATGTTCCTTAAGCTACTGTTCACAAGACTGTATCCTTAAAATAATTTTAAAAACTAGATTTCATGTTGATTTCATGTGCCCTTTTTTGTCAATTTTTATTTTTTTTATTTATTTTCTAAAATAAAAACTACATATCAGATAAGGACGATTCATGCATTAAAATGAGCACCAGGTCCTCGTCCTTAAGAAGGGATACTCCTTTGTCCAAATGCCGTTTGCTCTATCTCTTGTAGTTTAGGAGTTGTAGAACACTTTTTGGAGTGGAAGCTGGCCAAAAACATGTGCTTTTTCCGTCATAACTCCCAAACCATACATCCTACAAGGACGATTTATACACCAAATTGTTTCTAATACATATATACACAAGACTGCATATTCAGAAAAAAGTTTTCTGGAATTTGATTTTTTTTTCAAGAATCTTAGTTAAAATTTTTTACATGAATCATAGTTTTTGACGTGGTTTTTTGCGATTTTTTTGATTTTTTAGCCATAACTTCTAAACCATACATCATAAAAGGACGATTTATGCATCAAAATGTTCCTTAAGCTACTGACCACAAGACTGTATCCTTAAAATAATTTTAAAAATTAGATTTCATGTTGATTTCATGTGCCCTATTTTGTCAATTTTTATTATTTTTATTTATTTTCTAAAATAAAAACTACATATCAGATAAGGACGATTCATGCATTAAAATGAGCACCAGGTCCTCGTCCTTAAGAAGGGATACTCCTTTGTCCAAATGCCGTTTGCTCTATCTCTTGTAGTTTAGGAGTTGTAGAACACTTTTTGGAGTGGAAGCTGGCCAAAAACATGTGCTTTTTCCGTCATAACTCCCAAACCATACATCCTACAAGGACGATTTATACACCAAATTGTTTCTAATACATATATACACAAGACTGCATATTCAGAAAAAAGTTTTCTGGAATTTGATTTTTTTTCAAGAATCTTAGTTAAAATTTTTTACATGAATCATAGTTTTTGACGTGGTTTTTTGCGATTTTTTTGATTTTTTAGCCATAACTTCTAAACCATACATCATAAAAGGACGATTTATGCATCAAAATGTTCCTTAAGCTACTGCCCACAAGACTGTATCCTTAAAATAATTTTAAAAATTAGATTTCATGTTGATTTCATGTGCCCTTTTTTGTCAATTTTTATTTTTTTTATTTATTTTCTAAAATAAAAACTACATATCAGATAAGGACGATTCATGCATTAAAATGAGCACCAGGTCCTCGTCCTTAAGAAGGGATACTCCTTTGTCCAAATGCCGTTTGCTCTATCTCTTGTAGTTTAGGAGTTGTAGAACACTTTTTGGAGTGGAAGCTGGCCAAAAACATGTGCTTTTTCCGTCATAACTCCCAAACCATACATCCTACAAGGACGATTTATACACCAAATTGTTTCTAATACATATATACACAAGACTGCATATTCAGAAAAAAGTTTTCTGGAATTTGATTTTTTTTCAAGAATCTTAGTTAAAATTTTTTACATGAATCATAGTTTTTGACGTGGTTTTTTGCGATTTTTTTGATTTTTTAGCCATAACTTCTAAACCATACATCATAAAAGGACGATTTATGCATCAAAATGTTCCTTAAGCTACTGCCCACAAGACTGTATCCTTAAAATAATTTTAAAAATTGGATTTCGTGTTAATTTCATGTGCCCTTTTTTGTCAATTTTTATTTTTTTTATTTATTTTCTAAAATAAAAACTACATATCAGATAAGGACGATTCATGCATTAAAATGAGCACCAGGTCCTCGTCCTTAAGAAGGGAAACTCCTTTGTCCAAATGCCGTTTGCTCTATCTCTTGTAGTTTAGGAGTTGTAGAACACTTTTTGGAGTGGAAGCTGGCCAAAAACATGTGCTTTTTCCGTCATAACTCCCAAACCATACATCCTACAAGGACGATTTATACACCAAATTGTTTCTAATACATATATACACAAGACTGCATATTCAGAAAAAAGTTTTCTGGAATTTGATTTTTTTTTCAAGAATCTTAGTTAAAATTTTTTACATGAATCATAGTTTTTGACGTGGTTTTTTGCGATTTTTTTGATTTTTTAGCCATAACTTCTAAACCATTCATCATAAGAGGACGATTTATGCATCAAAATGTTCCTTAAGCTACTGCCCACAAGACTGTATCCTTAAAATAATTTTAAAAATTAGATTTCATGTTAATTTCATGTGCCCTTTTTTGTCAATTTTTATTTTTTTTATTTATTTTCTAAAATAAAAACTACATATCAGATAAGGACGATTCATGCATTAAAATGAGCACCAGGTCCTCGTCCTTAAGAAGGGATACTCCTTTGTCCAAATGCCGTTTGCTCTATCTCTTGTAGTTTAGGAGTTGTAGAACACTTTTTGGAGTGGAAGCTGGCCAAAAACATGTGCTTTTTCCGTCATAACTCCCAAACCATACATCCTACAAGGACGATTTATACACCAAATCGTTTCTAGTACATATATACACAAGACTGCATATTCAGAAAAAAGTTTTCTGGAATTTGATTTTTTTTCAAGAATCTTAGTTAAAATTTTTTACATGAATCATAGTTTTTGACGTGGTTTTTTGCGATTTTTTTGATTTTTTAGCCATAACTTCTAAACCATACATCATAAAAGGACGATTTATGCATCAAAATGTTCCTTAAGCTACTGCCCACAAGACTGTATCCTTAAAATAATTTTAAAAATTAGATTTCATGTTAATTTCATGTGCCCTTTTTTGTCAATTTTTATTTTTTTTATTTATTTTCTAAAATAAAAACTACATATCAGATAAGGACGATTCATGCATTAAAATGAGCACCAGGTCCTCGTCCTTAAGAAGGGATACTCCTTTGTCCAAATGCCGTTTGCTCTATCTCTTGTAGTTTAGGAGTTGTAGAACACTTTTTGGAGTGGAAGCTGGCCAAAAACATGTGCTTTTTCCGTCATAACTCCCAAACCATACATCCTACAAGGACGATTTATACACCAAATTGTTTCTAATACATATATACACAAGACTGCATATTCAGAAAAAAGTTTTCTGGAATTTGATTTTTTTTTCAAGAATCTTAGTTAAAATTTTTTACATGAATCATAGTTTTTGACGTGGTTTTTTGCGATTTTTTTGATTTTTTAGCCATAACTTCTAAACCATTCATCATAAGAGGACGATTTATGCATCAAAATGTTCCTTAAGCTACTGCCCACAAGACTGTATCCTTAAAATAATTTTAAAAATTAGATTTCATGTTAATTTCATGTGCCCTTTTTTGTCAATTTTTATTTTTTTTATTTATTTTCTAAAATAAAAACTACATATCAGATAAGGACGATTCATGCATTAAAATGAGCACCAGGTCCTCGTCCTTAAGAAGGGATACTCCTTTGTCCAAATGCCGTTTGCTCTATCTCTTGTAGTTTAGGAGTTGTAGAACACTTTTTGGAGTGGAAGCTGGCCAAAAACATGTGCTTTTTCCGTCATAACTCCCAAACCATACATCCTACAAGGACGATTTATACACCAAATCGTTTCTAATACATATATACACAAGACTGCATATTCAGAAAAAAGTTTTCTGGAATTTGATTTTTTTTCAAGAATCTTAGTTAAAATTTTTTACATGAATCATAGTTTTTGACGTGGTTTTTTGCGATTTTTTTGATTTTTTAGCCATAACTTCTAAACCATACATCATAAAAGGACGATTTATGCATCAAAATGTTCCTTAAGCTACTGCCCACAAGACTGTATCCTTAAAATAATTTTAAAAATTAGATTTCATGTTAATTTCATGTGCCCTTTTTTGTCAATTTTTATTTTTTTTATTTATTTTCTAAAATAAAAACTACATATCAGATAAGGACGATTCATGCATTAAAATGAGCACCAGGTCCTCGTCCTTAAGAAGGGATACTCCTTTGTCCAAATGCCGTTTGCTCTATCTCTTGTAGTTTAGGAGTTGTAGAACACTTTTTGGAGTGGAAGCTGGCCAAAAACATGTGCTTTTTCCGTCATAACTCCCAAACCATACATCCTACAAGGACGATTTATACACCAAATTGTTTCTAATACATATATACACAAGACTGCATATTCAGAAAAAAGTTTTCTGGAATTTGATTTTTTTTTCAAGAATCTTAGTTAAAATTTTTTACATGAATCATAGTTTTTGACGTGGTTTTTTGCGATTTTTTTGATTTTTTAGCCATAACTTCTAAACCATTCATCGTAAGAGGACGATTTATGCATCAAAATGTTCCTTAAGCTACTGCCCACAAGACTGTATCCTTAAAATAATTTTAAAAATTAGATTTCATGTTGATTTCATGTGCCCTATTTTGTCAATTTTTATTATTTTTATTTATTTTCTAAAATAAAAACTACATATCAGATAAGGACGATTCATGCATTAAAATGAGCACCAGGTCCTCGTCCTTAAGAAGGGATACTCCTTTGTCCAAATGCCGTTTGCTCTATCTCTTGTAGTTTAGGAGTTGTAGAACACTTTTTGGAGTGGAAGCTGGCCAAAAACATGTGCTTTTTCCGTCATAACTCCCAAACCATACATCCTACAAGGACGATTTATACATCAAATTGTATCTAATACATATATACACAAGACTGCATATTCAGAAAAAAGTTTTCTGGAATTTGATTTTTTTTCAAGAATCTTAGTTAAAATTTTTTACATGAATCATAGTTTTTGACGTGGTTTTTTGCGATTTTTTTGATTTTTTAGCCATAACTTCTAAACCATACATCATAAAAGGACGATTTATGCATCAAAATGTTCCTTAAGCTACTGCCCACAAGACTGTATCCTTAAAATAATTTTAAAAATTAGATTTCATGTTGATTTCATGTGCCCTTTTTTGTCAATTTTTATTTTTTTTATTTATTTTCTAAAATAAAAACTACATATCAGATAAGGACGATTCATGCATTAAAATGAGCACCAGGTCCTCGTCCTTAAGAAGGGATACTCCTTTGTCCAAATGCCGTTTGCTCTATCTCTTGTAGTTTAGGAGTTGTAGAACACTTTTTGGAGTGGAAGCTGGCCAAACACATGTGCTTTTTCCGTCATAACTCCCAAACCATACATCCTACAAGGACGATTTATACACCAAATTGTTTCTAATACATATATACACAAGACTGCATATTCAGAAAAAAGTTTTCTGGAATTTGATTTTTTTTCAAGAATCTTAGTTAAAATTTTTTACATGAATCATAGTTTTTGACGTGGTTTTTTGCGATTTTTTTGATTTTTTAGCCATAACTTCTAAACCATACATCATAAAAGGACGATTTATGCATCAAAATGTTCCTTAAGCTACTGACCACAAGACTGTATCCTTAAAATAATTTTAAAAATTAGATTTCATGTTGATTTCATGTGCCCTATTTTGTCAATTTTTATTATTTTTATTTATTTTCTAAAATAAAAACTACATATCAGATAAGGACGATTCATGCATTAAAATGAGCACCAGGTCCTCGTCCTTAAGAAGGGATACTCCTTTGTCCAAATGCCGTTTGCTCTATCTCTTGTAGTTTAGGAGTTGTAGAACACTTTTTGGAGTGGAAGCTGGCCAAAAACATGTGCTTTTTCCGTCATAACTCCCAAACCATACATCCTACAAGGACGATTTATACACCAAATTGTTTCTAATACATATATACACAAGACTGCATATTCAGAAAAAAGTTTTCTGGAATTTGATTTTTTTTCAAGAATCTTAGTTAAAATTTTTTACATGAATCATAGTTTTTGACGTGGTTTTTTGCGATTTTTTTGATTTTTTAGCCATAACTTCTAAACCATACATCATAAAAGGACGATTTATGCATCAAAATGTTCCTTAAGCTACTGCCCACAAGACTGTGTCCTTAAAATAATTTTAAAAATTAGATTTCATGTTGATTTCATGTGCCCTATTTTGTCAATTTTTATTTTTTTTATTTATTTTCTAAAATAAAAACTACATATCAGATAAGGACGATTCATGCATTAAAATGAGCACCAGGTCCTCGTCCTTAAGAAGGGATACTCCTTTGTCCAAATGCCGTTTGCTCTATCTCTTGTAGTTTAGGAGTTGTAGAACACTTTTTGGAGTGGAAGCTGGCCAAAAACATGTGCTTTTTCCGTCATAACTCCCAAACCATACATCCTACAAGGACGATTTATACACCAAATTGTTTCTAATACATATATACACAAGACTGCATATTCAGAAAAAAGTTTTCTGGAATTTGATTTTTTTTCAAGAATCTTAGTTAAAATTTTTTACATGAATCATAGTTTTTGACGTGGTTTTTTGCGATTTTTTTGATTTTTTAGCCATAACTTCTAAACCATACATCATAAAAGGACGATTTATGCATCAAAATGTTCCTTAAGCTACTGCCCACAAGACTGTATCCTTAAAATAATTTTAAAAATTAGATTTCATGTTGATTTCATGTGCCCTTTTTTGTCAATTTTTATTTTTTTTATTTATTTTCTAAAATAAAAACTACATATCAGATAAGGACGATTCATGCATTAAAATGAGCACCAGGTCCTCGTCCTTAAGAAGGGATACTCCTTTGTCCAAATGCCGTTTGCTCTATCTCTTGTAGTTTAGGAGTTGTAGAACACTTTTTGGAGTGGAAGCTGGCCAAAAACATGTGCTTTTTCCGTCATAACTCCCAAACCATACATCCTACAAGGACGATTTATACACCAAATTGTTTCTAATACATATATACACAAGACTGCATATTCAGAAAAAAGTTTTCTGGAATTTGATTTTTTTTCAAGAATCTTAGTTAAAATTTTTTACATGAATCATAGTTTTTGACGTGGTTTTTTGCGATTTTTTTGATTTTTTAGCCATAACTTCTAAACCATACATCATAAAAGGACGATTTATGCATCAAAATGTTCCTTAAGCTACTGCCCACAAGACTGTATCCTTAAAATAATTTTAAAAATTGGATTTCGTGTTAATTTCATGTGCCCTTTTTTGTCAATTTTTATTTTTTTTATTTATTTTCTAAAATAAAAACTACATATCAGATAAGGACGATTCATGCATTAAAATGAGCACCAGGTCCTCGTCCTTAAGAAGGGATACTCCTTTGTCCAAATGCCGTTTGCTCTATCTCTTGTAGTTTAGGAGTTGTAGAACACTTTTTGGAGTGGAAGCTGGCCAAAAACATGTGCTTTTTCCGTCATAACTCCCAAACCATACATCCTACAAGGACGATTTATACACCAAATTGTTTCTAATACATATATACACAAGACTGCATATTCAGAAAAAAGTTTTCTGGAATTTGATTTTTTTTTCAAGAATCTTAGTTAAAATTTTTTACATGAATCATAGTTTTTGACGTGGTTTTTTGCGATTTTTTTGATTTTTTAGCCATAACTTCTAAACCATTCATCGTAAGAGGACGATTTATGCATCAAAATGTTCCTTAAGCTACTGCCCACAAGACTGTATCCTTAAAATAATTTTACAAATTAGATTTCATGTTAATTTCATGTGCCCTTTTTTGTCAATTTTTATTTTTTTTATTTATTTTCTAAAATAAAAACTACATATCAGATAAGGACGATTCATGCATTAAAATGAGCACCAGGTCCTCGTCCTTAAGAAGGGATACTCCTTTGTCCAAATGCCGTTTGCTCTATCTCTTGTAGTTTAGGAGTTGTAGAACACTTTTTGGAGTGGAAGCTGGCCAAAAACATGTGCTTTTTCCGTCATAACTCCCAAACCATACATCCTACAAGGACGATTTATACATCAAATTGTATCTAATACATATATACACAAGACTGCATATTCAGAAAAAAGTTTTCTGGAATTTGATTTTTTTTCAAGAATCTTAGTTAAAATTTTTTACATGAATCATAGTTTTTGACGTGGTTTTTTGCGATTTTTTTGATTTTTTAGCCATAACTTCTAAACCATACATCATAAAAGGACGATTTATGCATCAAAATGTTCCTTAAGCTACTGCCCACAAGACTGTATCCTTAAAATAATTTTAAAAATTAGATTTCATGTTGATTTCATGTGCCCTTTTTTGTCAATTTTTATTTTTTTTATTTATTTTCTAAAATAAAAACTACATATCAGATAAGGACGATTCATGCATTAAAATGAGCACCAGGTCTTCGTCCTTAAAAAGGGATACTCCTTTGTCCAAATGCCGTTTGCTCTATCTCTTGTAGTTTAGGAGTTGTAGAACACTTTTTGGAGTGGAAGCTGGCCAAAAACATGTGCTTTTTCCGTCATAACTCCCAAACCATACATCCTACAAGGACGATTTATACACCAAATCGTTTCTAATACATATATACACAAGACTGCATATTCAGAAAAAAGTTTTCTGGAATTTGATTTTTTTTCAAGAATCTTAGTTAAAATTTTTTACATGAATCATAGTTTTTGACGTGGTTTTTTGCGATTTTTTTGATTTTTTAGCCATAACTTCTAAACCATACATCATAAAAGGACGATTTATGCATCAAAATGTTCCTTAAGCTACTGTTCACAAGACTATATCCTTAAAATAATTTTAAAAATTAGATTTCATGTTGATTTCATGTGCCCTTTTTGTCAATTTTTATTTTTTTTATTTATTTTCTAAAATAAAAACTACATATCAGATAAGGACGATTCATGCATTAAAATGAGCACCAGGTCCTCGTCCTTAAGAAGGGATACTCCTTTGTCCAAATGCCGTTTGCTCTATCTCTTGTAGTTTAGGAGTTGTAGAACACTTTTTGGAGTGGAAGCTGGCCAAAAACATGTGCTTTTTCCGTCATAACTCCCAAACCATACATCCTACAAGGACGATTTATACACCAAATTGTTTCTAATACATATATACACAAGACTGCATATTCAGAAAAAAGTTTTCTGGAATTTGATTTTTTTTCAAGAATCTTAGTTAAAATTTTTTACATGAATCATAGTTTTTGACGTGGTTTTTTGCGATTTTTTTGATTTTTTAGCCATAACTTCTAAACCATACATCATAAAAGGACGATTTATGCATCAAAATGTTCCTTAAGCTACTGTTCACAAGACTGTATCCTTAGAATAATTTTAAAAATTAGATTTCATGTTAATTTCATGTGCCCTTTTTTGTCAATTTTTATTTTTTTTATTTATTTTCTAAACTAAAAACTACATATCAGATAAGGACGATTCATGCATTAAAATGAGCACCAGGTCCTCGTCCTTAAGAAGGGATACTCCTTCGTCCAAATGCCGTTTGCTCTATCTCTTGTAGTTTAGGAGTTGTAGAACACTTTTTGGAGTGGAAGCTGGCCAAAAACATGTGCTTTTTCCGTCATAACTCCCAAACCATACCTCCTACAAGGACGATTTATACATCAAATTGTATCTAATAAATATATACACAAGACTGCATATTCAGAAAAAAGTTTTCTGGAATTTGATTTTTTTTCAAGAATCTTAGTTAAAATTTTTTACATGAATCATAGTTTTTGACGTGGTTTTTTGCGATTTTTTTGATTTTTTAGCCATAACTTCTAAACCATACATCATAAAAGGACAATTTATGCATCAAAATGTTCCTTAAGCTACTGTTCACAAGACTGTATCCTTAAAATAATTTTAAAAATTAGATTTCATGTTGATTTCATGTGCCCTTTTTTGTCAATTTTTATTTTTTTTATTTATTTTCTAAAATAAAAACTACATATCAGATAAGGACGATTCATGCATTAAAATGAGCACCAGGTCCTCGTCCTTAAGAAGGGATACTCCTTTGTCCAAATGCCGTTTGCTCTATCTCTTGTAGTTTAGGAGTTGTAGAACACTTTTTGGAGTGGAAGCTGGCCAAAAACATGTGCTTTTTCCGTCATAACTCCCAAACCATACATCCTACAAGGACGATTTATACATGAAATTGTATCTAATAAATATATACACAAGACTGCATATTCAGAAAAAAGTATTCTGGAATTTGATTTTTTTTCAAGAATCTTAGTTAAAATTTTTTACATGAATCATAGTTTTTGACGTGGTTTTTTGCGATTTTTTTGATTTTTTAGCCATAACTTCTAAACCATACATCATAAAAGGACAATTTATGCATCAAAATGTTCCTTAAGCTACTGTTCACAAGACTGTATCCTTAAAATAATTTTAAAAATTAGATTTCATGTTGATTTCATGTGCCCTTTTTTGTCAATTTTTATTTTTTTTATTTATTTTCTAAAATAAAAACTACATATCAGATAAGGACGATTCATGCATTAAAATGAGCACCAGGTCCTCGTCCTTAAGAAGGGATACTCCTTTGTCCAAATGCCGTTTGCTCTATCTCTTGTAGTTTAGGAGTTGTAGAACACTTTTTGGAGTGGAAGCTGGCCAAAAACATGTGCTTTTTCCGTCATAACTCCCAAACCATACATCCTACAAGGACGATTTATACATCAAATTGTATCTAATACATATATACACAAGACTGCATATTCAGAAAAAAGTTTTCTGGAATTTGATTTTTTTTTCAAGAATCTTAGTTAAAATTTTTTACATGAATCATAGTTTTTGACGTGGTTTTTTGCGATTTTTTTGATTTTTTAGCCATAACTTCTAAACCATACATCATAAAAGGACAATTTATGCATCAAAATGTTCCTTAAGCTACTGTTCACAAGACTGTATCCTTAAAATAATTTTAAAAATTAGATTTCATGTTGATTTCATGTGCCCTTTTTTGTCAATTTTTATTTTTTTTATTTATTTTCTAAAATAAAAACTACATATCAGATAAGGACGATTCATGCATTAAAATGAGCACCAGGTCCTCGTCCTTAAGAAGGGATACTCCTTTGTCCAAATGCCGTTTGCTCTATCTCTTGTAGTTTAGGAGTTGTAGAACACTTTTTGGAGTGGAAGCTGGCCAAAAACATGTGCTTTTTCCGTCATAACTCCCAAACCATACATCCTACAAGGACGATTTATACACCAAATTGTTTCTAATACATATATACACAAGACTGCATATTCAGAAAAAAGTTTTCTGGAATTTGATTTTTTTTCAAGAATCTTAGTTAAAATTTTTTACATGAATCATAGTTTTTGACGTGGTTTTTTGCGATTTTTTTGATTTTTTAGCCATAACTTCTAAACCATACATCATAAAAGGACGATTTATGCATCAAAATGTTCCTTAAGCTACTGTTCACAAGACTGTATCCTTAAAATAATTTTAAAAATTAGATTTCATGTTGATTTCATGTGCCCTTTTTTGTCAATTTTTATTTTTTTTATTTATTTTCTAAAATAAAAACTACATATCAGATAAGGACGATTCTTGCATTAAAATGAGCACCAGGTCCTCGTCCTTAAGAAGGGATACTCCTTTGTCCAAATGCCGTTTGCTCTATCTCTTGTAGTTTAGGAGTTGTAGAACACTTTTTGGAGTGGAAGCTGGCCAAAAACATGTGCTTTTTCCGTCATAACTCCCAAACCATACATCCTACAAGGACGATTTATACACCAAATTGTTTCTAATACATATATACACAAGACTGCATATTCAGAAAAAAGTTTTCTGGAATTTGATTTTTTTTCAAGAATCTTAGTTAAAATTTTTTACATGAATCATAGTTTTTGACGTGGTTTTTTGCGATTTTTTTGATTTTTTAGCCATAACTTCTAAACCATACATCATAAAAGGACGATTTATGCATCAAAATGTTCCTTAAGCTACTGCCCACAAGACTGTATCCTTAAAATAATTTTAAAAATTAGATTTCATGTTAATTTCATGTGCCCTTTTTTGTCAATTTTTATTTTTTTTATTTATTTTCTAAAATAAAAACTACATATCAGATAAGGACGATTCATGCATTAAAATGAGCACCAGGTCCTCGTCCTTAAGAAGGGATACTCCTTTGTCCAAATGCCGTTTGCTCTATCTCTTGTAGTTTAGGAGTTGTAGAACACTTTTTGGAGTGGAAGCTGGCCAAAAACATGTGCTTTTTCCGTCATAACTCCCAAACCATACATCCTACAAGGACGATTTATACACCAAATTGTTTCTAATACATATATACACAAGACTGCATATTCAGAAAAAAGTTTTCTGGAATTTGATTTTTTTTCAAGAATCTTAGTTAAAATTTTTTACATGAATCATAGTTTTTGACGTGGTTTTTTGCGATTTTTTTGATTTTTTAGCCATAACTTCTAAACCATACATCATAAGAGGACGATTTATGCATCAAAATGTTCCTTAAGCTACTGCCCACAAGACTGTATCCTTAAAATAATTTTAAAAATTAGATTTCATGTTGATTTCATGTGCCCTTTTTTGTCAATTTTTATTTTTTTTATTTATTTTCTAAAATAAAAACTACATATCAGATAAGGACGATTCATGCATTAAAATGAGCACCAGGTCCTCGTCCTTAAGAAGGAATACTCCTTTGTCCAAATGCCGTTTGCTCTATCTCTTGTAGTTTAGGAGTTGTAGAACACTTTTTGGAGTGGAAGCTGGCCAAAAACATGTGCTTTTTCCGTCATAACTCCCAAACCATACATCCTACAAGGACGATTTATACACCAAATTGTTTCTAATACATATATACACAAGACTGCATATTCAGAAAAAAGTTTTCTGGAATTTGATTTTTTTTCAAGAATCTTAGTTAAAATTTTTTACATGAATCATAGTTTTTGACGTGGTTTTTTGCGATTTTTTTGATTTTTTAGCCATAACTTCTAAACCATACATCATAAAAGGACGATTTATGCATCAAAATGTTCCTTAAGCTACTGTTCACAAGACTGTATCCTTAAAATAATTTTAAAAATTAGATTTCATGTTGATTTCATGTGCCCTTTTTTGTCAATTTTTATTTTTTTTATTTATTTTCTAAAATAAAAACTACATATCAGATAAGGACGATTCATGCATTAAAATGAGCACCAGGTCCTCGTTCTTAAGAAGGGATACTCCTTTGTCCAAATGCCGTTTGCTCTATCTCTTGTAGTTTAGGAGTTGTAGAACACTTTTTGGAGTGGAAGCTGGCCAAAAACATGTGCTTTTTCCGTCATAACTCCCAAACCATACATCCTACAAGGACGATTTATACATCAAATTGTATCTAATACATATATACACAAGACTGCATATTCAGAAAAAAGTTTTCTGGAATTTGATTTTTTTTCAAGAATCTTAGTTAAAATTTTTTACATGAATCATAGTTTTTGACGTGGTTTTTTGCGATTTTTTTGATTTTTTAGCCATAACTTCTAAACCATACATCATAAAAGGACGATTTATGCATCAAAATGTTCCTTAAGCTACTGTTCACAAGACTGTATCCTTAAAATAATTTTAAAAATTAGATTTCATGTTGATTTCATGTGCCCTTTTTTGTCAATTTTTATTTTTTTTATTTATTTTCTAAAATAAAAACTACATATCAGATAAGGACGATTCATGCATTAAAATGAGCACCAGGTCCTCGTCCTTAAGAAGGGATACTCCTTTGTCCAAATGCCGTTTGCTCTATCTCTTGTAGTTTAGGAGTTGTAGAACACTTTTTGGAGTGGAAGCTGGCCAAAAACATGTGCTTTTTCCGTCATAACTCCCAAACCATACATCCTACAAGGACGATTTATACATCAAATTGTATCTAATACATATATACACAAGACTGCATATTCAGAAAAAAGTTTTCAGGAATTTGATTTTTTTTCAAGAATCTTAGTTAAAATTTTTTACATGAATCATAGTTTTTGACGTGGTTTTTTGCGATTTTTTTGATTTTTTAGCCATAACTTCTAAACCATACATCATAAAAGGACGATTTATGCATCAAAATGTTCCTTAAGCTACTGCCCACAAGACTGTATCCTTAAAATAATTTTAAAAATTAGATTTCATGTTGATTTCATGTGCCCTTTTTTGTCAATTTTTATTTTTTTTATTTATTTTCTAAAATAAAAACTACATATCAGATAAGGACGATTCATGCATTAAAATGAGCACCAGGTCCTCGTCCTTAAGAAGGGATAATCCTTTGTCCAAATGCCGTTTGCTCTATCTCTTGTAGTTTAGGAGTTGTAGAACACTTTTTGGAGTGGAAGCTGGCCAAAAACATGTGCTTTTTCCGTCATAACTCCCAAACCATACATCCTACAAGGACGATTTATACACCAAATTGTTTCTAATACATATATACACAAGACTGCATATTCAGAAAAAAGTTTTCTGGAATTTGATTTTTTTTCAAGAATCTTAGTTAAAATTTTTTACATGAATCATAGTTTTTGACGTGGTTTTTTGCGATTTTTTTGATTTTTTAGCCATAACTTCTAAACCATACATCATAAAAGGACGATTTATGCATCAAAATGTTCCTTAAGCTACTGCCCATAAGACTGTATCCTTAAAATAATTTTAAAAATTAGATTTCATGTTGATTTCATGTGCCCTTTTTTGTCAATTTTTATTTTTTTTATTTATTTTCTAAAATAAAAACTACATATCAGATAAGGACTATTCATGCATTAAAATGAGCACCAGGTCCTCGTCCTTAAGAAGGGATACTCCTTTGTCCAAATGCCGTTTGCTCTATCTCTTGTAGTTTAGGAGTTGTAGAACACTTTTTGGAGTGGAAGCTGGCCAAAAACATGTGCTTTTTCCGTCATAACTCCCAAACCATACATCCTACAAGGACGATTTATACACCAAATTGTTTCTAATACATATATACACAAGACTGCATATTCAGAAAAAAGTTTTCTGGAATTTGATTTTTTTTCAAGAATCTTAGTTAAAATTTTTTACATGAATCATAGTTTTTGACGTAGTTTTTTGCGATTTTTTTGATTTTTTAGCCATAACTTCTAAACCATACATCATAAAAGGACGATTTATGCATCAAAATGTTCCTTAAGCTACTGTTCACAAGACTGTATCCTTAGAATAATTTTAAAAATTAGATTTCATGTTAATTTCATGTGCCCTTTTTTGTCAATTTTTATTTTTTTTATTTATTTTCTAAACTAAAAACTACATATCAGATAAGGACGATTCATGCATTAAAATGAGCACCAGGTCCTCGTCCTTAAGAAGGGATACTCCTTCGTCCAAATGCCGTTTGCTCTATCTCTTGTAGTTTAGGAGTTGTAGAACACTTTTTGGAGTGGAAGCTGGCCAAAAACATGTGCTTTTTCCGTCATAACTCCCAAACCATACCTCCTACAAGGACGATTTATACATCAAATTGTATCTAATAAATATATACACAAGACTGCATATTCAGAAAAAAGTTTTCTGGAATTTGATTTTTTTTCAAGAATCTTAGTTAAAATTTTTTACATGAATCATAGTTTTTGACGTGGTTTTTTGCGATTTTTTTGATTTTTTAGCCATAACTTCTAAACCATACATCATAAAAGGACGATTTATGCATCAAAATGTTCCTTAAGCTACTGCCCACAAGACTGTATCCTTAAAATAATTTTAAAAATTAGATTTCATGTTGATTTCATGTGCCCTTTTTTGTCAATTTTTATTTTTTTTATTTATTTTCTAAAATAAAAACTACATATCAGATAAGGACGATTCATGCATTAAAATGAGCACCAGGTCCTCGTCCTTAAGAAGGAATACTCCTTTGTCCAAATGCCGTTTGCTCTATCTCTTGTAGTTTAGGAGTTGTAGAACACTTTTTGGAGTGGAAGCTGGCCAAAAACATGTGCTTTTTCCGTCATAACTCCCAAACCATACATCCTACAAGGACGATTTATACACCAAATTGTTTCTAATACATATATACACAAGACTGCATATTCAGAAAAAAGTTTTCTGGAATTTGATTTTTTTTCAAGAATCTTAGTTAAAATTTTTTACATGAATCATAGTTTTTGACGTGGTTTTTTGCGATTTTTTTGATTTTTTAGCCATAACTTCTAAACCATACATCATAAAAGGACGATTTATGCATCAAAATGTTCCTTAAGCTACTGCCCACAAGACTGTATCCTTAAAATAATTTTAAAAATTAGATTTCATGTTGATTTCATGTGCCCTTTTTTGTCAATTTTTATTTTTTTTATTTATTTTCTAAAATAAAAACTACATATCAGATAAGGACGATTCATGCATTAAAATGAGCACCAGGTCCTCGTCCTTAAGAAGGGATAATCCTTTGTCCAAATGCCGTTTGCTCTATCTCTTGTAGTTTAGGAGTTGTAGAACACTTTTTGGAGTGGAAGCTGGCCAAAAACATGTGCTTTTTCCGTCATAACTCCCAAACCATACATCCTACAAGGACGATTTATACACCAAATTGTTTCTAATACATATATACACAAGACTGCATATTCAGAAAAAAGTTTTCTGGAATTTGATTTTTTTTCAAGAATCTTAGTTAAAATTTTTTACATGAATCATAGTTTTTGACGTGGTTTTTTGCGATTTTTTTGATTTTTTAGCCATAACTTCTAAACCATACATCATAAAAGGACGATTTATGCATCAAAATGTTCCTTAAGCTACTGCCCATAAGACTGTATCCTTAAAATAATTTTAAAAATTAGATTTCATGTTGATTTCATGTGCCCTTTTTTGTCAATTTTTATTTTTTTTATTTATTTTCTAAAATAAAAACTACATATCAGATAAGGACTATTCATGCATTAAAATGAGCACCAGGTCCTCGTCCTTAAGAAGGGATACTCCTTTGTCCAAATGCCGTTTGCTCTATCTCTTGTAGTTTAGGAGTTGTAGAACACTTTTTGGAGTGGAAGCTGGCCAAAAACATGTGCTTTTTCCGTCATAACTCCCAAACCATACATCCTACAAGGACGATTTATACACCAAATTGTTTCTAATACATATATACACAAGACTGCATATTCAGAAAAAAGTTTTCTGGAATTTGATTTTTTTTCAAGAATCTTAGTTAAAATTTTTTACATGAATCATAGTTTTTGACGTAGTTTTTTGCGATTTTTTTGATTTTTTAGCCATAACTTCTAAACCATACATCATAAAAGGACGATTTATGCATCAAAATGTTCCTTAAGCTACTGTTCACAAGACTGTATCCTTAGAATAATTTTAAAAATTAGATTTCATGTTAATTTCATGTGCCCTTTTTTGTCAATTTTTATTTTTTTTATTTATTTTCTAAACTAAAAACTACATATCAGATAAGGACGATTCATGCATTAAAATGAGCACCAGGTCCTCGTCCTTAAGAAGGGATACTCCTTCGTCCAAATGCCGTTTGCTCTATCTCTTGTAGTTTAGGAGTTGTAGAACACTTTTTGGAGTGGAAGCTGGCCAAAAACATGTGCTTTTTCCGTCATAACTCCCAAACCATACCTCCTACAAGGACGATTTATACATCAAATTGTATCTAATAAATATATACACAAGACTGCATATTCAGAAAAAAGTTTTCTGGAATTTGATTTTTTTTCAAGAATCTTAGTTAAAATTTTTTACATGAATCATAGTTTTTGACGTGGTTTTTTGCGATTTTTTTGATTTTTTAGCCATAACTTCTAAACCATACATCATAAAAGGACAATTTATGCATCAAAATGTTCCTTAAGCTACTGTTCACAAGACTGTATCCTTAAAATAATTTTAAAAATTAGATTTCATGTTGATTTCATGTGCCCTTTTTTGTCAATTTTTATTTTTTTTATTTATTTTCTAAAATAAAAACTACATATCAGATAAGGACGATTCATGCATTAAAATGAGCACCAGGTCCTCGTCCTTAAGAAGGGATACTCCTTTGTCCAAATGCCGTTTGCTCTATCTCTTGTAGTTTAGGAGTTGTAGAACACTTTTTGGAGTGGAAGCTGGCCAAAAACATGTGCTTTTTCCGTCATAACTCCCAAACCATACATCCTACAAGGACGATTTATACACCAAATTGTTTCTAATACATATATACACAAGACTGCATATTCAGAAAAAAGTTTTCTGGAATTTGATTTTTTTTCAAGAATCTTAGTTAAAATTTTTTACATGAATCATAGTTTTTGACGTGGTTTTTTGCGATTTTTTTGATTTTTTAGCCATAACTTCTAAACCATACATCATAAGAGGACGATTTATGCATCAAAATGTTCCTTAAGCTACTGCCCACAAGACTGTATCCTTAAAATAATTTTAAAAATTAGATTTCATGTTAATTTCATGTGCCCTTTTTTGTCAATTTTTATTTTTTTTATTTATTTTCTAAAATAAAAACTACATATCAGATAAGGACGATTCATGCATTAAAATGAGCACCAGGTCCTCGTCCTTAAGAAGGGATACTCCTTTGTCCAAATGCCGTTTGCTCTATCTCTTGTAGTTTAGGAGTTGTAGAACACTTTTTGGAGTGGAAGCTGGCCAAAAACATGTGCTTTTTCCGTCATAACTCCCAAACCATACATCCTACAAGGACGATTTATACACCAAATCGTTTCTAATACATATATACACAAGACTGCATATTCAGAAAAAAGTTTTCTGGAATTTGATTTTTTTTCAAGAATCTTAGTTAAAATTTTTTACATGAATCATAGTTTTTGACGTGGTTTTTTGCGATTTTTTTGATTTTTTAGCCATAACTTCTAAACCATACATCATAAGAGGACGATTTATGCATCAAAATGTTCCTTAAGCTACTGCCCACAAGACTGTATCCTTAAAATAATTTTAAAAATTAGATTTCATGTTAATTTCATGTGCCCTTTTTTGTCAATTTTTATTTTTTTTATTTATTTTCTAAAATAAAAACTACATATCAGATAAGGACGATTCATGCATTAAAATGAGCACCAGGTCCTCGTCCTTAAGAAGGGATACTCCTTTGTCCAAATGCCGTTTGCTCTATCTCTTGTAGTTTAGGAGTTGTAGAACACTTTTTGGAGTGGAAGCTGGCCAAAAACATGTGCTTTTTCCGTCATAACTCCCAAACCATACATCCTACAAGGACGATTTATACACCAAATCGTTTCTAATACATATATACACAAGACTGCATATTCAGAAAAAAGTTTTCTGGAATTTGATTTTTTTTCAAGAATCTTAGTTAAAATTTTTTACATGAATCATAGTTTTTGACGTGGTTTTTTGCGATTTTTTTGATTTTTTAGCCATAACTTCTAAACCATACATCATAAAAGGACGATTTATGCATCAAAATGTTCCTTAAGCTACTGCCCACAAGACTGTATCCTTAAAATAATTTTTAAAATTAGATTTCATGTTAATTTCATGTGCCCTTTTTTGTCAATTTTTATTTTTTTTATTTATTTTCTAAAATAAAAACTACATATCAGATAAGGACGATTCATGCATTAAAATGAGCACCAGGTCCTCGTCCTTAAGAAGGGATACTCCTTTGTCCAAATGCCGTTTGCTCTATCTCTTGTAGTTTAGGAGTTGTAGAACACTTTTTGGAGTGGAAGCTGGCCAAAAACATGTGCTTTTTCCGTCATAACTCCCAAACCATACATCCTACAAGGACGATTTATACACCAAATCGTTTCTAATACATATATACACAAGACTGCATATTCAGAAAAAAGTTTTCTGGAATTTGATTTTTTTTCAAGAATCTTAGTTAAAATTTTTTACATGAATCATAGTTTTTGACGTGGTTTTTTGCGATTTTTTTGATTTTTTAGCCATAACTTCTAAACCATACATCATAAAAGGACGATTTATGCATCAAAATGTTCCTTAAGCTACTGCCCACAAGACTGTATCCTTAAAATAATTTTTAAAATTAGATTTCATGTTAATTTCATGTGCCCTTTTTTGTCAATTTTTATTTTTTTTATTTATTTTCTAAAATAAAAACTACATATCAGATAAGGACGATTCATGCATTAAAATGAGCACCAGGTCCTCGTCCTTAAGAAGGGATACTCCTTTGTCCAAATGCCGTTTGCTCTATCTCTTGTAGTTTAGGAGTTGTAGAACACTTTTTGGAGTGGAAGCTGGCCAAAAACATGTGCTTTTTCCGTCATAACTCCCAAACCATACATCCTACAAGGACGATTTATACACCAAATCGTTTCTAATACATATATACACAAGACTGCATATTCAGAAAAAAGTTTTCTGGAATTTGATTTTTTTTCAAGAATCTTAGTTAAAATTTTTTACATGAATCATAGTTTTTGACGTGGTTTTTTGCGATTTTTTTGATTTTTTAGCCATAACTTCTAAACCATACATCATAAAAGGACGATTTATGCATCAAAATGTTCCTTAAGCTACTGTTCACAAGACTGTATCCTTAAAATAATTTTAAAAATTAGATTTCATGTTGATTTCATGTGCCCTTTTTTGTCAATTTTTATTTTTTTTATTTATTTTCTAAAATAAAAACTACATATCAGATAAGGACGATTCATGCATTAAAATGAGCACCAGGTCCTCGTCCTTAAGAAGGGATACTCCTTTGTCCAAATGCCGTTTGCTCTATCTCTTGTAGTTTAGGAGTTGTAGAACACTTTTTGGAGTGGAAGCTGGCCAAAAACATGTGCTTTTTCCGTCATAACTCCCAAACCATACATCCTACAAGGACGATTTATACACCAAATCGTTTCTAATACATATATACACAAGACTGCATATTCAGAAAAAAGTTTTCTGGAATTTGATTTTTTTTCAAGAATCTTAGTTAAAATTTTTTACATGAATCATAGTTTTTGACGTGGTTTTTTGCGATTTTTTTGATTTTTTAGCCATAACTTCTAAACCATACATCATAAAAGGACGATTTATGCATCAAAATGTTCCTTAAGCTACTGTTCACAAGACTGTATCCTTAAAATAATTTTAAAAACTAGATTTCATGTTGATTTCATGTGCCCTTTTTTGTCAATTTTTATTTTTTTTATTTATTTTCTAAAATAAAAACTACATATCAGATAAGGACGATTCATGCATTAAAATGAGCACCAGGTCCTCGTCCTTAAGAAGGGATACTCCTTTGTCCAAATGCCGTTTGCTCTATCTCTTGTAGTTTAGGAGTTGTAGAACACTTTTTGGAGTGGAAGCTGGCCAAAAACATGTGCTTTTTCCGTCATAACTCCCAAACCATACATCCTACAAGGACGATTTATACACCAAATTGTTTCTAATACATATATACACAAGACTGCATATTCAGAAAAAAGTTTTCTGGAATTTGATTTTTTTTCAAGAATCTTAGTTAAAATTTTTTACATGAATCATAGTTTTTGACGTGGTTTTTTGCGATTTTTTTGATTTTTTAGCCATAACTTCTAAACCATACATCATAAAAGGACGATTTATGCATCAAAATGTTCCTTAAGCTACTGTTCACAAGACTGTATCCTTAAAATAATTTTAAAAATTAGATTTCATGTTAATTTCATGTGCCCTATTTTGTCAATTTTTATTTTTTTTATTTATTTTCTAAAATAAAAACTACATATCAGATAAGGACGATTCATGCATTAAAATGAGCACCAGGTCCTCGTCCTTAAGAAGGGATACTCCTTTGTCCAAATGCCGTTTGCTCTATCTCTTGTAGTTTAGGAGTTGTAGAACACTTTTTGGAGTGGAAGCTGGCCAAAAACATGTGCTTTTTCCGTCATAACTCCCAAACCATACATCCTACAAGGACGATTTATACACCAAATTGTTTCTAATACATATATACACAAGACTGCATATTCAGAAAAAAGTTTTCTGGAATTTGATTTTTTTTCAAGAATCTTAGTTAAAATTTTTTACATGAATCATAGTTTTTGACGTGGTTTTTTGCGATTTTTTTGATTTTTTAGCCATAACTTCTAAACCATACATCATAAAAGGACGATTTATGCATCAAAATGTTCCTTAAGCTACTGACCACAAGACTGTATCCTTAAAATAATTTTAAAAATTAGATTTCATGTTAATTTCATGTGCCCTATTTTGTCAATTTTTATTTTTTTTATTTATTTTCTAAAATAAAAACTACATATCAGATAAGGACGATTCATGCATTAAAATGAGCACCAGGTCCTCGTCCTTAAGAAGGGATACTCCTTTGTCCAAATGCCGTTTGCTCTATCTCTTGTAGTTTAGGAGTTGTAGAACACTTTTTGGAGTGGAAGCTGGCCAAAAACATGTGCTTTTTCCGTCATAACTCCCAAACCATACATCCTACAAGGACGATTTATACACCAAATTGTTTCTAATACATATATACACAAGACTGCATATTCAGAAAAAAGTTTTCTGGAATTTGATTTTTTTTCAAGAATCTTAGTTAAAATTTTTTACATGAATCATAGTTTTTGACGTGGTTTTTTGCGATTTTTTTGATTTTTTAGCCATAACTTCTAAACCATACATCATAAGAGGACGATTTATGCATCAAAATGTTCCTTAAGCTACTGCCCACAAGACTGTATCCTTAAAATAATTTTAAAAATTAGATTTCATGTTAATTTCATGTGCCCTTTTTTGTCAATTTTTATTTTTTTTATTTATTTTCTAAAATAAAAACTACATATCAGATAAGGACGATTCATGCATTAAAATGAGCACCAGGTCCTCGTCCTTAAGAAGGGATACTCCTTTGTCCAAATGCCGTTTGCTCTATCTCTTGTAGTTTAGGAGTTGTAGAACACTTTTTGGAGTGGAAGCTGGCCAAAAACATGTGCTTTTTCCGTCATAACTCCCAAACCATACATCCTACAAGGACGATTTATACACCAAATCGTTTCTAATACATATATACACAAGACTGCATATTCAGAAAAAAGTTTTCTGGAATTTGATTTTTTTTCAAGAATCTTAGTTAAAATTTTTTACATGAATCATAGTTTTTGACGTGGTTTTTTGCGATTTTTTTGATTTTTTAGCCATAACTTCTAAACCATACATCATAAAAGGACGATTTATGCATCAAAATGTTCCTTAAGCTACTGTTCACAAGACTGTATCCTTAAAATAATTTTAAAAATTAGATTTCATGTTGATTTCATGTGCCCTTTTTTGTCAATTTTTATTTTTTTTATTTATTTTCTAAAATAAAAACTACATATCAGATAAGGACGATTCATGCATTAAAATGAGCACCAGGTCCTCGTCCTTAAGAAGGGATACTCCTTTGTCCAAATGCCGTTTGCTCTATCTCTTGTAGTTTAGGAGTTGTAGAACACTTTTTGGAGTGGAAGCTGGCCAAAAACATGTGCTTTTTCCGTCATAACTCCCAAACCATACATCCTACAAGGACGATTTATACACCAAATCGTTTCTAATACATATATACACAAGACTGCATATTCAGAAAAAAGTTTTCTGGAATTTGATTTTTTTTCAAGAATCTTAGTTAAAATTTTTTACATGAATCATAGTTTTTGACGTGGTTTTTTGCGATTTTTTTGATTTTTTAGCCATAACTTCTAAACCATACATCATAAAAGGACGATTTATGCATCAAAATGTTCCTTAAGCTACTGACCACAAGACTGTATCCTTAAAATAATTTTAAAAATTAGATTTCATGTTAATTTCATGTGCCCTATTTTGTCAATTTTTATTTTTTTTATTTATTTTCTAAAATAAAAACTACATATCAGATAAGGACGATTCATGCATTAAAATGAGCACCAGGTCCTCGTCCTTAAGAAGGGATACTCCTTTGTCCAAATGCCGTTTGCTCTATCTCTTGTAGTTTAGGAGTTGTAGAACACTTTTTGGAGTGGAAGCTGGCCAAAAACATGTGCTTTTTCCGTCATAACTCCCAAACCATACATCCTACAAGGACGATTTATACACCAAATTGTTTCTAATACATATATACACAAGACTGCATATTCAGAAAAAAGTTTTCTGGAATTTGATTTTTTTTCAAGAATCTTAGTTAAAATTTTTTACATGAATCATAGTTTTTGACGTGGTTTTTTGCGATTTTTTTGATTTTTTAGCCATAACTTCTAAACCATACATCATAAAAGGACGATTTATGCATCAAAATGTTCCTTAAGCTACTGACCACAAGACTGTATCCTTAAAATAATTTTAAAAATTAGATTTCATGTTAATTTCATGTGCCCTATTTTGTCAATTTTTATTTTTTTTATTTATTTTCTAAAATAAAAACTACATATCAGATAAGGACGATTCATGCATTAAAATGAGCACCAGGTCCTCGTCCTTAAGAAGGGATACTCCTTTGTCCAAATGCCGTTTGCTCTATCTCTTGTAGTTTAGGAGTTGTAGAACACTTTTTGGAGTGGAAGCTGGCCAAAAACATGTGCTTTTTCCGTCATAACTCCCAAACCATACATCCTACAAGGACGATTTATACACCAAATTGTTTCTAATACATATATACACAAGACTGCATATTCAGAAAAAAGTTTTCTGGAATTTGATTTTTTTTCAAGAATCTTAGTTAAAATTTTTTACATGAATCATAGTTTTTGACGTGGTTTTTTGCGATTTTTTTGATTTTTTAGCCATAACTTCTAAACCATACATCATAAGAGGACGATTTATGCATCAAAATGTTCCTTAAGCTACTGCCCACAAGACTGTATCCTTAAAATAATTTTAAAAATTAGATTTCATGTTAATTTCATGTGCCCTTTTTTGTCAATTTTTATTTTTTTTATTTATTTTCTAAAATAAAAACTACATATCAGATAAGGACGATTCATGCATTAAAATGAGCACCAGGTCCTCGTCCTTAAGAAGGGATACTCCTTTGTCCAAATGCCGTTTGCTCTATCTCTTGTAGTTTAGGAGTTGTAGAACACTTTTTGGAGTGGAAGCTGGCCAAAAACATGTGCTTTTTCCGTCATAACTCCCAAACCATACATCCTACAAGGACGATTTATACACCAAATCGTTTCTAATACATATATACACAAGACTGCATATTCAGAAAAAAGTTTTCTGGAATTTGATTTTTTTTCAAGAATCTTAGTTAAAATTTTTTACATGAATCATAGTTTTTGACGTGGTTTTTTGCGATTTTTTTGATTTTTTAGCCATAACTTCTAAACCATACATCATAAAAGGACGATTTATGCATCAAAATGTTCCTTAAGCTACTGCCCACAAGACTGTATCCTTAAAATAATTTTAAAAATTAGATTTCATGTTAATTTCATGTGCCCTTTTTTGTCAATTTTTATTTTTTTTATTTATTTTCTAAAATAAAAACTACATATCAGATAAGGACGATTCATGCATTAAAATGAGCACCAGGTCCTCGTTCTTAAGAAGGGATACTCCTTTGTCCAAATGCCGTTTGCTCTATCTCTTGTAGTTTAGGAGTTGTAGAACACTTTTTGGAGTGGAAGCTGGCCAAAAACATGTGCTTTTTCCGTCATAACTCCCAAACCATACATCCTACAAGGACGATTTATACACCAAATTGTTTCTAATACATATATACACAAGACTGCATATTCAGAAAAAAGTTTTCTGGAATTTGATTTTTTTTCAAGAATCTTAGTTAAAATTTTTTACATGAATCATAGTTTTTGACGTGGTTTTTTGCGATTTTTTTGATTTTTTAGCCATAACTTCTAAACCATACATCATAAAAGGACGATTTATGCATCAAAATGTTCCTTAAGCTACTGACCACAAGACTGTATCCTTAAAATAATTTTAAAAATTAGATTTCATGTTAATTTCATGTGCCCTTTTTTGTCAATTTTTATTTTTTTTATTTATTTTCTAAAATAAAAACTACATATCAGATAAGGACGATTCATGCATTAAAATGAGCACCAGGTCCTCGTCCTTAAGAAGGGATACTCCTTTGTCCAAATGCCGTTTGCTCTATCTCTTGTAGTTTAGGAGTTGTAGAACACTTTTTGGAGTGGAAGCTGGCCAAAAACATGTGCTTTTTCCGTCATAACTCCCAAACCATACATCCTACAAGGACGATTTATACACCAAATCGTTTCTAATACATATATACACAAGACTGCATATTCAGAAAAAAGTTTTCTGGAATTTGATTTTTTTCAAGAATCTTAGTTAAAATTTTTTACATGAATCATAGTTTTTGACGTGGTTTTTTGCGATTTTTTTGATTTTTTAGCCATAACTTCTAAACCATACATCATAAAAGGACGATTTATGCATCAAAATGTTCCTTAAGCTACTGCCCACAAGACTGTATCCTTAAAATAATTTTAAAAATTAGATTTCATGTTAATTTCATGTGCCCTTTTTTGTCAATTTTTATTTTTTTTATTTATTTTCTAAAATAAAAACTACATATCAGATAAGGACGATTCATGCATTAAAATGAGCACCAGGTCCTCGTTCTTAAGAAGGGATACTCCTTTGTCCAAATGCCGTTTGCTCTATCTCTTGTAGTTTAGGAGTTGTAGAACACTTTTTGGAGTGGAAGCTGGCCAAAAACATGTGCTTTTTCCGTCATAACTCCCAAACCATACATCCTACAAGGACGATTTATACACCAAATTGTTTCTAATACATATATACACAAGACTGCATATTCAGAAAAAAGTTTTCTGGAATTTGATTTTTTTTCAAGAATCTTAGTTAAAATTTTTTACATGAATCATAGTTTTTGACGTGGTTTTTTGCGATTTTTTTGATTTTTTAGCCATAACTTCTAAACCATACATCATAAAAGGACGATTTATGCATCAAAATGTTCCTTAAGCTACTGCCCACAAGACTGTATCCTTAAAATAATTTTAAAAATTAGATTTCATGTTGATTTCATGTGCCCTTTTTTGTCAATTTTTATTTTTTTTATTTATTTTCTAAAATAAAAACTACATATCAGATAAGGACTATTCATGCATTAAAATGAGCACCAGGTCCTCGTCCTTAAGAAGGGATACTCCTTTGTCCAAATGCCGTTTGCTCTATCTCTTGTAGTTTAGGAGTTGTAGAACACTTTTTGGAGTGGAAGCTGGCCAAAAACATGTGCTTTTTCCGTCATAACTCCCAAACCATACATCCTACAAGGACGATTTATACACCAAATTGTTTCTAATACATATATACACAAGACTGCATATTCAGAAAAAAGTTTTCTGGAATTTGATTTTTTTTCAAGAATCTTAGTTAAAATTTTTTACATGAATCATAGTTTTTGACGTGGTTTTTTGCGATTTTTTTGATTTTTTAGCCATAACTTCTAAACCATACATCATAAAAGGACGATTTATGCATCAAAATGTTCCTTAAGCTACTGCCCACAAGACTGTATCCTTAAAATAATTTTAAAAATTAGATTTCATGTTAATTTCATGTGCCCTTTTTTGTCAATTTTTATTTTTTTTATTTATTTTCTAAAATAAAAACTACATATCAGATAAGGACGATTCATGCATTAAAATGAGCACCAGGTCCTCGTCCTTAAGAAGGGATACTCCTTTGTCCAAATGCCGTTTGCTCTATCTCTTGTAGTTTAGGAGTTGTAGAACACTTTTTGGAGTGGAAGCTGGCCAAAAACATGTGCTTTTTCCGTCATAACTCCCAAACCATACATCCTACAAGGACGATTTATACACCAAATTGTTTCTAATACATATATACACAAGACTGCATATTCAGAAAAAAGTTTTCTGGAATTTGATTTTTTTTTCAAGAATCTTAGTTAAAATTTTTTACATGAATCATAGTTTTTGACGTGGTTTTTTTGCGATTTTTTTGATTTTTTAGCCATAACTTCTAAACCATACATCATAAAAGGACGATTTATGCATCAAAATGTTCCTTAAGCTACTGCCCACAAGACTGTATCCTTAAAATAATTTTAAAAATTAGATTTCATGTTAATTTCATGTGCCCTTTTTTGTCAATTTTTATTTTTTTTATTTATTTTCTAAAATAAAAACTACATATCAGATAAGGACGATTCATGCATTAAAATGAGCACCAGGTCCTCGTCCTTAAGAAGGGATACTCCTTTGTCCAAATGCCGTTTGCTCTATCTCTTGTAGTTTAGGAGTTGTAGAACACTTTTTGGAGTGGAAGCTGGCCAAAAACATGTGCTTTTTCCGTCATAACTCCCAAACCATACATCCTACAAGGACGATTTATACACCAAATTGTTTCTAATACATATATACACAAGACTGCATATTCAGAAAAAGTTTTCTGGAATTTAATTTTTTTCAAGAATCTTAGTTAAAATTTTTTACATGAATCATAGTTTTTGACGTGGTTTTTTGCGATTTTTTTGATTTTTTAGCCATAACTTCTAAACCATACATCATAAAAGGACGATTTATGCATCAAAATGTTCCTTAAGCTACTGCCCATAAGACTGTATCCTTAAAATAATTTTAAAAATTAGATTTCATGTTAATTTCTTGTGCCCTATTTTGTCAATTTTTATTTTTTTTATTTATTTTCTAAAATAAAAACTACATATCAGATAAGGACGATTCATGCATTAAAATGAGCACCAGGTCCTCGTCCTTAAGAAGGGATACTCCTTTGTCCAAATGCCGTTTGCTCTATCTCTTGTAGTTTAGGAGTTGTAGAACACTTTTTGGAGTGGAAGCTGGCCAAAAACATGTGCTTTTTCCGTCATAACTCCCAAACCATACATCCTACAAGGACGATTTATACACCAAATTGTTTCTAATACATATATACACAAGACTGCATATTCAGAAAAAAGTTTTCTGGAATTTGATTTTTTTTCAAGAATCTTAGTTAAAATTTTTTACATGAATCATAGTTTTTGACGTGGTTTTTTGCGATTTTTTTGATTTTTTAGCCATAACTTCTAAACCATACATCATAAAAGGACGATTTATGCATCAAAATGTTCCTTAAGCTACTGCCCACAAGACTGTATCCTTAAAATAATTTTTAAAAACATGTGCTTTTTCCGTCATAACTCCCAAACCATACATCCTACAAGGACGATTTATACACCAAATTGTTTCTAATACATATATACACAAGACTGCATATTCAGAAAAAAGTTTTCTGGAATTTGATTTTTTTTCAAGAATCTTAGTTAAAATTTTTTACATGAATCATAGTTTTTGACGTGGTTTTTTGCGATTTTTTTGATTTTTTAGCCATAACTTCTAAACCATACATCATAAAAGGACGATTTATGCATCAAAATGTTCCTTAAGCTACTGTTCACAAGACTGTATCCTTAAAATAATTTTAAAAATTAGATTTCATGTTGATTTCATGTGCCCTTTTTTGTCAATTTTTATTTTTTTTATTTATTTTCTAAAATAAAAACTACATATCAGATAAGGACGATTCATGCATTAAAATGAGCACCAGGTCCTCGTCCTTAAGAAGGGATACTCCTTTGTCCAAATGCCGTTTGCTCTATCTCTTGTAGTTTAGGAGTTGTAGAACACTTTTTGGAGTGGAAGCTGGCCAAAAACATGTGCTTTTTCCGTCATAACTCCCAAACCATACATCCTACAAGGACGATTTATACACCAAATTGTTTCTAATACATATATACACAAGACTGCATATTCAGAAAAAAGTTTTCTGGAATTTGATTTTTTTTCAAGAATCTTAGTTAAAATTTTTTACATGAATCATAGTTTTTGACGTGGTTTTTTGCGATTTTTTTGATTTTTTAGCCATAACTTCTAAACCATACATCATAAAAGGACGATTTATGCATCAAAATGTTCCTTAAGCTACTGTTCACAAGACTGTATCCTTAAAATAATTTTAAAAATTAGATTTCATGTTGATTTCATGTGCCCTTTTTTGTCAATTTTTATTTTTTTTATTTATTTTCTAAAATAAAAACTACATATCAGATAAGGACGATTCATGCATTAAAATGAGCACCAGGTCCTCGTCCTTAAGAAGGGATACTCCTTTGTCCAAATGCCGTTTGCTCTATCTCTTGTAGTTTAGGAGTTGTAGAACACTTTTTGGAGTGGAAGCTGGCCAAAAACATGTGCTTTTTCCGTCATAACTCCCAAACCATACATCCTACAAGGACGATTTATACACCAAATTGTTTCTAATACATATATACACAAGACTGCATATTCAGAAAAAAGTTTTCTGGAATTTGATTTTTTTTCAAGAATCTTAGTTAAAATTTTTTACATGAATCATAGTTTTTGACGTGGTTTTTTGCGATTTTTTTGATTTTTTAGCCATAACTTCTAAACCATACATCATAAAAGGACGATTTATGCATCAAAATGTTCCTTAAGCTACTGCCCAAAAGACTGTATCCTTAGAATAATTTTAAAAATTAGATTTCATGTTAATTTCATGTGCCCTTTTTTGTCAATTTTTATTTTTTTTATTTATTTTCTAAACTAAAAACTACATATCAGATAAGGACGATTCATGCATTAAAATGAGCACCAGGTCCTCGTCCTTAAGAAGGGATACTCCTTCGTCCAAATGCCGTTTGCTCTATCTCTTGTAGTTTAGGAGTTGTAGAACACTTTTTGGAGTGGAAGCTGGCCAAAAACATGTGCTTTTTCCGTCATAACTCCCAAACCATACATCCTACAAGGACGATTTATACACCAAATCGTTTCTAATACATATATACACAAGACTGCATATTCAGAAAAAAGTTTTCTGGAATTTGATTTTTTTCAAGAATCTTAGTTAAAATTTTTTACATGAATCATAGTTTTTGACGTGGTTTTTTGCGATTTTTTTGATTTTTTAGCCATAACTTCTAAACCATACATCATAAAAGGACGATTTATGCATCAAAATGTTCCTTAAGCTACTGCCCACAAGACTGTATCCTTAAAATAATTTTAAAAATTAGATTTCATGTTGATTTCATGTGCCCTTTTTTGTCAATTTTTATTTTTTTTATTTATTTTCTAAAATAAAAACTACATATCAGATAAGGACGATTCATGCATTAAAATGAGCACCAGGTCCTCGTCCTTAAGAAGGGATACTCCTTTGTCCAAATGCCGTTTGCTCTATCTCTTGTAGTTTAGGAGTTGTAGAACACTTTTTGGAGTGGAAGCTGGCCAAAAACATGTGCTTTTTCCGTCATAACTCCCAAACCATACATCCTACAAGGACGATTTATACACCAAATTGTTTCTAATACATATATACACAAGACTGCATATTCAGAAAAAAGTTTTCTGGAATTTGATTTTTTTTCAAGAATCTTAGTTAAAATTTTTTACATGAATCATAGTTTTTGACGTGGTTTTTTGCGATTTTTTTGATTTTTTAGCCATAACTTCTAAACCATACATCATAAAAGGACGATTTATGCATCAAAATGTTCCTTAAGCTACTGTTCACAAGACTGTATCCTTAAAATAATTTTAAAAATTAGATTTCATGTTGATTTCATGTGCCCTTTTTTGTCAATTTTTATTTTTTTTATTTATTTTCTAAAATAAAAACTACATATCAGATAAGGACGATTCATGCATTAAAATGAGCACCAGGTCCTCGTCCTTAAGAAAGGATACTCCTTTGTCCAAATGCCGTTTGCTCTATCTCTTGTAGTTTAGGAGTTGTAGAACACTTTTTGGAGTGGAAGCTGGCCAAAAACATGTGCTTTTTCCGTCATAACTCCCAAACCATACATCCTACAAGGACGATTTATACACCAAATTGTTTCTAATACATATATACACAAGACTGCATATTCAGAAAAAAGTTTTCTGGAATTTGATTTTTTTTCAAGAATCTTAGTTAAAATTTTTTACATGAATCATAGTTTTTGACGTGGTTTTTTGCGATTTTTTTGATTTTTTAGCCATAACTTCTAAACCATACATCATAAAAGGACGATTTATGCATCAAAATGTTCCTTAAGCTACTGTCCACAAGACTGTATCCTTAAAATAATTTTAAAAATTAGATTTCATGTTAATTTCTTGTGCCCTTTTTTGTCAATTTTTATTTTTTTTATTTATTTTCTAAAATAAAAACTACATATCAGATAAGGACGATTCATGCATTAAAATGAGCACCAGGTCCTCGTCCTTAAGAAGGGATACTCCTTTGTCCAAATGCCGTTTGCTCTATCTCTTGTAGTTTAGGAGTTGTAGAACACTTTTTGGAGTGGAAGCTGGCCAAAAACATGTGCTTTTTCCGTCATAACTCCCAAACCATACATCCTACAAGGACGATTTATACACCAAATTGTTTCTAATACATATATACACAAGACTGCATATTCAGAAAAAAGTTTTCTGGAATTTGATTTTTTTTCAAGAATCTTAGTTAAAATTTTTTACATGAATCATAGTTTTTGACGTGGTTTTTTGCGATTTTTTTGATTTTTTAGCCATAACTTCTAAACCATACATCATAAAAGGACGATTTATGCATCAAAATGTTCCTTAAGCTACTGTCCACAAGACTGTATCCTTAAAATAATTTTAAAAATTAGATTTCATGTTAATTTCTTGTGCCCTTTTTTGTCAATTTTTATTTTTTTTATTTATTTTCTAAAATAAAAACTACATATCAGATAAGGACGATTCATGCATTAAAATGAGCACCAGGTCCTCGTCCTTAAGAAGGGATACTCCTTTTTCCAAATGCCGTTTGCTCTATCTCTTGTAGTTTAGGAGTTGTAGAACACTTTTTGGAGTGGAAGCTGGCCAAAAACATGTGCTTTTTCCGTCATAACTCCCAAACCATACATCCTACAAGGACGATTTATACACCAAATTGTTTCTAATACATATATACACAAGACTGCATATTCAGAAAAAAGTTTTCTGGAATTTGATTTTTTTTCAAGAATCTTAGTTAAAATTTTTTACATGAATCATAGTTTTTGACGTGGTTTTTTGCGATTTTTTTGATTTTTTAGCCATAACTTCTAAACCATACATCATAAAAGGACGATTTATGCATCAAAATGTTCCTTAAGCTACTGTCCACAAGACTGTATCCTTAAAATAATTTTAAAAATTAGATTTCATGTTAATTTCTTGTGCCCTTTTTTGTCAATTTTTATTTTTTTTATTTATTTTCTAAAATAAAAACTACATATCAGATAAGGACGATTCATGCATTAAAATGAGCACCAGGTCCTCGTCCTTAAGAAGGGATACTCCTTTGTCCAAATGCCGTTTGCTCTATCTCTTGTAGTTTAGGAGTTGTAGAACACTTTTTGGAGTGGAAGCTGGCCAAAAACATGTGCTTTTTCCGTCATAACTCCCAAACCATACATCCTACAAGGACGATTTATACACCAAATTGTTTCTAATACATATATACACAAGACTGCATATTCAGAAAAAAGTTTTCTGGAATTTGATTTTTTTTTCAAGAATCTTAGTTAAAATTTTTTACATGAATCATAGTTTTTGACGTGTTTTTTTGCGATTTTTTTGATTTTTTAGCCATAACTTCTAAACCATACATCATAAAAGGACGATTTATGCATCAAAATGTTCCTTAAGCTACTGCCCACAAGACTGTATCCTTAAAATAATTTTAAAAATTAGAGTTCATGTTAATTTCATGTGCCCTTTTTTGTCAATTTTTATTTTTTTTATTTATTTTCTAAAATAAAAACTACATATCAGTTAAGGACGATTCATGCATTAAAATGAGCACCAGGTCCTCGTCCTTAAGAAGGGATACTCCTTTGTCCAAATGCCGTTTGCTCTATCTCTTGTAGTTTAGGAGTTGTAGAACACTTTTTGGAGTGGAAGCTGGCCAAAAACATGTGCTTTTTCCGTCATAACTCCCAAACCATACATCCTACAAGGACGATTTAGACACCAAATTGTTTCTAATACATATATACACAAGACTGCATATTCAGAAAAAAGTTTTCTGGAATTTGATTTTTTTTCAAGAATCTTAGTTAAAATTTTTTACATGAATCATAGTTTTTGACGTGGTTTTTTGCGATTTTTTTGATTTTTTAGCCATAACTTCTAAACCATACATCATAAAAGGACGATTTATGCATCAAAATGTTCCTTAAGCTACTGCCCACAAGACTGTATCCTTAAAATAATTTTAAAAATTAGATTTCATGTTAATTTCATGTGCCCTTTTTTGTCAATTTTTATTTTTTTTATTTATTTTCTAAAATAAAAACTACATATCAGATAAGGACGATTCATGCATTAAAATGAGCACCAGGTCCTCGTCCTTAAGAAGGGATACTCCTTTGTCCAAATGCCGTTTGCTCTATCTCTTGTAGTTTAGGAGTTGTAGAACACTTTTTGGAGTGGAAGCTGGCCAAAAACATGTGCTTTTTCCGTCATAACTCCCAAACCATACATCCTACAAGGACGATTTATACACCAAATTGTTTCTAATACATATATACACAAGACTGCATATTCAGAAAAAAGTTTTCTGGAATTTGATTTTTTTTCAAGAATCTTAGTTAAAATTTTTTACATGAATCATAGTTTTTGACGTGGTTTTTTGCGATTTTTTTTATTTTTTAGCCATAACTTCTAAACAATACATCATAAAAGGACGATTTATGCATCAAAATGTTCCTTAAGCTACTGCCCACAAGACTGTATCCTTAAAATAATTTTAAAAATTGGATTTCGTGTTAATTTCATGTGCCCTTTTTTGTCAATTTTTATTTTTTTATTTATTTTCTAAAATAAAAACTACATATCAGATAAGGACGATTCATGCATTAAAATGAGCACCAGGTCCTCGTCCTTAAGAAGGGATAATCCTTTGTCCAAATGCCGTTTGCTCTATCTCTTGTAGTTTAGGAGTTGTAGAACACTTTTTGGAGTGGAAGCTGGCCAAAAACATGTGCTTTTTCCGTCATAACTCCCAAACCATACATCCTACAAGGACGATTTATACACCAAATTGTTTCTAATACATATATACACAAGACTGCATATTCAGAAAAAAGTTTTCTGGAATTTGATTTTTTTTCAAGAATCTTAGTTAAAATTTTTTACATGAATCATAGTTTTTGACGTGGTTTTTTGCGATTTTTTTGATTTTTTAGCCATAACTTCTAAACCATACATCATAAAAGGACGATTTATGCATCAAAATGTTCCTTAAGCTACTGCCCACAAGACTGTATCCTTAAAATAATTTTAAAAATTATATTTCATGTTAATTTCATGTGCCCTTTTTTGTCAATTTTTATTTTTTTTATTTATTTTCTAAAATAAAAACTACATATCAGATAAGGACGATTCATGCATTAAAATGAGCACCAGGTCCTCGTCCTTAAGAAGGGATACTCCTTTGTCCAAATGCCGTTTGCTCTATCTCTTGTAGTTTAGGAGTTGTAGAACACTTTTTGGAGTGGAAGCTGGCCAAAAACATGTGCTTTTTCCGTCATAACTCCCAAACCATACATCCTACAAGGACGATTTATACACCAAATTGTTTCTAATACATATATACACAAGACTGCATATTCAGAAAAAAGTTTTCTGGAATTTGATTTTTTTTCAAGAATCTTAGTTAAAATTTTTTACATGAATCATAGTTTTTGACGTGTTTTTTTGCGATTTTTTTGATTTTTTAGCCATAACTTCTAAACCATACATCATAAAAGGACGATTTATGCATCAAAATGTTCCTTAAGCTACTGCCCACAAGACTGTATCCTTAAAATAATTTTAAAAATTAGAGTTCATGTTAATTTCATGTGCCCTTTTTTGTCAATTTTTATTTTTTTTATTTATTTTCTAAAATAAAAACTACATATCAGTTAAGGACGATTCATGCATTAAAATGAGCACCAGGTCCTCGTCCTTAAGAAGGGATACTCCTTTGTCCAAATGCCGTTTGCTCTATCTCTTGTAGTTTAGGAGTTGTAGAACACTTTTTGGAGTGGAAGCTGGCCAAAAACATGTGCTTTTTCCGTCATAACTCCCAAACCATACATCCTACAAGGACGATTTAGACACCAAATTGTTTCTAATACATATATACACAAGACTGCATATTCAGAAAAAAGTTTTCTGGAATTTGATTTTTTTTCAAGAATCTTAGTTAAAATTTTTTACATGAATCATAGTTTTTGACGTGGTTTTTTGCGATTTTTTTGATTTTTTAGCCATAACTTCTAAACCATACATCATAAAAGGACGATTTATGCATCAAAATGTTCCTTAAGCTACTGCCCACAAGACTGTATCCTTAAAATAATTTTAAAAATTAGATTTCATGTTAATTTCATGTGCCCTTTTTTGTCAATTTTTATTTTTTTTATTTATTTTCTAAAATAAAAACTACATATCAGATAAGGACGATTCATGCATTAAAATGAGCACCAGGTCCTCGTCCTTAAGAAGGGATACTCCTTTGTCCAAATGCCGTTTGCTCTATCTCTTGTAGTTTAGGAGTTGTAGAACACTTTTTGGAGTGGAAGCTGGCCAAAAACATGTGCTTTTTCCGTCATAACTCCCAAACCATACATCCTACAAGGACGATTTATACACCAAATTGTTTCTAATACATATATACACAAGACTGCATATTCAGAAAAAAGTTTTCTGGAATTTGATTTTTTTTCAAGAATCTTAGTTAAAATTTTTTACATGAATCATAGTTTTTGACGTGGTTTTTTGCGATTTTTTTGATTTTTTAGCCATAACTTCTAAACAATACATCATAAAAGGACGATTTATGCATCAAAATGTTCCTTAAGCTACTGCCCACAAGACTGTATCCTTAAAATAATTTTAAAAATTGGATTTCGTGTTAATTTCATGTGCCCTTTTTTGTCAATTTTTATTTTTTTATTTATTTTCTAAAATAAAAACTACATATCAGATAAGGACGATTCATGCATTAAAATGAGCACCAGGTCCTCGTCCTTAAGAAGGGATAATCCTTTGTCCAAATGCCGTTTGCTCTATCTCTTGTAGTTTAGGAGTTGTAGAACACTTTTTGGAGTGGAAGCTGGCCAAAAACATGTGCTTTTTCCGTCATAACTCCCAAACCATACATCCTACAAGGACGATTTATACACCAAATTGTTTCTAATACATATATACACAAGACTGCATATTCAGAAAAAAGTTTTCTGGAATTTGATTTTTTTTCAAGAATCTTAGTTAAAATTTTTTACATGAATCATAGTTTTTGACGTGGTTTTTTGCGATTTTTTTGATTTTTTAGCCATAACTTCTAAACCATACATCATAAAAGGACGATTTATGCATCAAAATGTTCCTTAAGCTACTGCCCACAAGACTGTATCCTTAAAATAATTTTAAAAATTAGATTTCATGTTAATTTCATGTGCCCTTTTTTGTCAATTTTTATTTTTTTTATTTATTTTCTAAAATAAAAACTACATATCAGATAAGGACGATTCATGCATTAAAATGAGCACCAGGTCCTCGTCCTTAAGAAGGGATACTCCTTTGTCCAAATGCCGTTTGCTCTATCTCTTGTAGTTTAGGAGTTGTAGAACACTTTTTGGAGTGGAAGCTGGCCAAAAACATGTGCTTTTTCCGTCATAACTCCCAAACCATACATCCTACAAGGACGATTTAGACACCAAATTGTTTCTAATACATATATACACAAGACTGCATATTCAGAAAAAAGTTTTCTGGAATTTGATTTTTTTTCAAGAATCTTAGTTAAAATTTTTTACATGAATCATAGTTTTTGACGTGGTTTTTTGCGATTTTTTTGATTTTTTAGCCATAACTTCTAAACCATACATCATAAAAGGACGATTTATGCATCAAAATGTTCCTTAAGCTACTGCCCACAAGACTGTATCCTTAAAATAATTTTAAAAATTAGATTTCATGTTAATTTCATGTGCCCTTTTTTGTCAATTTTTATTTTTTTTATTTATTTTCTAAAATAAAAACTACATATCAGATAAGGACGATTCATGCATTAAAATGAGCACCAGGTCCTCGTCCTTAAGAAGGGATACTCCTTTGTCCAAATGCCGTTTGCTCTATCTCTTGTAGTTTAGGAGTTGTAGAACACTTTTTGGAGTGGAAGCTGGCCAAAAACATGTGCTTTTTCCGTCATAACTCCCAAACCATACATCCTACAAGGACGATTTATACACCAAATTGTTTCTAATACATATATACACAAGACTGCATATTCAGAAAAAAGTTTTCTGGAATTTGATTTTTTTTCAAGAATCTTAGTTAAAATTTTTTACATGAATCATAGTTTTTGACGTGGTTTTTTGCGATTTTTTTGATTTTTTAGCCATAACTTCTAAACCATACATCATAAAAGGACGATTCATGCATCAAAATGTTCCTTAAGCTACTGCCCACAAGACTGTATCCTTAAAATAATTTTAAAAATTAGATTTCATGTTAATTTCATGTGCCCTTTTTTGTCAATTTTTATTTTTTTATTTATTTTCTAAAATAAAAACTACATATCAGATAAGGACGATTCATGCATTAAAATGAGCACCAGGTCCTCGTCCTTAAGAAGGGATACTCCTTTGTTTAAATGCCGTTTGCTCTATCTCTTGTAGTTTAGGAGTTGTAGAACACTTTTTGGAGTGGAAGCTGGCCAAAAACATGTGCTTTTTCCGTCATAACTCCCAAACCATACATCCTACAAGGACGATTTATACACCAAATTGTTTCTAATACATATATACACAAGACTGCATATTCAGAAAAAAGTTTTCTGGAATTTGATTTTTTTTCAAGAATCTTACAACGAGTATAAATTATAAATTATTGCGATATCAAGACTTTGGGACACAAATCTATTTAAGCATCCTTCAATATAGAAACATTTAATTGCACCGAAAAATTTAAGATTTTATTGTTTAATTAGAAATCATTAAGCTTTTAAGTAAAACGTATGCATTAAAACATGCGATCCATCAATGTTGTAATTATTACCCTAAACCATGACAGCCTTGGTTGGTGACCTCTTGAGCCTGACATAAAATTTTGAATATTTGGAAGATTAAACCAATTCTATCGCAACTCTGTTACATTACAGAAACGTCCGTAAAATAAGTTCAATTCCTATCTTCAAGAATTTTGTAATGTCTTTTTGAATTGAATGTCTAATAATGTCTTAATGAATTCTTGAAATATCTGAACAATAATTGCAAAAATGATGATAATTTTATGTTAGAATGTACATTAAGCCATCCATTACCTACAGTGGGTCAGTTTTCGTTCGGTTTGGCATTAGAGCGAAAATTATAAATAAAACAAAACGCACCAAAAACTATAGTAACAGTCGGAACATTTAAAAAATCATGAGATGAAGTCTTTTACAGTTGCGCAAAACATTTTTCTATTTACAAATACTTTTTTGAGAAATCAATTGTTTAACTAAAAACGCGAACTACAAAAAGTTGCATACAGCATACTTCTTATTCTAACATTCGTTGCATTTTTTTTTTATTTTTACTTTCTCTGTTATCTGCCTTTCTCTTAAACTCTTCAGAAACTATTTTTCTTTTAACCACCTCACATTTTTTCTTATCAAAACCTTGAGAATAATCAGTCGATATTCATAACATTCTTGTGTTTTATCAAACCACAAAGCGTTTGTTATGTTTGTTTGCTGTATGCAACTTTCTATAATTCGCTTTTTTAAGTTGGCTTCGTGACAAATCTTTTCAAATAGGTATTTGTAAATAGAAAAATGTTGTGAGCAAATGTTAAAAAATTCGTCTGACGGATTTTTTAAAAGAAGCTAAGTGTCACTATAATTTTTCTTTTCAAGAAAAGTCTCCGAGTCAAAAGAATAACTTTCCATCTTGAAGAGATTTTCTTGACAAGCGTCGCATTTTATTTTATTTCCAAATTTTGCCTTCAATCCATATCCTACAAAATATCGCCCACAGAAATTTCCAAAGGAGTTAAGGGTGGTATGTTCATACTGGATTCTTCAAACTCTTCCACTGTTATTTTATTAATTTTTTCGGACGGACAATTTGGACTGGTGTTTTCGTCTTCATCGGATGGGTTAAAGTTCCATTCTAGCATTAAATCATCGTCATTTTCGCAATTTTTGCTGCGACTCTGAAAATTATGGGTCAGGAATTTCATGGACATTATCTGTGCAGAAAGGTATTGCACTTCTCTCACTAATGGTTCCGTGTTGCTCCCCAGTTGCGATCTCAGGACTGAGAAGAAATTCTCTAAAGAGTCCTGGTTCGAAGATCGAAGAGATCATCAACAAGCAAAATCATTGAGTTTAGGGTATATTTGAACCCATTGATGCATTGCACCTTATTAACTTTGTTTTGTGGAAGCTGAAGAGTTTCCAAGAAGCCAATAAATTCCTTTATATAAGCAATTTTGTTGCAATATCTAAACAAAGGACGCTTCCTGAAATTGGGGTCCTTGCAGTTTTAATATCGCAATAATTAAATTCATTGATCAACCTTACAGAACTGTGAAAATTGGCATTTATCGCAACAATTAAATCCATTGATCAACCATACGGAACTATGAAACTTGCCATTTAATTCTCCCGATGATGCAAAAGTATCGTATTCTTCAAACTTTTAAAAAAATGGCAATAATCATATACGAGGTTAATACGTCTGCATTTACATATAACTGACCTCTAAACATAGTAATAAAATACAGAAATGTTCACTTTTTACATTGAACAAAAACATAAAAATATGTAAACCTCTTGTGCTTTAATAATGCTTTAAAAACCAAAAAAAGGTCATAAAAATTTACCCAATAAAAGCATGTACAGAAGACAATAGTCACATATTGTATTAAATAAATACCTTAAACTTCATAAAATAAACTAATAACTTGTAAATATTTAATAAAAAAATAACATCGTTTCAATTTATGCTATTATACAATTATATAAATTATACTCACATGAAATTTTACTTAAAAGTAATATATATGAAATAATTCATATATATTATGAATGTTTAAAACTGTATATATATATTATGTTTAAAACTGTTTATTTTTAAAATGTTTAAAATGCTTAAAACCAACCAATTAAGAAATGCATGATAAAAATGCTCACAACAAATTTCGTCACAATATTACATTTTTACAAAATTATTCTAATAAATGTTAAAAATTTTATCATTGCATTTTAATTACGTGATAAACAAAGAATATAAAAATATATAAAAAAATAAAATGTTCTAAATGAAATTGTTTTACTCGGATTAGTTATATACATTTCAACATAAAATCTATCTGAAATAAATATCTAAATATAACGAAATGGAATTCTTAAATATTTTCCAATTGAATCAAAATATACTTTTGATTATGCTTGCACGATTTTCTGATTGGGCAGATAGGTATATTTTTGTTGGTGGTTTAAGATAACCTAATAAGAATACTAATAAAATTATAAGTATATGTGTATATAATAATAAATATAATATTAATATATATCTATACTATTCTATACTATATATATATATATACATGCATCTACGATCAATGGTTTTGTCGTAAAATTGACATTTTAATAAAAAATAAAATCATTTTCTTAAATAAATTTCTTAAAATAAAATCATGACTGCTTGTAACTTTGGTATCTTTTAATAAAATATCTACATAAAAACCATTTCAACAACATTAAAGCAAATGGGTAACAAGCAATTTTCTTCTCTTCATGAAAAAAAAACATATTTGCAACTCCTTATTAAAGAATAATTATTTCTTTAGCCGAATCTGAATTCCGTCTTTTTATTCGGCTAATGAAAAAATTATTATTTGCAGATGCAACCAAAATCTAGCAAGAATAAAATCGCAACAACAATGTCCAGCTAGAAACAACATCAATTCGTCAAACACAAGAAGATCCCAAAAATTAACACAAAAAAATAAGCTGTAAAAGTTGTGGCAAATAGAAGTTACATTTTCATTCACATACATACTTATAATATTGTTTTCTTCTCCTTTCGTTACTTGTCGTATTCATTTTCATGTTTACTACTTCTTACTCACAGCAATGCGTCAATAACGAGTACAAAAACTCGTTGGTTGTCATTGTTTTGGTTTTTCTGTCGGTGGATGGCTGATAGTCTGGAAAGAAGTTGGAACGCTGGATGAAGCAATCTCTTGGTATAATTTATACTCGTTGTAACCAATAATTGATTAGTACCAAAAATTTCGCTACATTTGCGCTGTCAAAAACGCAATGCAATTCATACGGAAGATTTCTTTTCGCTTCAACGGCATACTAAGCTTTTAAGAGGAATTTTCATAAACTACTTCTGGAAGACATTCAAATAGTGTTTAAATTCAATTAAAGCAAACAAAAACTTACATGAATTTAATTGCGAGCTTTAGATCAAGTATATTTTTTGCTTCCAACTCCAAAAAGGTAGGAAAACGAATATTAAACGTGGGATTTTTTAAACCTCCCAAGCCACATAGACCTTCTATGAAATGCCTTCTCCAGGAAAACACCTGCAAGAATCCTTTAATTGAAAAGCTCACAAAAATCTTCCATTGAAAAAATTCTGGAAGAACTTCTAGAGAAGACTAAGGAAAGCATTCCTCCCAATGTATATGTAAAAAGACCGCCTTCTGGGTATGAAAGTTTAAGAGATGGAATACAAGACCTTCCCTTCCACTTTACCTACTTTTGGAAGCATTTTTTTTGGCGGGAACCTGTGCTGTAATCCACGTTATATTTCATCACTCTTCGAACATATCAAATCGTCTATTTCGATGTGACAGAGATAGGCTTATTACGGTTTCTCGCCTCCTTTAATTCGTTCAGCTGGTTCGTTGTGAATTGAATTATAGTTCTGCAAAAAAGATAAAAGATGTAATTAATTTATCAAACTTTTGTTCGGAACCTTATGTGTTTATTTAATTTTAATTTTGAGTTTTACTCATTTAAGGAGGTTACTGACTTTATATTTTTTCATTGAAAATAAAGTACAATTTTCTCTGGAACGGCTCGACCGATTTCAATAATTTCTTGTACACTTATCATTTGCGTAGAAGTAAGGCTTATGAAAAGAGAAATTTCAAAAATATCAGGCATGTTCTGCATTTCGATAGAAATTGCATCGATATCGAAGTAGCAAAACGTGATGAATTGGGAAAGATGTTCTGCAAATCGTTCGTTTTGCTAGATATTAAATCGACTTCGAATTAATATTCGATTCAGCTTTTTTGTGTGTGTTGCGTGCCATGAACAAGCCCTTTTATGTCAGAAAATACTAAATTAAATTAAACAATGAATTCAGCTTTTCTAGCAGCAATTCAACCACATCGTATTAACCTGATTCACGTTACTTTCACCTGACGGATCTGGTTAACAGGATTACATGTAGAAAATAGCGGAAAAAACATGATGGTTTATAGCGAAAATATATATTATAGTGTTTTTTAGTATCAATTTTGTTTCTTGTGATATGATTGTAGAAAAATTCTAAAATTTTGCATGTAGGTGATTGATGTAAAAACATTTAAACCTAGCATTGGATTCAATAAACCTTATTTAATTCGATTTAACCACAAATGCTAGTTAAAGTTTGGTCAGAATTTCCACATCTGTCAGTTTCATTAAACCACAAAAAAGATAAAACTAGCCTGAATGAAAATATTAACCTGAAATTTAGTTAAAATTTGGTTAAGTTGACCAGATTTTTTTCTGATTGCAATGTTTGCAGTTTTTTTAACTTAACTTAAAAAATAACGTCAAGTTTTTACTTTTATCTTCACTTCATATTTTTGTTGTTTTTGATAAATATAATTCTATATTAATTGAAAATTAATTGTTTTTCTTATTTTGTTATATATTTATTTAAATATTTTGTTAAATATTTCAATATATATATTTTTGAACCAATAATAAAATATTAGAAAAACATTTTTTTTGTTTATTTTACCGGTTTTTATCGCATATATTAGAGTTTTAAGTGCATGTCATATGCGCATATTTTCGAGTTTTTAGTGCATGATATTCCTAGCCCTAATTATGAGACACTTTGTCAAAAGCCTTCGAGAAATCAGTAAATAGGGCAATGACTTGAAGACCAAGTTCAAAAGAAAAGATATAAAAATTTCAAAAGTGAGCAAGTTTAGTCACTGTTAACAAACCAGAAACAAAGCCATGTAGTTCCAGGCAAATATGCCGCTTAACAAACAAGTATAACTTGGATTTAATAATGAAACCAAAAAGTTTTGAAACACAGGACAGCTTTAAGATGGGACGGTAGTTTGCAACATCACTTTTAGATCCACTCTTAGTCTTAAGGACTGGAATATAAGATGCAGTTTTCCAGCAATCAACAAATGTTCGAGAAGATAAGGATTCATTAAAATACTACACAGAGGCTTAGCTAGTACATTAGCTAGTGCATTAGTACATTAAATTAGCAGTATAGCCGATATGCGATTAATATCAGCCTTAAAAAATTAATGACGGCACCAAAGATAATGAAATCGACCCTATGTTGATTAACATTATCTAATACAGAATTATTAATCAAAGAATCATAATTTACAAATTTCGATTTCAAATAATCTGTGAAGAGATTAACTGATTTAGCAATTGAACAATAGGTCTGTTCCCGTACTTTTGTAGCAGAATTTGGCAAGTTGTAAAATTTGAGAGAGTAAGTGAAAAATTGCTTTCTTTGAATGAAAAATTGCAAAAAATACGGGAACAGGTTTTTCGTAAAAAATTGCAATTTCTTAAGATAAGTAAAAATTATGTACATTTCTTTTGTAAAATTTTGTAAAAATTTGACAAATGTTTGATCAAAAGAATAATTTGTCTTCCCTGCTTCAGGTAAATGCATTCTACTAAATGTGCCTTACGAATAATTAATTTGCACATTTCTCGACATTTTATTGCGTTGTTTTAATTGCTGGTACTCTAATTTGATATTAGCCATCAAAACATGGCAGCTTGCGAGTTTCTACTTCTCCAGAAGCAGAAAATGGTAACATTTGACAAGGACTGGATTACTAAGAGCCGGTACTGAAAGATTTGCAAAATTAGAAACTCTTCTTATAAAGACATGGAGAATTTGATTTAATTGATATTTTAAGCAATGCATATTTAAATTACATTTACATAAAAAATATGCTCGTACTTTTCTTACAAGGCTCTCTATTAAATTTTGTACAACCGTTTCTTGGTTTTCATTTCAGGAATAGTTTTCGTTGCTTTTCCAATTTTTTGTAGCTTTCCTTTCATTAAAGTCAAAAGCGTTCGATTGGTCGCAGTTCTGGCACATTTCGTGGATTCAAATCCTTTGTCACATAATGAACATTGTGATGGGGCTAAATCTGGCCAAAACAATCTGGTTGTTTTTGATGGCATTCTTTTACATAAATATCTGTGTTTTTTGTGCCCACTATAAAGAATGGAGTTGATTTTTTTCCACATTCGCAAATAACTTACCAAATCAATATTTTTTCCAAATTTCTCTATTTGAATTGTTTTTTCAGAATCCTCAATATCTTCTCCAGGTGCCATAGAGTAAAATTGGTGATCAGCCAAAGTCCATAAATCCATATTTACGTACGTTTCATCGTCCACAACAACGCAGAAAGTTTTATTTGCAAGTTTTTTCTCCTACAGTGTTTGTGTCAGAGAAATGCTTTTTTCTGCTTAATGCGAATTACCTGAACATGAGTGGTCCTAGCTTTTTTGGCTACATCTCTGGTTCACATTGATCGATTGGCTTTTACCAGAGCGAACACTTTCTTTTCAAGGTTTAAGTCGGCAACCGCTTCGGGCGCCCACTTCGCGGCTCATCTTGTACGGAGTGATGTTCCTTAAATCTTAAAACGACTCTTCGTGCTGTATGGTAAGATGCTCCAGATAGCTTTGCTAGCTTTTTATAAGTAACTGTGGGATTTTGAGTCCAATTGTCCAAAACATTTTTGCGAATCTCCTAGTTCGAGTACATTTTCTCACAATTTACTTGACTGATAGTTACAACTGATAGCTTCTTAGAAATGACAGAGATTATTTAATACAAAACTTGAAAATCAAAGCCCATTCCATTTCTAGAAGAATTATAAAAAAGTTTGAAAATTTGCAAAACTTTCTGTACCGGTTCTTAAGTGTTGCTCTTTTTCCCCAATTTTTGAGTACGGGAACAGGAAATAGCAGAAAATAGCACGAAGTCGTACGAATGTTCAAGTACGGGAATAGACTTAATATTTATTTTCATTTCATCGCACAGAAGTTTAAATATGCGAGCCATATTTTTTGACTAAAATAATTCCAAAAAGCTTTCGGATTAGAAATAATATTGCACTCAATCCTTAGGATGTATTGCTTGTATAAGAAATTATTTTAAAAGCCAAATTTCCTTGTATAGTACTCGATATTTAGTTTTTATTGTTGACATTATTAGTAGATTTAAACAATTTATCAAATTTATTTCGCAAACTTTTTAACTTTTTAAGACCAATAGTAAGCCAGGATAATTTATGGGATCTTTGCGACAGTGAAATAAAACTAAACATTAATATTAATGTTAAATAATAAAAGAAGTTGCAGTGATTTTCCCGTATATAGATAATTCACTCCAATTTACATCCTCAGTTAGTTTTACTAAGATAACGAAATTGTAAAAATTAAAATTAAATTAATTTTTCACTTGATGAGAGGAAGCAAACTCATAAAATTTAGTTTTCACCGGCAGGAGACAAAGGGCAAAATTATTTGGAAGAACTAAATTTAATGTTGTTAAAAATGAAAATTAAGTCAAAGATTTTACTCAATGGATTTTAAAGCAAATTGGAAGCATGAAGCGAGAATAGTGGCCGAAATTACCGCCCCATATACGTTACTACAGAGAGCTGCTTCTGCCTAATCTAACCTACGTATATCTTCCATAATCAATCTTTTTCAAGGATTAATCAAATTTTGAAAACAGCACCTAGATATTATTATATTATCTTGAAAAACGAAATCACCGTTAGCAATTTTACTTTTAAATAAATTAGTTAATTACTGACAACAACTTGAAGGCAGCTGTCTCAATAACAACAACAATAAATTTTCATCAATAATGACTTCATTTCAACTTCCAACCATAACCATTTGAACTGATTCCATATCTTAATTGCTGATCATAATTTTCCGATACTGCTTCGAGTGCGTCGTCGCTGTCGAATAACAAGATGAAAATAAACCCAGCCCAACCCATTCGGCGTTGCCAGTTAATTAAGACATTTTAGCAGAATCTCTTATCAGCCTCGATGTGGCTCTGTCTGACTATTAATCGCTTATTTCCTGCTAGAATCGCTTGTAATTGTTACGCCACACGAGACTCCAGCAACGTCATCAGGTTCTCCCCAGCACACGGCAAGCACAAGTGAAGTTTTTTTACGGGGGAAGAGGGAGTGAAAGCATTGATTTGGAATGAGGTACGCTTTGCTTATCGCGATGCCATTGTTTGTGGCGATCAGCAGTCGCTGCGGCGTCATAAGCGACAAATTAACAGCCACAACATTGATGATGATGACGCGTCGCAAAGCGGTCGCACGTGGGTGCATGTTGCAACCAACATGGTGGAGAGAGAAAAATAAATATATCATTACAATAGAGACACTTTTCAGTGTTTATTTTTTTTTTTAATTACAATGCAGACGCCTGCCGTAAGCCTAAACGTTGGCGCACTTTACTTCCCGTCTGTATGTAACTCGATCACAACACAATTCTGTATTTGCTTTTTATTGTTGTTACAAAAACTCTTTTAATTAATTTGATTGTGAATAGGGTGAAAATTATTGTAACAAATTGAAAAAAGTGCAAAAGCAAGATAAAGCTTTAATACTCTTTTCGGAAAACTGTGAAAATGTCTGTAAAGCAATCATAAATAAAAATACACACACGGTTACAAATCTTGGAATAAATTTTAACACTTTTTGGCTTACATATATGACCACACCAAAATTGTGTTAAAATTAAATACTGGCCAAATATTAAAAATTAATGTTAATAAAAATATGTATTGAAATGAAATGCTCAGTTCGTATTAATTTTTTATACTGATTTTGTATTTAAAATTAATTCTGATCTATACCATAGTATCAAATTAATTACAAAAATTATAAAATTTCGTTGTAGTATTTGAATTGTATTAAAATTTTATACAAAATTTCATTCAAATATAATACAGCATGTCTTAAAAATTATATACAATAGTCATCATAGTATCGAATTGACTCCAAGGGTATTAAATATCGTTGTTATATTGGAACTGTATTAAAATGTAAAACAAAATATTTTTAAAAATTTTTTAATCTATTGAGAAGTATTAAATTTAATACTTTTTGTATTAAAAAACTCTGTAATACTTTGCTTGTATTAAAATTTATTCCAAGATTTTTAACCGTGCATATATTATTTTAAGCTCGAAAATGTATACATATTTATTTTGTAGTGTACTTACACAGTCACTATTACCGTACCAAACGATACAAAAACAGTGCAACATTAAATTAAAATCCAACAACATTTTTGATGCAACTTAAAACCCAAAAATTATGACGGGCACTAAGAATCAAAAATGTCGTAACAAATGTCATTCACACTTCTAAAGTGCTGAATTGTTTTCATCCCCTCTTGCTGCTTGTATCGTTTGGATACTTAATTCTCTGCTCAAGCACAACAACAACAACGCTGTTGTTAGTGCAATGCAATTACAATATGAGCAGTGCACTGGAGTAAATACAGTGAATATATTATGTTACTCCAATGAAACTGACCTGCCGAATTTTCAAGGCTATCAACGCCAACATTGTTGTTGTTGGCTATTGGAATGTGGCTGGGAACCGATCGACTAACGGGATCGATTGGTAACCCATCGTGAAAATAAGGGCGGAGTCTAAAATACTGGCATGAATAACTTTAAGAAAAATACTGTTTTTTTTAGTATATAAAAAAAAGAAGAACCAAATAGGGCAGAATTTAATTTAAAGTCTAAGACAAGAGAAGTCTTTCAATTTTACTTTTCAAATGAATTTCCCTTGAAGTGCCGGCTAGGCCCAAAATATACTAAAGCTGACGAGCTATATAAATAACTCCGTGGCGCGTCCCCAAAATATAAAGTATCACAACTCAGATATATACCAACACAATTTTAATTTACAGAACTAAAATTCTTAAATATTAAATAAAAATAATTTCTATAAAATAATAACTATAAATAATAGTTAATATCACAGTCTTTGAATTAATTCATTTGACTAGAAAAAAATAAGCTAATAGATACTTACTTACTTAGGTGGCCATGACAAACCGTATTCGGGTTTCAGCCGACCGCATAAGCTCTCGCCAGGTGCCTCTGCTATGCACGCGCCTTCTGCAATCAGATGCACCAAGTGCTTCCTCGGTCTGGTCCATCCATCAGAGGCATGGTCTCCCTCTTCATCGTCGACCAATGAACCTCGCCTCGAGCACCTTTTTCGCTGTAGCTTTGTCGCCAATACGATGGACATGACCCAGCCAGCGTAGTCGCTGCACAGTTATACGCTGAACTACGTCAATGTCTTCGTAGAGCTCATACAGTTCGTGGTTCATTCGGACGCGATAGTTATTGCCGACTCGAACAGGACCGAAAATTTTGCGAAGAACTTTTTTCTCGAACACCTTCAGAGCAATTGCGTCAGTTTGCAAAACTACCCATACTTCAGCGCCATAAAGAAGCACAGGTAGGTTGAGCGTCTTGTAGAGTGCTAGTTTTGTCGATCGAGAGAGGGCTCTGGGACTTAGTTGCTTACTGAGCCCGTAGTAGCACCTATTAGTAATTGTTATTCTTCGCTTTATCTTCAGGCTGACATTATTGTTGTTGTTGAACTCAGACTTTGTTGCCACAGGTCGAATGCCACACTGATAAGGTCCAGTCAATGTTTTTGTGATCGGCTTTAATCTTTCACACAGTACGCTTGAGAGAACCTTCTATGCTATGGATATAAGACTGATACCTCTGTAGTTGGCGCAGATTGTTGGGTCTCCTTTCTTAAGTAAAGGGCAAATTACGCTGAGATTCCAGTCATCGGGCATGCTTTCCTCTAACCATATTTTGCTGATGAGCTGATGCATGCGGCTTATCAATTCATCGCCGCCGGTTTTAAACAATTCATCTGGCAGTCCGTCATCACCCCCTGCTTTATTTTTTTTGAGTCGATGGATAGCAACTCGAACCTCTTCATGGCTAGGTGGGGGTACCGCCAATCCATCATCGTTGATTGGTTGAATCGTCGCCAGTAAGTAGATTGGAGAAGTACTATCTCCACAATCTCAGCACGTACTGCGTATCCGTAATCAGATCTCAATTTTCATTTCTACAAGTGGATGCTCCGGACTTGAAACCTTGGGCTAGACGCTTAACCTGTTTATAAAATTTTCGTGCATATTCTTGGCCTGGAACACCTCTAGTTCCTCACGCTCGTATGAAAAGGCGCCTCTCTTCCTTCCTCCTTTCGTGGTAGTTTTTTCGCAAGGCTCGCGTTACAGCTGACTGCAGCGTTTTTTGTATGCGTCGTTTTTACTGCTGTCGCGATGCACGCACATGGAGTGGGATATGTGCGCTCAAAGTCCGCCGTCGTCGTCGTTTTCAGAGGTTGTTTGGTTGAGCTTAACCAAGAGTTGAGCGGAGTAGGCCTTGGCAGTCCGTTGTAATTGCAGCTTTGCGAAATCTAGCTTTCGTTGCATCCCTGTGCGTATGTTATATCTAGAACACTAGAATCGTGCCTTTCGTCGATTGCAACGTGATCAATTTGGTATCGCCTTTTTTGATCCGGGGACAGACAGGTGGCTTTGTGGAAGTCAAGGTTTTTAAATCTGGTGCTGCTAACTAACTACTATTTTTCGTGCCGCGGCGATCAGTTTAGACCGCTATTCGTGGAGGTCTCATGAAGACTGAACTGACCGGCAGTGGGCCCAAAGATGCCTTCACTTCTGACTTTCGCATTAAAATCGCCGAGGGCTATTTTCACGTCATGGATCGGAAGGTGATCATATACGTCCTCAAGACTAGCGTAGAAAGCGTCTTTGACAGCTTCGTCTTTTTTCCTCAGTCGGGGCGTGCGCGCAAATTAGGCTAGTATAGAAAAATTTCGCCTTAATGCAGATCGTGGCCACTCTTTCGTTTGCGGGTGTGAACCGGGAAACAAAGTGGCGTAGTTTCCTGCTTACGACAAATCCACATCTGAGTTCGTGCTTCTTCGCATGGCAGCTGTAGGAGATATCGCAGTCTGTTCATTTAAATCAGCCTTGCCCTTTCCATCGCATTTCCTGGATGGCGGTTATATCGGCCTTTATTGTTTTTGGATAAGGTTTTGGATAATTTGGATAAGGGCACCTTCCCTATAAAGGGTCCGGACATTCCAGCTACATATCCGTCAATCATTGTCCGTTTTTCGTATGCGGTGGTCGTCAACGTATTGGGGTTCTTATCCGAGGCTGGTCTGTTTTTCATTGGGCAGTAATAATGTGGCGATACCCCCAAACCCTGCGCACATTCCATATTTAAGGTCCACGGAACGTCCCGTCAAGTTTAACGTCAAGAGAACGACTAGGGAGTTTTGGACAAAGGTGTTTTTTAGGCGACACCAACTCGCCTAGACAGTGCCAGGTCATCGGGCTGTGCGGGTTTTTCGTTCAAGCCGTAGCGCTTGTCCGACGCTACGCCCTACCACTCCCCGCTGGTCACCCGCTGTATTGTCCGGGACCGCTTATTTGTTTAACTTATTCGCGGCTAACCTTTATATCTGGAGGTCATCCACTATCCGCAGCCTGTGACCCGTCGTACAGCCAAGCCCACGCAGAATACCCTTTTATTCCACGGAACGGACTAATTAACTAATTAACACTAACAAAAGCTGATTAATTAATTAATTAATTAAATAATTTTTATATATATATAAAAAAGTATATTTGTTTAGTATTATATGTGAGTTTAATGCCAAATACGTTTCATGACAAAACAGGTTGCTTCAATAAGTTAAGCTATACAAAAAGAATAGACGCAAACGTAAAGAATAAGATTTAATTCCGTATAAAATTAAGAAATATAAAAATCGGTTTTGGCTGACCAAAATCAGTGAACGTATTATTTTTGGCTAAATCTTTAACCATCCTTATATTATTAATTGCGTTATGCTCTAACTTCTTCCTACATTTTGTTTTTATCAATGTCAGGTCTGAAAAATGTATTTCTGCTGCTGTATAACTATGGGGCAAAGACGGGAAAATGGCGGACAATTCTGACAGTCGAACAAAGGAACCAAATTTGAGAGCGTTCAAAAATATGATAAGGGTTAAAAAATGTTTATTATTTTACCAGGCTGAACCACACATTATGATTTCCATTTTTATTTTGTTTCAAAGAGTCTTATTTGGAAATAATTTTTAATGTCTAAAAAATTGAAAAAATCTACCAAAATCTACCAAATTGAAAAGCAATCTACCAAATAACCAGAAAACGATTTGAAGAAAAAACTACCACATTTGGTAGAATTCAACCGAAGCGGCAACGCTGATTGTGAACCGCATAAAGTATATTGCATAGTGTTTTTAATGGCATCGGTTCATTGCGGATGTCCAAATTTTGTTTTTTTTTAATTGCGTGCTTTTGATATGGAACTCAGCTTTATTGTTGTTTTGACAGCTTTTTTGGAGTTCTCAATAAAAGAGACTTGCTTGCAATAATTTCGATTATGAGCTCTTCGATCAATTTCAATGTAATTATCGGAAGTACTGGCACTTGTCGTTGTTGAAGGTAATTAATTTTTGTAGTTGTTGCTCACTTCTTTGTTGCTGACAATTATTGTTGTTGATGGTCGCCATATATGTCAGTGGCAACAATGTTCAGTGGCAATTTAACTTCAACTCACCTGATCATGAATTCAGCTCGCTTGCGACTTAAAGGCTTTAATTGTTTCCGTAGCTTAGCTATGGCTGTTGTAGTTGTTGTGATTTCTTTTTGATGATATACCTTTTGATTGTTTAGTTGACATACTTTACACACTTTTTGGTGGTGGCGTTTAAATGGGTGTCGCCAGTAATACTGCGAATTTGTTTTTGTACCTTATTAGCGTGCAATTAGTTGATTAACTTGAAGCTATTAGCAACTAACGGAGGTTTAAACAGCTGTCTCATTATATTTTCATGATGACAGTACTATTTGCACTTACAACTGTGCTTTAAGGTCAGAATAATTTTATTTAAAATTTTTCAAATATCATGGTTACTTAACTTTTATTAGAAAATAATTTGTTGTCTTTCTTGAAGCCAAGCTAAGCTAGAAAAAACAATATTTTCAAATTTTTTTTATTCCAGTTATGTGGAAGACTATACACATATTACTCTTAAGTAACTTGAATCTTGATACAATTATTTCAATATTAAAATTAATATATTTAATATCAAAATAGGTAACTTATAAAGTGATGAAAAAAAATAATATTGCTGAAGTAAATTGATCCTTTTTATCCATATATGCATATGTTGTGGTGATTTGATTTTGAGAAGTTGTGTTGTTGTTCTCCATTGTTGTGTTTTTATTTGATGTATGATTTGGTGCATCAGATGGAGGTGTTTGAGAAGTGATCTCTTTTGGTGAGTTATGTATTGGTGTTAATGTATCTGATGGAGGGTTTTTAATGGTTATGATCGTGTTAGTACCATTTAATAAATATTATTTTAAATATTGAAAACTCAATGGAGGAACTTTACAAAATTTAAAAACAAGGAAGGCATATTTTATAATATTATTTTTAGAATTCAGACTAAAATATGTTAAATAAGATATTAATGTAAGTTTTTAATAGTTTAAGGTATTAAAGTTTAAGTTTAATTTAAATTTTTATAATTCATAGGAACTAACTGTAATTAAAAGTAAATAAATATGTAATAGAAGTAATAGTACTAATATAAAAAAGTGATTAATAAAACTAGCATATACACTTATATTTTAGATGGGAGTTCGTTTTGTGAAGTCAAATTCAATTTCACTGTAATCCAAGGGTACTGCAATCTTTACGAAGAGTCGCATTTGAGTCGGAATTGGTTTTCGGAATTGATCTCATTGTTAATGAAATTGTTAGAAGTATCTTGTTTATGGTGTTCAGCAGAATATAAATCGTTGATAAAGTTTTCGCTGGTTGGTATTTTTGAAAACGGTTTTTTTTAGACTTCTTAATTAAGTATTTCGGGCATTGCCTATGTTAATTCCGAAAAATGGAATTTTTAGATAAAAACCATGAAATATTTGAAGACAAGAGTAGTTGAAGGTGATATGTCGGATTTTCGGTGTTTCATTATTTCATTCATTTTAGCGATAATTTCATTTTACGACTAAACCATTTTTTATATGGGGCTTATTTAATTTTTTTTTTTTGAGGATTTTCATTGGTGCTTATTTATTTTTTTCGTTGGGTGTTATTTTATAACAAAGTAGTTATAATAAGCCATGTAGTTAGTTGTTGCTTGGCATCTGATTTTATTCGGCCAGTTACAATTCTGTAACTCGGCTGTATAATGGGTTAAAGTGCTATCACAGACAAATTGCAATATTAAGTAAATTTTATATTAAATAATAAAAAGTGACTTCAATTAGATTGTTGAACAGAAACTACGTTCTAGACTCTTAAAATAAGTACATCTTAGATTTTTAGTCAAATCTGTCCTTATACTTTTGATTAGATACCTAAAGCAGATATCCAACTCACCCGATATTCAGTGGGAAATCACTAGTTTATTACTAAAAAAAAACAAAAATCAATTCTTAAAATAAGTAATTAATTAAATGAGATCAATTAGAAGGCTCATATAATTATTTAAAAAAAAAATACATAGTATAATAATTTTAGTACTTCTAAATAAGAATTTTGTGATATTTTGTACAGCTTGTTTAAGGTTTTTTTTTTTATTTTTTAAGGTCACATTTCAGTTTTAGTATCAATTTAGTATCCAAATGTTCTATAATTTAGTCTAAATCGTATTTATAACAAAATTGTATAATAAAAAATAATACAGAAGTGTTCTTAAATTTAAACCAAAAAGCTAAAAGGGAAACTGTAAAAGTTCTTTTGTTAAAATTTTAGTACACAAGAGTTTTAATTATGAGTTACTTTTTTCAAGGGTTAAATTTTAAACGGCAAGGTTTAAAAAAATCCAGTAATGTTATAGTGGGACTAAAATTTAGTCCAAGATTTTTATCCGTGTACAAAAGATTACCATTAAATTTTTTATTTTAAACTGAGTATTAAACGATTTTTTAACAAGATTAAAAAATTTTTAATTTTTTATTTTAAACTGAGTATTAAACGATTTTTTAACAAGATTAAAAAATTTTTAATTTTTTTGAATTCTACTGTAGTAAAGGCCGTAAATTAGATGGATCTTTTCTACAAAATACCATTTCTAATTGAGGTGTAATATATTTTCCATAGCATCAAGAAAATTTTAATAATTTGCTATCGAAAATTATTGGTTTATATTAGTTTTAAGTGTTTTTTCTATGACTAAAAATTTTGAAGTTGAACTACGTTCACTCACTCCAAAAAACATATTTTTCCCTTTTGAATAAAAACAAAAAAAAACCTCATCGTTCGTAACTTATCCCATAGCGTTTTGTTTCAGCTAAGGCTAACCCCAAGCCAATTTGTTGCAGGAACATTTATTACGACACGTTAACAACATCATTCCACAACATGTTAGTAATGTGATACCTCAAAATTGGCAAAAGGACGCGGAAGGATGCGGAAACAAAATTAAAAACATTTTGTTGTTATTTGACTTGTTTCGTTGTGGTTGTTGTTTTTGTTTTTGGGATTCATTCATTCGTTTTTTTTTATTGTGTTCAAAGCAATTTACAAACATTTTCGAGTATGAAATTTCGAATAAAACAAATTACTTAAAAAAGGCACATAAAAAGTAGTAAAAAAACGTTCTAAAAAACGTCAAGAAAAAATTACTGCCAAAAAAAAGCACATAAAACATGTTCATTGCTCATTGCGTCAACGTTGAATCCATAATAAACACAAAATGCCACAAAGATTCGACTTGTGACTCGACTCGACTTTTCTGCCCCTCAAGGGAGCGATTTTGTTGTGGTGTTAATGTCTGAGGAAGCTTGAAAAAGTTATTGGGCCTTTTTTATGGTTTCGTTGTTTTTGCTTTTGTTACTGCTGATTGTTGTTGTGCTCGTTTTACAGGTATTTATCTTAACAAACGATGCAGGATTTATGTTTCTGGCAGCAATAATTCTTAAAGTGATGCTGCGCCACGACATGGCACTTGTACCAACTTCTTTCAACCAATTCGATACCCAAGTAATACCGAATCTGCTTTTGCCTTCCCGCCCCTCTTTCGCCACCTTGCATTGCATCTTTTGGAGCAGCCTGTAAAAATGTCAATTTCTTTGCTTGCTTAACAAGCAGCGATTTTAAGTTATTCCTTCTTGGGCCCTCTCTCTGTGCGCGTAAGATTCAGATAAATAAGAAGGTTAAAATTATTATTGCGAATTCTTGTCCCTGGCCCCACCTTTCTTCCTGGCATGCCACCAATTGAACCAACCTACCCACTTATGTTTGCCATTACAGGAGTGTTGGTTGTTTTTTTTTTTTTTGTGTGTGTTTGTGTTGAGTGGAGCACTGCGTCCCCTTGAGGGACAAAATTTCAAAGTTCTATATTTATTTTTTTGTATTATCTTGCTACGTTCACAATTGCGAATTTACGAGCAATGCGTCAATTAAGTATCGAATTACAACTTGTTTAATGTCAAAGTCCTGGTTGCCATTTTCTCAAAAGTTAATTGAAGTTTTGTTCAACTTTGGCATTGATTTGCCTGCGACATGCCTGAATGGAGGGTATTTTATTGGTTTGTATTCAGATGCTAGGCCATGTAATGAATTGTGATCATGTGCCAAAGTGACACATGCGAATTGAGTGAGCTTGGATTGTTGTTGGAACGAGTTTGGTATTGAATGTTAAAGAGTTACGTGAAGCAGATGTACAGTAAGTAGATGCACAGGAGACTCCTAAGAATTAAAAATTTGAGATCCAAACTATCGAAATGTCTAGAACGCCCGACTTGTTCCAATCTTCTATAGAAAACAGATTTTTTTGTTAAACTATTTATAGTAAGCGAAAACAGTTAAGATTTCTTTTAGAAATGATTGAAAAAGCGATTTAAATTACGTAAAAGAGCAAAATATGAAGAGAAATTTGAAATTATTTTAAATTCCTTCACATAGTGTTCAAAAATAAAATAAAAAAGTTTTTTGCGAAGTATTTGTAAAATAGTTAAAAATAATTCTAAAAGCCATTTTACAGATCTCAAGTAATGTGTTAAGAAACAAATAAAAAAATTTGTATGTATTTCTTGAATGTGTGAAATTATAGGCATCTACACATTTTTGATATGAGGGAGAGGTCCGCATACAATTAACCAAATTGCTTATAATCCGTATAGACTCCAAACATATTTGGGAATCAATTTGTTTACTCAATCGTCATGTACCTATATGTGTTTGTACGTTTGAAACCATTGTTATTATTATAAAATTTATAAAAATTATACAAATAATGCCATTAAATCAAAAAATTTACAAAAAAGGAAACTGGTACGTTGATTAATAATAAAAGTGCGACCAAGCCTAGCTCGGCTTCCCGCCAAAACCAATGTATTTAAATTCTTTTCGTTTTGATTGTATATCGATAAAACAATTAATTTCTTTACAACAACAACATTTTCACCTCACTGTTTAAAAGTACGTACAGCGCCATTATATGTACGAAAATTCTCAAAAAATTTATTAGTTTGTAATAAATAGAAAGTTTTTGTCGAATAAAATAATTTTGGCTGCGTTAATCGGTCAAATACCCTAATGTGCGCTGCTAAACGAATTTTCTCAGTAATGAGACCAAGTTAGATCATTTTATAACCCCCGTAATCGCCTTTACTGAAAATTTCATCAAAATCGGTTGGGCCGTTTTCGAGAACTCTTTTACAAACAAACAAATGAACAAATATTGCTTGTTTAATAGTATTACATATAAATAAATTTGCCATTTCTGCCCTTGGAAGGACATTGACTGAATGTTTGAACACAAGGACATTATTAAATGTGTGAACACAAAAGATCGTGAACTGAACCAGGGGTTTAATGCCGACTTCAAACGGCTTATGTTCACAGGAAACTTTACATGGCCATTTACGCCTTACATTTAGGAAAAAAGTATTTAACATGACGCTTAGTAAAATATTAATCAGACTTAGTCATTAACTGTGATTTTAGGAAATGTTCTTAAATATATGAGTAAATTTTTCTCTTTTTCAGTAAAAAAACACCTATTTTTCACTTTTAGTTCTTCAGAGCAAAAGAATAGAGTGTGCAAAGACATAAGAGAGTGCAAAGCATAGTGCATCCAGTGTTGTCTTTTTACTACAATTGTGGTAGATCTACCAATTCCTTCGACTTTTTTTGCCTTTACTACTTTCGTTTTTCACTAATTTTAATTCTCAAAATCTATCACTATTTTATTTCAGTATTATCATTTATTGATTTTTTAATAATATTGGATTTTTTGGAGGCAAATAATTCTGGCGCTAGGAAATATCTTCAACAAAAACATCGCAAAAAATATTAAGAATCATCCAAATGAAAAATTTCTCAAAAACTGAATGAAAAGTGACCCCAAAAAAAAACGAAATTTTACCCTTTAAAAACTAAAAAGTTTCCAAAAAATTTTCGAAAAATCAACCAAAAATAAAAAGCAATTTTTTTAAGAAATTTCTTTTGTACGAAATGTGGTCGCCCGATTAAATTTAACAATTAAAATTTATTCAGAAATTTTTGCTATAAGCGAGTATATAATTATTGTAAGACTAAGGATTTTTATTCTTTAAAATAGGTACATTAATCGAAGTAAGTTTTTCCAGGCCAAAATCAAGAAAGCACTGTTTTAATAGATGAAATCTTTGCTACAATAAAGGACATAACTACTATTACATTAAAGACTTATTCCCTAAAATAAAGTATGAACTCTTCTTTAAACCAAGTTTAATTTCCTTAATTTAAGTAAGTTTGTAAGTATCTAAGGAACTTTTCCACCTTGAATTAAGGAAATATCCTCAGTTTTATCAAACAAACTAAATTAAACTAAGTACCACTTTTTATAAGTGTAGAAGCTCGGTAAAAGTCCTTTCAAGGGCTGAAGTGGCTCTTACGAACCATTTTTGAAAAATTATGTTTTTCAATCATATTAAAAACTGCTTGAATTTTTTTTAATTTTAAAGGTAAGATTCGATTGGGGATAGCATACAAAACACTACTTAATTACTTTAAACTTGAGGGGAATTATTTAAAAATAATTTAGTCCTAGGACGCTACACTATCCAAATTTGACATAAGCACTTCACTGGAGTTGCGCAAACCCCAGCACTTAAACTCGATAATGTTTATTGAGTTTTTGTCATAGAAAAATGCAAACACAAAAATTATTTTTGGAATTTTTTTCTATAATTAAAATAAACGTTTTTATCAAAAATAAACTTCATTATTGATAAAATTGGTTTGAGTAAAGCGTAAAGCAAACATCAGTCGAAATTTCAAAGTGCATCACAATTTTTTCAGACCATGAATTTAGTTATTGAGTTAACAGTTAATTCAAAAGCTACAATATTTTTAGTGACGACATCGTTTTACAAAAATAAAAAAGTTATAACGTCAGTAAGCCCATTTTAACTCGTGAACTTAATGTTAGATTGTCATTTTACATGCATCGTTTGAAGTAAGTACTTTCTAATAATCATATTGATTTATCATTTGTGGCGCTAACTATATCATCATATGAGCTTACTCATAAATGTTATAAGAATACTGGTTAAGCTAATCCTTACACTCCTTTTAATATTTCACTTCAAAAAGTGAACGTACATTTTTTCACAAATCTTCTGTAGACAATTCTTCTACCTAATGGCAAAAAATACTTGGTCCAGCCAGTTCTACAGCAAAGCGACGGGGGGAAAACCCAAAAATTGGTTAATTTTCCATTTTCTTTGGGTGATTTCTCCTTTTTGTTTTGGGTCATTTTTAATTTCTTTTTTTGACGATTTTTCATTTTTCTTTAAGATAATTTTTAATTTTTTGGGTAATTTTTCATTTTTATACTTGTTGCTTTTTTTTTCTGTTTTTATGATTAATATTTTAATTGTTGTTCTTGTTAATAATAATATATGGAAGAACGAAGACAAAAAAAACTCAAATGTTTTTTTAATCATATGTATTATGGTCTTCTTAGTTCAATTCCGGAAAAGTTTCAGGTCGCACTCAACTGGTCAAGAAGTAATAGGGTCCAAGGTTCCAAAAAATTGCCATTTCAACAATATGAAAACTACCAAATGTTTCTATGTGAAATAAGTTGTACAAAAAATGTTTAACTAAATATTTTTAGTGTTTTCTTTTTAATAGATGGCCGTTGCTTAGGGACTAAACTCAATAAGTTAAACACTGGCTTCGCTGTCTGCAGTACTTCTGAATATAATTCTCTTTTAAAATAATATGAAAAACTTTAAAAAAATGTTTCAATGTTTTAACCATAATTGAAGATGAGCGAAAATTCAAATTTTTTTTTATGTGTATTAAGACCTTCTTTGTCCAATTCTGGCTAAAATTGAAGACTGTTCTCAAGTCATTTAGAAGTTATAGGGGTAAAAGCTTTTCTGAAAAGAGAATTATAAAAAAAAAAAGAATTATATCCAGAAATATTGTTGACAGCGATACCGGTGTCGGATTTACTGAAAGTTTTTTAACCTAAAGCAGCGGCCGAAGTCCGCCTATAAAAAAAAAGAATTATATCCAGAAATACTGTAGACAGGGAAGCCGGACTTACTGAGGGTTGTAATCCCTAAGCAGCGGCCAATGGCCGCCTATTAAAAAGAAAAACTAAACATATTTAGTTTTAGTTTCAAGTAAACATTTTTTCTACAACTTATTTCACATAAAAAAATTTGGTGGTTTTCATATTCTTGAAATGGTAGTTTCTTGCAACTTTGTAGCCTTCTTACTTCTAAAACAGTTGAGAACGGCCTGAAATTTTTCAGGAATTGGACTAAGAAGGCTTTAATAGATGTGATTAAAAAATATTGAGTTTTCGTAATACAAAAATATATATGTAATGGGACAATATGCACACAAGAGCTTTACACATATAGCGTAATAAAATCTTTGCACGTGATCGATTGTGTTTGAACATATATTGATAAGTAGCTTACAGAAATTTCCCATACATTTTACGGATGGGCATCGTGAGGTCCAGTAGGTTGACTTACGTCCTTATTATAAAAACAGATCAGTTTGTTCTACGAAAGTAATGCGAATTCTTTTTAGTTTGTTTTGTTACGTCCAGAAAACATAAGCGGTAGTTGGCATATAATATTTCAGCGCTCAGAGCCAAGAAAAAATTGACGACTTCTCAAAGTCAAAATGACCTTCTCATCATCAAAAGCTCAGTTGAACATCCTAGGGTTAAATATAAAAATGAAAAATTATAAAAAAAAAAATTAAAAATTACCCAAAACAATATATGAAAAATCGCCCAAAAAAAAACGAAATATCACTCAATTTTTTGGGTGATTTTTCATACGAAAAATGAACCAATTTTGTGTGAAGAAATTTTAAGTGATTTTTTATTGTTTTTTTCGATTTTTTATTTTGCGATTTTTCATAACGCCGGGCCTTAAGTATAAAAAAGAACCAAGGTTAACAGTTGTTTTTTCATTATATGAAATCTTTATTCTGTTAAAAGATAATTTAAGACAAGAGAAGTTAAAAACTTAGAAGCAAAACATACAAGGTAGTATTCTACAGACATTTTTTTTGTATTAGTTTTTGACAGTTTATATATTCAAGAATATCTCCTCAAAAGGATTCGAAAAAAGAAAATTCGAATTATTTGAAAATTTTAAGCCATTTTAGTGTCGTCAGTTAGACTGCCTGAAACTTAACTTAAAAACTTTAAGCGCGTTTTGGTCGAAACTTCATAGAGAAAAAAACCTATGGACTCACTATATCAATTTACGTACTCATGGCATAAATTTCTGCACACTTAAGTTTGGTGATTTTCTTGTACTGAGTGCATGACGAAATCTGTATTGACTACATAAAGCTTTTAAGCAGTGCTACAAATAATCAATAAAGAATTTTATGCACTCATCACAAAATTATTGTTAATAATTTTATGTAATGAGTACAGTTCCGATGTATGTAGTACACAGATTATAGACCACTTACATAAAATGTTAAATATTACGTTGCAATGAGTACATAGATTATTGACCCAGTACATAAAACTATAAATAATTGCATGTAATGAATACAGTTCTGGTGTACCTAGTAAATAGAAAAATAACCCCTTCAAAAATGTATGCACGCATATTTGTGATGAGTACAGTATTTGAGTAATATTTTCATGTACTCAGTACATACATTATTTGCTCATTACATATTTGTAGTACAAAATTTCATGTCATGAGTTCATCCATAATTTACTCATCACATATTTGGAGAACATAATTTAATGTAATGAGTACATGCTCTGTTCATGTTTGAGCCTGAATTTCCCTATCAATTAAATGAATAAATTCATAAACTATGGGCTTAGATTCTTGATGGCAAAGATGCTTTTTTAATGGTTTGTGATATAATCTCAATAATCTCAATGCGGCAGCATTATAAATCGCCATTTACGTCATGAATTTGAAATCAAATGGTAAAAATTGTTGTTGATCTCTTAGAATTCATTTGTTTTGATTGAAGTTGTGCTCTTTGGGGTCATTGAAGTCCATATAATAAAGACAAGCAATTTTAAGTCAATGAAGTCATAAGAAGTTAGTTGAAATCATGTTTTAAAATCTCACAAAAATCATTGTTTTTTTTATTACATTTTTTGTTTTTCGATGTTTTGCATATTTAGCTTATTTCGTTATGTTTTTGATTTAAATTGTTTTTGTCACATATTAGTTTTTGAATTTGTTTACAGTAAATATTAAGCTTAGAAATTATATATGAAGGATTTCAATCTTTTAGCTTCGAGGACATCAAATTGGCTTCAAGAACTTTAACAAAGGTTAAAGGTGATTGCAGTTTTTTCAATCGTATAGTGCTGATTTGATGAGAGTTTTAGCACCTAGGATCCATTAATGCATTATATACTATACGAATCTTTAGTGTTCAGTTCAACACATTTATAAACACGATTCATCGAAAATCAGTATATTTTTCATGCTAAAACATTTTTTATGCCTAGCGACGCCATTATTGACATTTCAACAGCGCCAAAAATAATTTAGCTGTCAAATTTATGCAATTTAAAATTAAATATGGCTGCACTTGTGTTCTTTATCTACTCTCTCTCTCTCTCTCTCTCCCACTAGTTCGATATACAGCTCAATACTCTCGAATCTCCTCTAACATTGTCCCAATCATTAAAATTCCTTGCCATGCTGCTGGACGGACACAGCAATTAATGTTTGACAGTTTGTGTTTTTGACAGCTTGTTAGCTACCATAATACCACAAAGAGAAAAAGTAAGTACTATATGAATATTTCAACCTGAGCCTCAACAGAATTTTTATATTTTTGATCGATTGACATTTGGTGTAAATTTACGAGCATAAATCAAAACAACGTATCGAAGACTTGAGCGCACATGAACAACAATAAAATAAAATTAAATGACAAATACACAATGACACAACGTCAACGACATCACGTCACACAACGTGTCACGTTCGGGCTGTTAACGTGTTTGTTTAAATATCGACAACGAATTATTAATTAAGCAGTTTTTTTAAATTTAATTTTTTTTATGCATTATATAGGAAGGTGTCCCTACTCTTTACGCCGGAGTAGGCGGAGCAGGTGACAGATTTCTAGGAAACTTTTAACGCACAATTTATCGTCATTTAAAGTGATAAATACAAGAATTGGTAACTCGTGGTCGTCGTTAGCTTGGTGTCTGGTCTTATCTTGGCTTGTCTTGTCTCACCCTGGGTTGGGCTAACGATTTAGCCAGGGCTGCCAACTACTAATAGTATTAATAAAAATAATAATAATAATGAGGCATGCGACATGCTGCAGATGCAAGTGCAGTGATAACAACAACTATGATCACTGCATTGTTGTTAAGCGTATAATTTAAAATGAATTTTGTGTGAACTCGTTGACAACAGCTCAGGTTATAAATAAAACTAAGAATTTCAACTGTCAGTCAGTGCGAGAAAAAAGTTTCATGTCTTTCAAAAAAGAAATTTCATGTTTTGTACAGCTGTTGAGGAAATCTAGCACTTCTACCTCTTCTTCTCCATCGTCATTTTCTTGCCCAGACAAGTTGTGGAATATTTTAACATAATCATTTTTATACTCAGTCTGTCATAAACACTGCTCAGCCGATACCTGCTTAGATTTATGCATCCGCAATTAAATATTTAATTGAATTCGTATAAATCCGTTTAATGCATTTTTAAAATGCACTCAATGCGGCACACAGAATGCAATTTTTGATGCAGTTTTTATGGAGTTTTATTTCGTCTAAATTTTGATTTACGATCAACAATTAAAGTTGCATTTGCAAACGGAATTATAATCGAAATATAATTGAAGGCGTGGCATGGTGTTGCATGTCGTTTGGGTGGTGTTGGGTGCATATAAATGAATGATGCGAGAAAATTGTTGTTAAAGCTAATGTGTGCGTTGAGAGTAACCCAGAAATAATGCTGTGTTGAGAATATTTTAAAAAGTGCTCGTATCATTTTTCATAAATTCGTTCGGGAGGGACATTGATAATGAAATTTTTTTATATATTGTAAATATTTTGATATGTTAAGATTCTCAGAATTGAAGACATATAGTGCAAAATGGTTTGGTAAAAAATATTAAATTTTATTAGGAATTCTTAAAAACCAGATATTGCAGAGAACCATAGAATTTAAAGAAAAAATAAGAGCTATCCTTATGAAAATTTCCATTTAGACACATATTTTTATTTTTTTCGGAATAGTTTTTACCTGCTGGACTTGTAAAAAACCATTAAAATATCACGCTGTGCGCGATTTTGTTTCAATGTCTAATAAAATGTAGGTCTTTCTCAGTGCAAAAAAATTTAGGAATAAAAAACACGTGTGTGATCACTGTAAGTTTTTATTTTTTTTTCAATTATAACAGCCAAAAACAAGCTCGTTAAAATAAAATCAAGGGTATTTGAATATTTTAAATATGTGTATATTAAATATATGTATATTAAAGTGTCTTGACTTGTATGGCGGCAAACAGTTCCATTTGTGCCCCTCCCAAAATGAACCTTGATCTATTTTATTAAGTTTTTCAAAATATTTTTGATGTAACGAAAGCTGTCAGTGAGTTAAAATTTTTTGCAAAATCTCAAAACATGAGAAAATTCGTAAAAATATTGGCTGGTGTTATAGTTGTAGAAACTTAGCTACCAGAAATTAAAGATCGGCAAAACACACATTATTAGCTATCTTAGCTTTAGTAATAATAAAGTTAAATTAAGTTATGATTACTAAATCATATTGCTGATCTAGCTTATAGTATAATCGAGTTAAACTTAAAATTAAACAATAAAAACTTTGTATTTTACAGTAATTTATTCGTTTAGCGTTTAAATATTAGGATAGTATGTATGATATATAAATTATCTTTATGACTGCTATATAAGAGTTGATGGATTCAATTAAAAAATGACTTTAAAAATACTTAATCAAGATATACATATGTCGAATTCTCATCCTTTTGAAATCTTTTTTAAAATTTGAATCAAATATTTTATTTCGCAGTTTTATTTTTTATAATCTATTTGAAAATAAAAACGAGGCAGTCCTGATCTTGTTACTACTTCTTGCTTCCGTTTTCCCAATCTTTCTGATTTACTTTTCAAAATCATTCAGTAGTGCCAGTCGATTCCACCAAATCTTTGACATGAGAGTCGTCGCTTGTCGTTTTATATTAAAAAGTGTATAGTACTACGGCACGGCTATCCTGCCGTTTTGCACGTCCTCTCGCACGTGCGACTCGTCTGAAAGAAACAAAGATTTGTACAGTATCTTGTACAACCACTTGGCCACTTCTGGCCAAAGCAAAATTTATTTAACAAAATTAATTTCTAATACAATGAAGTTACAAAGAAATAAACAAAATTCATATTTTATATTGTAAGACAGTTCATTTTCAAAATATCATATATGTCATGTCCCATATCCTAACCAAGGAAAAGGCAATAGAAATTTGAGATTAATACACATTGTTTAGCCCAGTAATCACTATTCGACTATTAAAAATAATATCGAAACTCACTTCTCTTTTTTTTAATAGTAACCTCTATCCGGTTACTAAACTGAATAATCACTTCTATATTGTGATGTCCCACTGCCTATATCCGTCACCAATAAATCCCATAACACCTCTTTCCGGTGAATTTTGGTTCTTTTCACAATTGTTTCCATCCAGCAATGTTACCATTTGTGACCACAACAATGCACATTACATCTCCATAATAGACAAAATTAATTACTTCTCTCTTCACTAACATTAACGGACTCAACTGTTTCATCATCAATTTCAATAGGGACATGACTTTTAGGCATTCGCCTCATGCGATCATGAGCATACTTGTAAGTCCGGTTACAGTTTAAAAATTTTACCACACATCGGTCACCATCCAAAACTTCAATTACTTTTAATGGGCCTTTGTACTTTGGGTCAAGCTTTGTTTGGTTCTTTTCTTCGTTTTGTAGCAGAACAAAATCTCCTATCACAAATTTGTCCAGTTTGGCTTTAGTACTATCAAAGCTTATTTTATCATAACTAGCATTCTTTTTCATATTACATATGGCTTTATTTCGAGTCTCATCATAGTTTATTGGCTGTTCTATGGCATCAGGCAATATCTCCGTAGGTCTAGCTACTTTACCAATAAGCAATTCTAAAGGACTAAATTTCGTGACTGGACTTTGAGTACAATTTAAAGCTAGCTGAACATCAGGAAGACCATCCTGCCATGTGTGGCTACTAGTTTCAACTGCAGTAAGCATATTCTTTAACGTACGCATTTCATGATCAACTTGGCCATTTGCGCGAGCACTACCTGTTGCGATTATATGTGAATTAATACTGAGCGTACTACAAAATTCACAAAATTCTCGACTTGTAAAACAACAGCAATAACATGCGTTGGGGCAACAAATAAAGAAATAGCTTGCTTTAAATCTGCAATACTACTGCAAGTATCTATGTTAATAGTATGATGCAAAAGAACAAATTTAGTAAATGGGTCCATCAGTACAAAAATTAATTCTTTTCTGTCACTTTTCCCGCTTAGTTTTCTAGTTGCGTCAATATGTAGAGAGTGCCAAGGAATCGCTATTTTTGGTAGAGTGCAATTAAGCCTGAACTTTTCCTGAGTGTAACTTGAAAATTTTACACGTAACACAATTATCTGCAAACTTTCCAACAAATTTAGACATCTCTTCAAACCAGTAAAGTTCGTAAACTTTCTCTAAGGTCTTCTCATAACCTAAATGTATCCGTGCTTCGTGGGTGTTAGTAACTATTGACCATCTAAATGTCTTAGGAATTATTGGCTAGCATTGCGATCTACCATTGCGTTCTATTTTACGATAAAGAATGCCTGAGTGAATCTCATAAGTCCCAGAAATATCTTCACTAAGCCTGTTCTCATTTATATCCTTTACTAGCTTCACGATTTCACCATCTCGCTGTTGCTTTGCTAAAAGCCCATTGTCAAGTAATTCTGTTAAGTTTACGGTCTTGGACTCGATTTTGTCATATACGTTAACAGAAGAAGGCAGTGGATTTCTTGAAAAGAAGTCTGCATGAGTCATATGATTTTCTTTCCCATACACAACTTCAAACTCAAAAGTCTGTAGAAAAGCCCCCACCTATGCACTCGAGGAGTTAGATCAAGCTTTTTACGTGAGCCTGCAATGAGTTACAATCAGTAACAACAATAAAACTACGTCCACGTAAAAAATTCCTAAAATGCTTAATCGCATTAATAACCGGAAGAGTCTCCAACTCGTATGAGTGGTACTTGGACTCAGCAGCCGAAGTACGCCTGCTATAATAGGCAACCAAAAAGCACTTTGTGTCTTTTTTTATCATTAATACAGCAACATAGCCAATAGCAGCAGCATCTGTATGAATCTCTATTAGACAAGAAGGATCAAATATCATTAATACAGGTGAGGAAGTCAAAACGGTTATTATTTGCTGTATAACAGATTCATGCTTAAGTTTACAATTGATTTTATTCTTGCTAGATGTCAAAGTATAAAAAGGGGCCATTATTTTAGAAAACTTAGGAACAAACCATCTAAAGTAAGACGCAATCATATAAATTGTCGTAACTGTGTAACGGTTTCGGGTGGAGGCAGAGCTATCAAAGATTCAATCTTTTTGGGGTTCTTTTTAATTTAACCACCACTTACATCGAAACCAAGATATTATTTTTTTTTGTTGGAAGAAAAAACATTTTTTTCAGGGAAAATCCTTTTTCTATACACTTCTAGTACAATGTGCAGTCTTTCCAATGCCTTTTCAGCATTCGTAGTCACAATAAGGATATCATCCGTGTAGATAACAACAAACTAATTTATGAAATTACCTAAGGCATTCATCACTGCATGCTGAAAATCTGATGATGCATTTCTAAGACCAAATGGCATAGTTAGAAATTCATACTGACCGTCAGGAGTTACAAAAGCTGTATACTTAATCGAATCAGGATGAATAGGTATTTGGTGAAACCCTGGAGCCATGTCTAAGCTAGTGAAGAAATAAGAACCTTGCAATCTGTCAATTTGGTCTGAGATGAGTGGAAAAGGAAATAGGTCGGGAATTGTGTTCTCCTTTAATTCGCGAAAGTCTACACACATTCGATCTGAACCATCCTTTTTCTTCACAAGGAGTATGGGACTTGCAAATGATGACGAACTAGGGCGAATAATACCACAACTTAATAGCTCATTAATTCTGTCTCGCATAATACCACGCTCTTCAGTGCTTAATCGATAAGGGCGCCTATAAACTGATTTGTTTGGATCTTTCAGTCGTATTTATATTGGAATTGTATACGCTTGGGTATTTGGAATTCCAGATATAAAGCATTGTTTAAAAGAATTCAAAATATCCAATAACTTTGGCTTTTGGTCCTGGGAAATGTCGGTGTCAATTAAATCGAACTCTATATTCTTTCGTGCGAATATGGAGCTCACAAGTATGAACCAAATTTACTCTATTAAAACATAATTTGTCTGATCTCATATGCACAGCAATACCCGGAGTAAGGATTTGGCGTCCAATAATTATTTTATGATGCAAATAGGAATCTGGCAAAACATGAAATAGAATTTCGAAAACAATGCCATCGACTTCAATAGACGTTTGAATTTGGACTATTTACGCTGGTCTGTCCAATTCCTGTCATTGTAACTACATTATAAATACGTTTACAGCGAAATTTAAAACCTAAATATTCTTGAATAGCGAACATTCCGATCGTAATAAAATATAAATTGCTCACCAAAGTGAACCAATTTTCCAGCAGGTGCACCAACACTGCAGAAAACAACTCGACGATCTTTGGAAGAAATTCCATCGATGTCACCAGCTCTTTTGCGAATAATCTTAGGACAGCTTGATGCATAGTGAGCTGCACCTTGACAGTTGAAACAGGTGACATTCGGCTTTGCTGGAATTTTGCAATTTTCAGTGCTGCTCAATCTTGAATTATTAGTGTAAATGTTCTTGAATCTGCATTGCAAAGCTTTATGACCTTGCTTTCCACAATTGAAGCATTTTATATTGGGCGATGGTATTGACGTCTTAGTTCGTTTGATGTCTGGGCCACTTATGACATTCTGCGCAACAGTTTTCCTTTTAAAAAATGACAGAGCCTTTAGTGCCTGTTGTAACAAAATCCTAGTGCCATTGTCCGTGGTAAATGTTTTCCTTTTAAAAAATGACAGAGCCTTTAGTTCCTGTTGTAACAAAACCCTAGTGCCATTGTCCGTGGTAAATGTCAAACGATGAACTCTAGGCTCAAACTGAGAAATGTGGGCTAATACTGTGGATTCAGCTATCTGCTCAGTCAACAAGTTTTCCATTGAGTCATTAAAGCTGTTATCTGGGTTGCAGCATATGCAGATAGACACTCGCCATTGTTAGGTCTGTTATTATTCAAATTCACTAAGAATGCTGCTGAGGTTTCAGGGCAATCATATCGCGTCGTAAAAATACCCGCAAATTCTGGTCATGTCATTTCTGGATATGAGATTTATGCTTACCAGACAGATGCCTGTCTTTAAAGAGCCCGACTAAGGATATTCATCAATGATCATCAATCCCACTTCTAATATCAAACTATCATCCATTTGAAATTTTTTTAAAATTTGAATTAAATATTTTATTTCGAATAAAATATCTATAAAAATATATATTGAATATTTATTTTTTATAGTTTATTTGAAAATAAAAACGAGGCAGTCCCAATCTCGTTACTACTGCTTGCTTCTGTTTTCCCAATTTTTCTGATTTTACTTCTCAAAATTATTCACTAGTGCCAGTCGATTCCAAAAAATCTTTGACATAAGAGTCGTCGTAGTACTATATGCGTTCTACTGCACATATATAAAAGGTAATAAAAATATAGTTGTTTTTTTCAATTAAAAAACAAATTATTTGGTTAGTAAACTATAACCAAATAAAAATTTATCATGACGAGAAAAACATATATAGCTACTTTCTTTTCAATGACTAAACATTTGTGTCGTTTGTTAACTATAACAAATTTTTTTTTAATAATTAACCCTTATTTCGTGGTTAGAGTTCACAGCATGTTTATAATAATTTTATCCGTACAGAAGCTGTAGTTAAAATTTGAAGTCTAATTTAATGTACACACAAAAATATCTGCTTCCCATATATTAAGAAACTGTGGCTTCAATCCATATGCTTGGTTTTCACTATGTCATTTTTATGACAACACAAAAGTTTATCACCTGAAATATCACCCTTATAAAACTCTAGAACAGTTCTGCATAGCTCCATTTAATAATTTAATTGTTTTTAATTTTACAAGATTGCCAAAGTTAGAAAAAATGTCTATATGTTATTGTTTTCAATTTGATTGACAACAACTGAAAACCACTGAAAATGGCATAGTGAAAACCAAGCAATAGGCTTGGGTTTTTCTATATTCTATAGAAGTTTCTCCTTTATGTAGAGAATTTTTACATGATTTAAAGGCCTTACGTCGTGATGTCGTTGCAATGCTATCAAACAGCTTCTTAGTTTTGAAGACAAGTTTTTGAAGTGAAAACTTCTTTAGGCGCGTTGAACGATTTTGGTAGAGGGTAAGTCTTTGGTTTGCGTCATGGTATTTTTCCGAGGAACTCTCGTCATCAATACAGACAGCAAAGATAACAAGATAGGAAACTTAGAAAAAATAACCTCAAAAAATGTTTGCATGTATTTGTGCATAAGAAAAATCAACAATGATCGTCACTCTTGTTCTTAATCGGCCGCAAGCTCACAAGGAAATCACTTGACAATTCCTGAAATTAATCCATATACTCTGCTTGTTAGCATATAAATACTTAAGTTTGGTTCAATAAGATGTTTGCTACCAAAACTTATTATTAATTCGCTTTATATTGGTCTATATGTGCTTTTAAAGTTTGGCAATTTCTTCAGTTGTCGTATTTGTCAACATTTTTGAAAAATTTGCTTTTACTAAAAAAGCCGCTATTCATGGTTAGATTTAAAAATGGAACGATCTTCTTCTTTTTCTGCTTTTTTCTGCTGGAACTTCGTTTGCAAACAAGAAAAATAATGTATGGATTGAGTATTTTAACATTTTAATCTTTAAGTTGTGATAAAGGAATATGTTGAACATTCAAATAATTACATGCATGCTCTTATTTTATTATATATCGTCAAACAAAGTTTGACAATTTTTCACACTAGTTGTATTTGTTAGTGGCTTTTTATTTTCACCACTGCGGCATTTTATTTTCAGAGTTGCCAACTATCATTGTTTTCCCTGCAGTTAATGGCACTAGTTCAAAATTAGTGATTTCACTAGCCCCTTGGTAGCCAGTACTAGTTCCACTTCAATCTACCTTCTTTGTTTCCAACTGGCGAATTTTACACGAGCACGTCATAGGAAGGGGTCAATTGCTACCTTTTACACACCCATTCCCTAGTTACTTCACTAGTCATGAAGTGCTAACTTTTTCGCTAGTTGATATTGAAACAAAAAAAAAACAAGGCAAACTGATATTCTTTATTCAATATATTTATATTTTTTCATCCCGATATTTTATTTATGTTGCTCAACGAAACTGAAAAGCTTTATATGCCATGTTTTCTCGAAAAAGTCACTTTAAAGTATGAGTTCGTCAGAATAAATTTTATGAGTCAGTCAAGACGTTAAAAACATCAACAAGAATCAATCGAGATGGGAAAATGATTGAACTGGGCCATTTATGCATTACCTTGGGTCAAAAAAGTATCAAGTGCGTAGAGAAATATTGAAGTAGCTAGCGTGAATGGGCCAATTAATACTTTCGATACTGGCGGGTTGTTAATAAATTTTTTTATAAAGGGTGTGTGTCAAAAGTAAACTTTTCAGTCGTGGTAGGATAGAAAATATCAGGTTGAATAAAATGTGTGTGTGTTGAAATTAATTTGTCTTTTTTGCTGCGTCAAATGGACGATGAAATTTTGGCAATTGCAAATTTTGACGTTTCACATATCGGTCGTGTTTTAGCGCAAATATTTTATTTTATTTGCAATTTATTCAATTTGCGACATATTTAATTCGAGTGCTTGTACTTGCAACTTATTTCGTAAACTTGTAATATTGTAAACTTAAAAAACTTAAAAAAAAATAATAAAAAAAAATAATGAAAGTGCTTGAGGTTGTGTGTGCGTGTGTGTGAGCCAACGATCTCCCGGTGCATCAGCAAGTGCAACAAAGTTAAATTGGCTTTCTTTGCTGGCGAACGTCCTCCAAGTGCCACCACCAGCAAGTGCAGTGCAAAATTTGTTGCTAGCCAACATCCTCCAAGTGCCATCACCAGCAGCACAAGCAAGTCCAGCGCAAATTTCCTGATTCTTTTGCTTGCCCATATGAATTAAAGAGTATATATAATATTGGTAAAACTATTTGTTTTTAGTAAAAGTGTTACCGTATCGGAAATATATATTCAAAAAATATGAACAATTTAGCTCACTGAGGAAATTTAAAGAGTATTTATGTATAAGAATTACGTAATAAACCTGCAAAATAATTAATATTTTCAGTAGTAATTGGATAACTAAAGTCTGCTTATCCTAATTATTCTATTTTTTAAACGGTTTGGCATCAATTTCTTATATGAATTTTATATATATAGAAGGGTGGTAAAATTAGGCGTGGCAAAATTTATGTACATAGTGACCACCACTTGGTCTCATAGCATATATAAACCAAGTTCCATTATAAAAACATCTACAACTTAGGAATTATAATTTCTGAAAAGTAGGCGTAGTTATAGTTCGACCACGCCCATTTTTTGTTGAATTGTCAATAGTAGCAATAGGAACTATGTTACAAAATTTTAGTTCAATACATCAGAATTCGTCTGAAATATAGCGTTTTTATTAACTTGTGGGCGGAAATAGGGGGTGTGGCAATATTTTTGTGTATTAAACGAGATATTAGCCTTGAAAACAAATATTGTAAATTTGATGCCCTTAGGTCAATTATTGCTTTTTTTTGCAAGAGGTGGTAGGTAACACATGGAAAAAGTACTCAATTTTAGGGTACTCAATTTTAGTATATGATATTATCAAATAAAAAATTGTAGAATTTAAATTTCAATAAAAAAAAAACAAATCCTATAATAATAAATGCTATTCTTTTTTTAATATACTAATAGGTATAGATTTTATATAACCAGGAACTAAAAATTACTTTTCCTACTTCATGCTTCATAGTCAAAGCTTAAAATGAAAAATTTACATATAAAATCAAGTAAAAAATTAATACAGGTCCAAAGGTGGAACCCCTAGGGTTAAGTACATTTCTATGACTTTATTTGAATACATTTCTGACGAATTTTTACTAAGATCGCTCAACCTTTGTAAATACATACCTCCCATAGAAAATCAAGTAAAAAAATTAAAATAGGTCCAAGGGAGGTACTCCTAAGGTCTAACTGATTTCGACCTAAATTTCGACCTACTTTGGACCTAAAGTAGGTACCCCTAAGGTCTTTCCGATTTCGACTTTTTTCAGTACACATCTTTTTCTCTATTTGACTACCCTTCAGTCGAATTTTTGTTAAGATCGGCCAACCTTTGTATATACCTTCCATACAAAATCAAGTAAAAAATTAAAATAGGTCCAAGGGAGGTACTCCTAAGGTCTAACTGATTTCGACCATTTCTGAAATTTTTCTTAATTGGCTTAAACTTATAAAGCATACAAAATTGCATTATCACTGGAGCACTCCTTCTACTATTGTCCCATTTTTTTATATGGAAACAACGCATTGTGCGCCGAGCTCATTTACCGTGGTCTAATCTGGACAAAATTATGTACGAAATATTTAAAGGCCTTACTTAAGCTAATTTCGTTCTGGGAGCGAAAATTTAATGAACTTAAAAATCTCCCATACAAATAAGGTATGGTTTGATCATACTTTTTCATACTTTTTATAAAAATTATTTTTCTAATTTTTCTCACCAAGTACATTTTCAATATAATCACAAATATAACCCCAAGGCAACATATCATCACACCATCTTTCTAGATTGAATATGTTTCTTACCATATCATAAAAAAGGTTTTTTTTTCCTGAGCCAAATTAATTTTTACCACAAACAAAAACAAAAATCATTGTAAAGATAATAAAGGTTGTTTTGCGTGCAGGCCTAACCCAAAAATTTGTCACTGCAAATCCAAAAGCTGAATAACATCCATGCATGAGAAAATTTTTTAACCATCATCAACGTGAGCTAAGCAGCTTCTTCGCTTCATATAAAATTTCATAAGCAAAATTAAAAAAAAAATCTTCCAAAAACAAATTTAAATTTCTCGCCACATTTATCTACAAACTTAAAACAAACAATCTGCGCAAATAAAAACAGTAAATAAATAAAAAAATGTCCACTCAAAGCAAGACGATTGCAACCGCTGCTAAAGGTGAGAAAGTGTTGCTTCAATTCCATTTACTCGGCTAATTAGAGCTGCCGCGCATGCGCAAATGTATGATGCTCAGACACAGGCGGAAATTGCAATAGTTAGCATGAAAAAATAAAAAAAATATAACGAAAAGCAACAACTGTTAACAGATTTTTATCAAAAAGGTGAAATATTTTAACGACGAAACATAAAATTAAGCGGCAAATTGTTAAGAGTTGCACACAAAAACATGAGTTTTGACTTTCTGGTGTTGTATGGGCAAACGTACAGCTGAGAGTGATAAAGTGCTAATTTCTGTGTATGGTTAACAAAGAAAAGGACTTTTTTAGGGCCAGCGCGATGGGCTTTAGCTTCGGTCTCAGTCCATTTTTGACTTTAATATAGAAAAAACGGTCCAAAATGCCAGAACTCATATATCAAAAAGTGGTTCTTGGTGCGATTTTTTATGTATTGCTTGTTTAACTGACTAGATATAACGACTTTAAGTGGATGGAGAAATTAGTTGGCAAATCTCTTAAATACCAACATGCAATTATTTCACAATATGCAAATAATCTGTTTAAACCATCTCTTAAGCATCTTCTTCTTTCATGCATGTACTTTTTCAGATTTCAAGTGTCAGATCAGCTTAGCTTGACTTAATGTATGGCTTCCGTTGACTTCCGAGTCTTCAGCTTTAATGTCAGCGTAAGACTGTGACTTAACACTATCTACATACCTTGTTATAGTTGTTTTTTTGCAATTTTGCATACGAGAGGATGTCAATTTGACCATGTACAAGTTAACAAGCTGAATTTTGCTGCAAATTAAACTGTGTTGCAGCAATTAAGCGTTCCGATTACGCGATTTTATGCAACCTTAACTTTTTACAAAAGCTGCTGTCAAAGATAACAGGGAGAACTTAATTTGTCAGTTGTAATTTAGTTGCTCTAATGATGATTATAACAATTTGTGGGAATGACCGTGTTAACAGGAAAAATAAAATCAAAATAACAGTAATGCAATTTTTAATATATGTAATAAGTAGCACACTAATGAACTGGTTAAAGCGCGGGTCAAAGCAAGATACATTAAAATTTAAATATATATTTTAACAGTTTGCAATGTGTTTGTTTCAAAGTTTTTTTGAAATGATTTCCCTATATAAATAACATATAAAAATAAGAAGTATGACACACATAATATGGGTTAGCTTTTAACTATGCTTAAAAGAGAAATTTTATTCGACATTGATGCTGATGCAGTGCTTCTTTCTACTTTGTTATTCCTTTATCAATCCCAAGTGAGCTCTTAAGGAAAAATAATACAACTTTTTTCGAGAGCTCTAGATAAATTTTGCAAAGTCTTGTTTTAACAGAATTTACATATGTTTTCAAGATATAAACAACATAGTTAAAGTTTTTTTAAGTAGAAGCAGTAGTAGTAGTAGTAGTAGCACTTTATTGCGCCTTTATTTAAACGATATAACAAAATAGTATGCATAAACAGTATCTTATTTGTTAACTTAGCGGCTGTAATGTATTGCCAGTATAATCTGTTACATTAAAGGTAATTAATAAATTGAATGCCACTTGGCTACAATATTATTACTGAATATTTTACTCCTGCTCAAAGAGTAAACATTTGCATTTGAAGATTGACTTAAAAATACAAGGGTGAAAGAGACAACGGCTGCTTGTACATGACGAGACATAAACAAGCACTAAAAATACTATATACAATGACGGTTTACTTTCATATATACATATATAAATGCATAGGTTTTGATATATATACACAAATACGCATTTTACATTCATATTGAACTTTGAAAATACACAATCACTAATAAAAAAAATATTAAATTATTAATATTGCATTCACAATAACCACTAAAAATGTTCAGCTGTTCAATTGAATCTAATTGCAGTGGCTAGGCGGAAATATATAGTATCAAATAATTTTGCGTGTTCGTCAAGTATTCTTCTTTTTATAAAAAAAAAATAAAAAGAAATGTTATACAAGCCATGTATATTGTAGCTCCCAAAACTTTTGTTAATAAAACTGTAATAAGTTTTCGGTAACTGTTTTCGTATAACTGTATTAATTAAAAAGCCGCATAAGAGTATGGGCGAATTTACTGGCGAGTTACTGGTTATGGGCGAGTTACTGGTTAAGTAGAAGCAAAAACAATTATACACGACGTGTATGTAGAAGATTTATTGACAGAACGTCAGTGCCAAAAGTGGTTTGCAAAATTTCGATCAGGCAATTTCTATGTTGAAGATGCACCACGTGCTGGAAAGCCAGTTGAAATTGTTGCTGTCACAAGTAAGACATTAATTGATGCAAACCATCGAATAACAACTCGTTAGATTGGTGAGAGATTAAATTTATCGAATCTATTAAAATATTCATTCACTATAATAAAATCGTCTTTCATTTTCATAAAAATAACGAAATTTCCGAAATGACTTTCCGAACACTCTAATATTTAGTATTTGCTTCCCTATTAAATAGAAACAGATGCGTCGTTGGACACATGAAAGAAGCGAAGCTTTTTCGCAGTTTCATAAGTTTAATAATTTAATGGTTTTTTTTAAAAAAAATTTTAAATTAAAAAATTTTAAATACCATAATGTTAGGTTAGGTTAAACCGGATGCCTTCGTGAAGGCTCACATATGGTCTATGAATTGGTCCTGAATTGGTATTCAGGTCCTTAGTGGCCCAGTTCCTTGCACTTCCTGCAGTTGTCATCCGTGGTGATGCCAAGCTTCCTCGCGTGGGCTGCTGTCATGCAGTGACCAGTGAGCATGCCCACTAGTGTCCTGCAATCTTTGCGCGGGCGTGCCAAGATGAACAGAGTTCGTTTTTCGCATTGTGCATTGCACATGATTTTCGAGATTTTGCACGATGTCGTATCTCTCCATCTACGATTCACTGCTAGTGGGGCTCTTCTTTCGAGGTTCCTGTACAACTCTTGTAGTGGAGTAAGTACATGTTCTGCGAGTTCTAATTCCAGCCCGGCGCCTTCCTTTGCTAAACCATCTGCCATCACGTTTTCCTCAATGCTCTGGTGGCTAGGGACCCAGTGGATTTGATCGCCGCTGGACTGTCAACGAAAATGTTGATGTAAGAGTGTTGTGTGTCCATGCTGAGGGCTATCTCAACAGCCTTCCTTATGGCAATATTTCCAGCTGGAAGATACTGCAGTGGTTCGGCAGTTTATATGGCTGCCTTATATTAGGCTCTGCGCAATACACAGCCACACCCCCGTAGGCATTTTGGAGCCGTCTGTAAATATGTTGACCGCTTGCTGTGCTTGTTCTAAACCATAATGTTAACTAAAAAAAATATTATTCTCACCAGTAAATTTTATTACCTTACATTATTATTTTTCATTAATTTTGAATTATTTTGTAAATGTTTTCAATTATTATTATGGAAATTTATCATTCCTGGTGTTTCCTGGCAGTTTTGAGCAGTGCAAATTTAAAACAAATATTCACCGACACTACTCCATCTATCCACCCTCCAACTAACTATCACCCATCTTCCGAACCAACACAATGCTAACGCATTAATAGGGGGCATCCCCTGAGCGTTGGTTCAGTCTAAAAAAGAAAATGCCGCCCATACACACCGCAACCCAAACATTAGTGGAACTGCAACCAGAATGCGTCTTTTTTCAATAAGTTTGACACCATAAGTTTGATGGTTGCAGCCAGCAATCCATTTTGCCATACACGTGCAATGCAGCAACAGCGCAAAAAAAAAAAAGCAACTGCGACCAAAAATTTTAATTTTGCTGCAACCTAAGTTGCAACCGTCAATGAGTTGCGTAACTTCGACACACACGCTGCGACTTCATTGTGATAACTGATAAAAACTTCCAAGTTATAGCCGATACACATTGACTACGACTAGCGACGAACGCCAATTGTCAAAAAATAGAACGCATGTTTTCTTATGAAGATGTATTTTTTGATGACGGCACGACAAAGAGAGAACACGACCACAATTGTTGCTGCCGCAGACTTGAATCTATTTCTAATTTGATAGACGACAAGAGCGAACATAGCAGAGTTTGTTTACGTTTTGTACGAAATACAGATTGTCGCTGTTGCGTTCATTATAATCAAGTCGTCGAGAATACTGCAACATTTCTCTCCGATACAGTCAATGTGTATCGGCTATCACACTTCCAGCTTTGCTTTGGTTGCAGCGTGCATGGGGCCCGTTAGAGCTTGAACCTATAATATCAATAAAAATAGTTGAAAATTACAAAAATGGAGGACATGTGAATTTTAAGTACCGTTTTTTCTTTAAAGTGCTGCTAAAAAAAACAATCGTCCAATATTATCTGAATTTAGGTTAAGAAGGGGAACCTGCTTAAGAACTTAAAATTTTTACATTTGTTTTTTTTTCATTCAAAATTCATTTACAAGGTAAAGAATATATTTTCAATGTTTTAAGCTCAATAGAAAGTCTAAGAAGTCCCTAGAAAGTCACTGAAGTGATGAACATCGCGATTACTGAGTACAAGAACGAAAACTTTAATCACGTTTTTCTTAAAACAGGATTTTTCCCGCGCTATGGACTATAGCTTAAAAAGTAATTAAGATATCAACTTGAAATTTTGCACAAATATTCCTTAACGTTTTTCGTTTAGGCCTTTGCATATACCTAAAAGTTTTTATTAAATATTACTAGAAATATTGTTTTTAACAATTTTTTTATAAAAAAAAGTATAAGTTTTTTTATTTTTGTGCTAAAATTTACATTTTTTTTTTGTTAAAAATAGGTTTTTTTCGTTTAAAATAGATTTCAGTTTACTACAAGGGGCGAGGCGTTTCACAGCGCAAATTGAAGGAGCCAAATTTGAGCAGCTGTATCGCCGCCATTTTGTTTTCTTTTCTTATAAAAATATATATGTGTATTACAGTGGAACGAATTTTTTAACCTCATAAGCTTTATACAGTTTTGAAAACTATGCGTAAAAAAATAATTTCCACATCTTTAGTTTTTTTTTTTGCGACATAACTTTCGACTGCGCCAGAGTGTTTATATATTCATTACCAGACATGTTTTTTTTTCTGAAATCTGAAACAATTAGGAGCTAATTTTTTTGATGCAAACCTATTCATTAACGCATAAATAACAACTTGTCAAGAGTGGATGGCTACTAAATCATCAGGGGAAAAAAATCTAAATGATTGTGAAGGAAGTCGATCTTTAGCGATATTAAAGCGCCCATTTTGTCATATGTCGAAATGACATAATGACTTTAAATGCACGTTGTTTGATAGCATTCAATATTGTGAATTTTTTCTATTGTAAAAAAAATTAATGAAAAAATAAGAGCCTCAACCAGTACAAAAAAAAATAAATGTATTTCTGAAATCTTCGCATAAATTATTTAGGTACTTATTAAGGGCAGGTTCTCATGAAGCTCAACCAAAACACTAAATTTTTAAATTTTATATTTTTCGATAGCTTATGATGTGTATTAGGGCGTATCGAATTACAATTTTTTTTCGAATTTCATATTCTAAGAAGTCTCAAAAGTTGCATTGGGTAGTCAGTATCTCCCAAACAAAATTTTAGAAAAAAATAAGAATATTTTCCTCTCCCGCAAGGACAAAGTTGTTTTTTGAGAAAAACAGTCAAAAATCACGATCTCAAAATGCTTTAATTTTTGTAAGAAGAACTACATATGTGTTAAAGTAAATATAAACTTTAACTAACAATATTTTGGCAAACACGATGCTACTCTTGGTTTTTACCCAAAAGGTCCTGTGCGAAGGATATTCGAATCTAAAGGCACACTCAAGAAAGCAGAGAAGTTTTAATTGTTTTCTGACTATCTAAATTTTGGTGATATTCATTGCAGTGTAAAGGCTTTACTTTAGTATGGCGAACACATAATTTGCATATTTTTTGCATATGCATTTTCTTGTTTTTAAGAAATGTAAACTTGAATGCAATTTTTTAGCTTTTTCAAAAAATAATATAAGGTTTTATATCTCGAGCACTAGAAGTGGTACCGAAGATAATTTTCCTAATTCGAATTCTGCAAATAGTTTTAAACGAAACCCTGTTTAAAAATATCTTTTTTAGAACAGCAGGAAAAGGCCACGATTTTTTTCCTTTTTTGATATTTAAAAGAAGTTACTTCAAGCATGAAATGTAACAATTTTGTTCATTACTCCTTTATGGTTATTATTTCATTAAAACACTTCTAAACAACAATTGTTAGGTCAATTGAGACCCATCGAATGTCAAGCTCAGAAACTCAAAAATTTAGCATAAAATTTTTGTGAATGCTGAGTTTAGGTGTTTTAACGAAATAATAATATTCATGCTGGACGCAAAATTTTTTTAAGAAATTGAAATAGGAAAAAAATCCTGGTCTTAACCTGACGTTATAAATTGATTCTTTTGAACAGAGAATAATGTTCAGAAATATATGAAGAATCTAAATTAAGAAAATTATCTTCGGTTCCACTTCTAGTGCCCGAGATATAAAACCTTATATTAAGTTTTTTGAAAAAGTTAAAAAATTGCATTCAAGTTTACATTTCTCAAAAACTAGAAATACATATGGAAAAAATATGCAAATTACTAATTCGCCAAATTTAAGGAAAACATCAACACAAGAATCAAAATCGCCAAAATTTAGACAATTACATAGGAATCAAAAGTTATGTGCTTCCTCGAATGTACCTTTAGATTCGAATATCCTTCACACAGGAACTTTTTGGTAAAAATCGAGAAAGGCATCGTGTTTGGCGGGATGTTGTTAGTTAAATTATTTATTTATTTTATGTAGTTTTTCTGACAAAAATCATGGCATTTTGAGATCGTGATTTTTGACTGTTTTTCTCAAAAAACAACTTTTCCTTGCGGGAGAGGAAGACATCCTTATTTTTTCCTAAAATTTTATTTGGTAAATCTTGACCACCCTATGCAACTTTTGAGACCTCTTAGAATACGATCTAAATTTGTCGATACACCCTAATGTGTCTCATATGTTCCCAAAGTGGTTTGGCCGATAACAATTGCATAAAAAAGTTATAACAAACGAAAGGAACCCATATTTTAATTAATGCACTCGAAACAATCGTTAACCAAATCTTTAAACGTGTTTTCTGAAAAATCGTGTTTTACAAACTGTTCTAAACGATATCTTAAGAACTACTCTATGGATTGACTTCGGTTTTTTTTATTTTAAAAAAGAAAGAATTTATTGGACTCCAAACCTAAGTTTAGATTATATTCGCCGGATGTCTTTTAGTGAAGAGCGAAAAATGTGAAAAAAACACTTTCGAATGCAATTTTAACTTCGAGTTCCAATTAAAAGTGATCTATATTCCTTTTTTGATGAATATGCAGAATATGATATAACTAACCTTAGTTTTTTTTAGGCCCCACAGGCTTTTGTATCATTCGCCTGCCTCTAGATATGTCGCTGATTTGACCTATCACAGCATTTAAACAGATTTTCGTTAAAATAAGGAAAAATCTTCTAAAAAGTATTGACATTGTTTACCAGAAAACTGTATTGACTTATGACCTGGGTTGCTGCACAGGTAGCTAAGAGAGCGGTTTTAGAGACTTATTATTCGTACCCATACTTCTTAATCTTCAAAATATGATATAGTTAAATATCCAACTTTTCTTAACATTTACAAATATCGCATGCTTAACGAGCAAAACTAATATATACACGTATTTCTTCAGATTAACAAAACAACATTTAGCAGATTATCTTGAATTGTGTATTTAAAAGTTAGTCGATGGATTAACTAGTATTTGGTTTTGATCAAAGTCAGGCCAGAATAGCTTTTATGTCATTCAAAATAAAACAGTTGCTTGAAAAAGATAATAATTCAAAGAAACTCAACGTAAAGCACATGAACGTGGACGGATTAACACTCAGCAAATCCAGTACGAAGAACAAATGAAAAGTCAGCTTGAAGCTAAAAATAATTACAATATTTTAATCCAATTATTGATGCTGGCTTAAAATCTGCGCACGCGATACCTGGGTATTTGGAAAAATCTTTTAGTGGGTTTCCTTCTCGTAAAAGGTGTCTAATTTTATGGCTGCTATTAAAGGTCATTCATAGAACAGTAAGTTAGATAGTTAGTTAGTTAGTAAGGGGAGTGTCAGTGCAAATCTGAAGGTGTGGCACAAGAATTTAACGAGTCAAACTAGTGAAAAACAATTTAGGATCACTTACAATCTTCTATGGGTAACCACAGAAACAACCACTTTTACAGCTACAGGTAGTTGTTAAGTCTAAGAGGGGAATTTTTTATGATGTATATTTCGCGGACACAGTCATAGAGTCATATTACTTTATTACTATTTGCATATTCAGTACTTAAAAAATAATTTTGTTATTTTCAATTTCTGCTCTGCTAAAGAAGTCATTGTCTTCGCCGTAAAATATGTTCCTTGTGGTATTTTTTGTTGATTTCCTTGTGCGAGCAGTTGTATAAATTTTTAATTTCAATCTGCTGCTAGCCTATTGTTCGGAGTAATGAAAGAAAAATATGACAGATTCCTGCTGACAAATGTCAAAAAGTATCAGTTTCTTCAACAACAACAAAAAAAAATGTCCAACATTGTTAGGAACATTTTATTATTTGTATAACAGCGAGAAGTAAATAGGGATGCACAAATGAGAAAGTGAGTAAGTCAATAAAAACAATTTCTCAACAGGTCTGAGTTTTTATCGCTTTAAAGACGATTGCTTTCACAAGCCAGAATGTTTTTAAGATATATTCCATATAAACATTGATTTGCATAGGCAAATATCCCAGTGTTGGGTATGCATTAATATAATGCGAAAATGCATTAATAAAATGTTTGAAAATTAATAATGATAGCAAAATGAATAAATAACCTCTTAACATATAAAAAAGAATAATTTTCTTTGCATAGGAAACCTTTGAATTTGTTATTTATATTTGTTACCGCTGTTATAATTTTCCCTCAATAACTAATCATTCTTTGTTGCACTATTAATAGGGATTAAATAAATATTTGAATCATCAATATAATATGAGTACATTCATAAAAAAAAATTGTCATAAGATTGTAACTTGCAAAAAAAATATAACATTTTTTAGAACAAAATATTGCTTATTCTGCAAGCATGGCGTAGCGAGGGTCAAGGGGCCGTTTCTTTTTAAGAAAAGTATTTTTTTTTTAATATTGCGAAAAATTCAAAACAGTTTTTCTTATATTTACAAAAGTATTGAAGCTTTTAATCTATATATCTATATATATAAAATAGGATGTGTGTATGTATGTAACGTATGGACTCCAAAACGGCTGGGCCGATTTTGATGAAATTTTCAGGTAATGTTCATCTTGGTACGGTGGGTAACATAGGCTATATTTGGACCCGATAGGTGGCGCTGGGGTGGACTTATATCGAAAATTTGAATTTATGGACCAATTTAACTGAAATTCAGAATGTATGTTTGTTTGATCATAAGAAAATAATTTGTGTATAAATGGACACGGTGGCGCTGGGGTGGACTTATTTCGAAAATTCGATGGCGTGAAAAATATATAAATACTTTTAATTTTATTTTATAACGAGGGGAGTAGCGAAGCACACCGGGTTCAGCTAGTATTAAATAAAGCTTAATTTATTTTTTATTACAAACTTAGGACTGACAAATGTATTCTCTAGACAAATTGTATATTGAATATTAAATTATATAATAGTATGGCTGAGTTCTTAAATTCATTAGTGTGTTTTATTTTGAATTGGTCCAAAGCTTATCAACCAAAACTGAGGAACTATACTATTTTTAAGATTGTCAACAGAGTTGCTCAGTTTCGTAATTAAACTTAGCACCAATTGAAAATAAAACACACTGATGCATTGCATAAATGCATTTAGGAACTCAGCCTATATTGAAATCTGAGCTGCACAATTCGATAATCAATCTTTTAGCAACAATGACGTTCGTTGGAATAACTACACGGCTAAAAATCTTGGAATAAATTTTAGTCCAGCTAAAATAATACTGCATATTTTTTAACCTTGGGGTTTAAAATGAAAACTTTCACAAATACTAACCCATAATTAAAACTTTCCTGTATTAAAATTTAAACTTAAGGAATCTTGCAATACTGAAACTCAATATTAGGCTATTAGGTTCATATATTGAGTCGATAAACTTGTTTATTGCTTTTGTTTCGTATAGCGCAATAGCCTAGTAGTTAACGTAGTAATCTTACAAACTGGATATCCCTGGTTCGAATCTCACTGTGTTTCTTATTATTTTTTTTTTTTTTGTTACAATATATTTGCTTGTACTAAATTTTAAACGAAAGCTGTATTAAAACGATATTTTAGTATTTGGTAAATATTAGATTTGAAACCAACGCAGGCGTGGTCATATATAAACTACAGAAAAGTTTTAATTTTATTTCAAGATTTTTAGCCGTGTAAAATATACATATTCATTCTTCAAGGTAAGTTTGTGTATTTTTTGGCTTATGATTGTTTGTATTAATGTGTACATTAGAGTGGACCTTATTTTAAAAAGACCACCCCAAGGACTCAAACTGTTGTAATTGTTGATAAAAAAATTCGTGAATATTTTAGCAAGATCGAATGCATATAAGCCCGTGCGCACACGGCTTAAAGTTTGCACAAGTGCATGAAAGAAAAATTTTTTTCATATTTTCATATGCAATTCCATTTGGAATAAGGAAACAGTTAAGATTTTTTTGTTTTTTTCAAAAAAATTTCAGTTTAATAAGGGTATTCACCTCAAATTACTTGAATAACTCAGAGGGACAAAATTTTTATTTTTAGATTTTCCCAGCAATGTTTGTATTATTTTTGACACAGAATTTGTATTATTAATGATTTTTTCACAATTGGCTTTAAACCTTTGCTCCGTGGTTAATATACATAAAAAATTAAAAGGTGCACTTTGCTTGTACTGTATTTTCTTTTCACATTAAAGCATTCAATTTATTTAAAGATCACCCGTTATAAAGCCTTTCACTAATTATAAAAATGTGCATGAGTATTGAACAAGCCACGCTTCGAGTCAGTGGCACATAACGTCAGCAAGAGCAGCTCACGCAGTTATGACCGACCAGCTTGCTTATGTAATGAGGCTGTATGGTCACAAGAAATTACTGGAACAAAATCTAAAGGTTTCGTCTTCGATTATTTCGGCTATATTTTTTGTTGATATCACGACTTGCCGGTTAGTGGAAGAGATCAATCCTCCAATTGTTTCTTTGATTAAATACTTCTTCGCGCAAATACTAAAATCAGCTTACCAATAATTTAGCAAAATTACCTTTTAAATATTGGCATGTGTCGCTGTTCATACCATATCTCGGCTCATTAAAATCATCCTTACAACAGCGTTTTTATGCCTTTAAAACGTGCACAGAAATTTGGTGCAAAAAAAAAAAAAGAGAAGCTGAAATTGTAAACTGTTTTGCTGAAGATTCGCGTCGATGAATACTGATTTCCACTTTTGTAGAATCGCGTTTAATTCAATATCGTTTCAAATTAAGTTTTATATTTTTCTCAATAAAGACAATAATTAAAAATATTTGTTTATTTATTAGCTACATGAAACTTGAATAAAATTCTGGCTGCGTCCATGACTGCAGGTCCGTAGTCATTTAACACAAAAAAAAGCATGAGCAATTTGTAAAGTGAACAAATTTGCCATTCGGGAGTTTCAGAATATAGTGGAGTACTTCGAAACGATTACGAAGTGAGTTAGGAGTGAATTTATCGAAGCGGTGTTTTGATTCTGATGGTCCAGTTAGCCTCGCATGGCACAGCAGCCATTGGCATCGAAAGCGGTGGGAAAGGGGGCAGTTGCCCCCCCCCACTTTTTTAGCTAGATAAACAATTTAAAAAGAAAACTTCAAAAGTTATTCAAAATATCAGTTTTTTTACAACGATAATATTTTTGTATTACAATATATATTTTCCTCTTATTTCTCTCTTCTTCATTAGCATGCTTGCGGATAGCTATTTTCTTTCTCTGTGTTTGCAAAAAGATAGAACAAAATGTAGAGTTTCTACTGCAAACCCACCACTTCAGTTTAAAAGCACCCTTAAGTATGCAGCGTAATGCTTGTTAATTTTGCAACTCTGGTAAGAAAAAATTTGACATGTTCTTAGGGGCTTTCCATAATGGACGACATGTTGTACGATAAGTTAGATGGAAAACTAATGGGACTATTTGATTGAGCGTTCGGACGATCCAACTTGTAAAGCAACATCATATATTGCAAGCTCTCAAGCAGAACACATCCGGCTAATAGCTAAGCAACTTTTAGATGCCCTAACAATTGAGCAGTAATTTTACATAATTGTACAATATTGTACAATCGGCAGAAAAAAACCAAAAATTTCGACTATCGTTTTAGCTTACCCATGGTACTACATGTTGTACAATCTGCCATGTTGGTCCAATGTTTTGGACTAAGCGAAAGCCCTTACTGTGAATTAGCTGATGAAAATCCACCTCAACGCTTTAAAGAAACATCAAATCCGGTTCCTTCAGTACAGTTGCCATAATATGATCGGCTACGAAAAGATTATTTCGAAATTTTAGATCTTCTCTCAAATGAGATAACACTAGATTCGATCAAACAGGTTGATATTTGACTTTTTTTTATTTTTCCATGTTTACACCAGCTTCACTCAACCGACTCACTTTGATTTAACATTCGGTGAGTCGGTTGAGTGAAGCTAGTGTAAACTGGCACTTTGTAAATCTTATTGTACATTTAAACAGATCTTGACACTCTAGAATCGTTGGAAAATATTTTAATCGAAGCCTTCAACGGAAAAGTGCCTTCTGAACAAAATCTAAAAACAAAACTAGATCATTATGCAGATGACTTTGATGTGAGCGACCTCCACGCGCAACTTAAATTGCTGAAGCAATTGCCTGGCCAAACACCTTCAAATTGTAGTGGCATTGTATCCCAATTTGCAAAAAATTCGGATACTGTAAAAAAACTATTAAATAAGTTGAAGAACTTATTGCTTTGCTTTTGACTGTGCCTGCATCAGCAGCTTCATCTGAGAGTTTTTTTAGTGCACTAAGACGACTTAAAACGTATCTTCGAGCAACTATGACACAGAAACGACTCACTCATGCGGCACTTATACACATTCACAAAGATGAAACCGAAGAATTGAATTCGATGGAAGTGGTGAAAGAGTTTGTTTCTCGCAAGAACAGAAAGAAACATTTTGGAATAATTTGTACCTTATTCCATTTAAACCATGTAAAGATATACCTAGTTTTGCTTTATAAAAGCAACCATTATTTCTTATATTTTCATATTACCATATGAAAGATCCTTTAATAATTGATCTCTAATATTGAAATTGGATGAACTTTTAAAAATAATGAAATTTTAATATTTTTTACATATTTTTATATATTTTTAATTTTAAACTAAAATAAAAAATTTGTTTATTCACATTCATGTTTCTTTGAAGAAATTTTGGTGAACTTTTTTGCACCACTATTTGTACCACTATTTGTACTCCCCCCATTTGTACTGCCCCCCCCCCCAGTGAAATTCGCTTCCGACGCGCTTGACAGCAGCGCATGCAACACAGATAAGCAGCTAGCACACAGCCAAAAAAATGGTGATTATGCAACGCATAGTCACATAGTCAAAATAACACAATAAAAAAAAAGAATACAACGATTTTATTTTAATAATTTAAACACACTTGGTCAAACAATTTCACAACTTCACATATGTTTTGCTAAAACGTCAAATGCATAGAAGAATACACAGAAATCAAAATAAATAGATCTTCTATGTATATCTATGTAGTTAGAGATGCATTTCTGTTTTTATCTGAGCATTGCTATGAGTTGCTATGTTGTGCATAACCAGATACACACAAATCACACTAAACAGATTTCGATGTGACGCTTGTTAAGCCATGCACTGCTATGCCATGCGAGGCTAACTGGACCATGAAGCAGATACTTTTTGGTTAAAAAACGTGTTTTTTATATTCTACAAAAAGATTTGAGTAACTGCGAGGCAGATGAAGGAAGATTAAACTCACAGAAACGTTTTAACATAGCAAAAACTATAAGAGATGTATTAGTATAGACCTAATAACCTTCAAAAATTTAGTTTTTGGCATTGTTTTAATACTATTTGTGGTAAAACCGATGTAAGTAATTGATTGTCTTTAATTTTGTATTGTTTTAAAAATGTCGAAACAGCCTTTATAATGTTTTGAAATTCCTTTAATTCTGTTTTAACAACAAGAGCAAATTTAAAAATATTCAATGAAGAATAAAACCGTTGATAAGCGTTATAGTACTTATAATAGTATATTAGAGGCCGTGCCCTACTGGGTAGAGTGTGAGGTTCGTATGCTAAAAAACCGCGGTAGCCCGGGCTCAATTCCGTCTTATTCAGAAAAAATGTTTTTTCAATTGAATTCATATTTCTGTTCGGCAATCACCTCTCTGTAGACAATGGCAAAGCTCAGAGAGTAAAAATTGCGTTGTATATCTTCTAAAAAACATGAGCCACTCAGGGCCAGTTTTTCAGTACGAGTTTAACGTCTAGTCAAATTAGACGTTTAAACTCAGTTTAAGCAAAAAAGAAAAATATGATATGATAATTTTAGTCAATTTAACTTCAAATAATGCTAAAATATCTAGTTAAACCGAGTTTAAACATCCAATTTTGGTAAGTTAAGCTTGGTTTGACTTAATTTGACTTAAGTTTAAACTCGTATTGAAAAAATGTCCCTCAGAGTCGGCATAAGACCCGTAGGTCCAGTTATCGATAATTTGTGTTCAATATTTAATAAGACGCACACTACAATTGTACGGAAGTTCAAAAAAATTCTTTGCAAGGGCTGAAATGGCCAATTCGTTTAGCATTAAAATAGAAGAAAATAAAAAACTTCCCGATGAATTAGACTCGGTTTTAAAAATAGATCAGTCAAAATGAGTTTTTAAGATTTGCTCAAATTTGTAGGTCCCGAATGGTGAAATTTCAACTTCGATTTAAAGTTTTTTCCATATTTTACGATCTCAACATAATAACATCAATATATAATATTAAAACATTTAACTGTTTTGATGAAAATTTCATTTATATAAATGATTAGTAGGGCATGTTTCAAAGTCGTTGCTTTACATTGGTTTATAACACTGTAAAGACGTCAAAAAGGCACACGCAAATGCCGAGACACGTAAACTTGTTTTTTGTTCGTAGAATTAAGTGGCATACTCAATTTTTCCCAATCAAATAAGTCAAAAAAAATAAATCACTTTTAGACTCATTTTTAGCTTTATTTTTTTTATTTTTGGAGACCAATAATGTTGACCACCTTCGATTTCGCTTAAACTTTCAGAATTAGATCTACTTGTGAAATGAAAACACTAATTTTAGTAAAAAGTTTTAAGATTTTTTTTAAAGGTGTTACGTTCAACATTCAAATTTGGTCAAAATGGAAGAAAAACCGAAATTTCTTAACTTTTGAAAAATCATAGATTGAACAATTCTAATTTGATTTTCACGTTGGAGGTATTTTTGAAAAGACATTAAAAAGTAATTGTTAAAAAAATACAAAAAATTTTTTAAATTAAGGTCAAATATCAAAATTTGAATATCTTGAGATCTTAATCTGATTTGGAACAACTGAGTATGTCACTAAATTCCATGACCGAAAATTAAATTGACGTTTTTTTGTGTCTTTTAATAAGTAGAAAACTTACCTACAGTGTTATTAAAATTACCTACAATTGTATTGAAAAAAAAAATTCTTTTCATATTTAATTACTTTTCTTTTGAAGATTCTTCTTTTCTACGTCTTTAAGTGAATTTACTGTATTTAAAAGCTAAATTCTTTTACAAGGACGTTCATATAAGAAATAAGTTAGAATTACATGCTTAAATTAATTGAAAAAACACAATCATTTATACTTTGTTCTATTTTCTCTAATGATTTTAGAAAAAACGCCTTAAATTAATTTATGCAACAAAGTTTTTTAAAAATGCAAGTAAAAACACTTAGCATAGATAGTTTTACAAAAATTGTAAGTGAAAATTATAAGTGTATAAAAATAATATATTTTTCAAATGGGTGATCACTAAAAGAGCCCATGTGTTTGAAAACAAAGTGATGATTTAAAAAGATAAAATTGTTTTACTTTCAAAATCAAATACGAGAATAGAGTTAAGTAAATAAGTTTATGAGGGCTCCTATTCAATTAAAAAACACGCAGAATTAGAAAAATTAGAATTGTTATATATGTTTTTTAAATTGACGGCCAAATATTATTTTTTTTTATTCTAAGTCATTCTTGAAATATTAAGGGTTCTCATCTAAGCATGTAACTGACCCGTAAACATTGTAAACATTGTAAACCTTGTTAACTTACATGAGCGTAAACAATATGTCAAAATTTGTATGAGCGTGAGTTTACATCATTTCCGAGCCTATTTTGCAGTGTAAACTAGCATGTAAATCTACTTGTGTGAATGAGGGTTGCCTTTGGCGCTTATCATTACATATTTAAAGTAGTTGCAGTAAATATGAACACGTTTTATTTATTTTTCTATGTTAAAGAAGGTTTTTAAAAGGTTTAAAATTTAAAAAAGTCATAATGTTGTCATAGCCGCAGCCGCCATTTTGTCGACATTTACACTATTTACACTTTATCGCTCATCAAAAGTTTAAATGCTATACATGTTTACATGTTTACATGCTTAGATGAGAACCCTTATTATATTTTGAAACAAATAATATTTTTGTAAGCTTTTATCAGTTATTTTTAAAAAATTCGAAAAATGCCTCAATTTGAAACATCTCTAAGTTGCGTTTTATTAAAAGCTTACATTTAGCACATATTTATTTTAATAGGTCCATTAAATGGGCTTATTTTAGTCCATAGTCACGGTGTGCAGGAAGCAACTTTTATTCAACCTGAAATGTCGACGCAATCTGAGTATGTAGATGTTTGAAGGAAAGTATATAGACGCATAATTTTTTGTATTAAAAATCCTATGAGTCCGTTTAAGGGGGTGAATAGATTTTTTGTAGTAAACAAATCGATTTTTTTTTATATCATAGCAAAAAAATTAAAAAATATGTCCTCAAAGTTTAAAAAACGATTTAATTTCAAATATTTGCAATTTAAGAAATGAAAAAATTCCATTTAGTAATAGATCCGGTAAGCGATTGTTTGTTGTTATAAATCCAAAAGAGCAAAAAAGTATAATTTTTTAAAAAAATGTATTAAGATACCCAGTGGCGAAAGTTGTCTTTGAAGACATAGTCTTTGTAGCCGTCGTAGAAGACAACGAAGTAACAATGCTGATTTTTTGCTGGACATGTATTCATGAACACAGAATCAAAATAAATCGTATGAATTAATCAATATTTGAGTTGGAATCAGACAGTTTTTTATTTAAGCGTCAAAATATGAAAATATTGCGTCTGAAAATTTTGAATTGAGCTCAACTCTAAAATTAGTTACAAAAAAGTTTTTCACGTCAGTTTTAAATTCAATTTTAGATATGTACATAAAAAAATATTGGAAATAAAAAAGGAAAACAAAACAAAAAAAGTAAGGAAAATAATCAATTGCGTTATTGAATAAATAAAAAGGAAAACTAAAATATTTAAATAAAGCATAAAAAGCATTGTTAACCCATAAATGACACGCTAATTTTTTTTAGATTTTTCGGAAAAGTTTTTTAAAGAGATTTTGGAGAATTCAGGGTATAATTCAAAAGTAGCGACAACTCTCTTTTTTAATAGATTTTATGGGATTAGCTATATGGATTTTGGCCTCCTTAATTCAAATCTGAAATATAGCAGTCTGCTCGCAATTGGTTTAGAAGTTGCACGCCTCCAAAGTTGGAAAAAATTGCCTACAAATTTTGCTATTTTTTTCAACAAAACTACTATTTATGGAAATCATAACAAAGGTAATGGCAGTACCTATTCAACAAGATATCAAACATAAAAATCCATGCATAAATTTTTAAGATATAACCACTTTTAGTGTAGTGCTTTATTAAAAGGAAAACCACTAGTTTGTCAGACAAATTGTATATATAAGAATAGTTACAGTGGCTCACAGCTTATTTTACGCAGGGCATACTTTAAACTTTAGGGCTTTATAAAAACAAAACTAACAAGAATACAAACGATAATATGGTGTCATTTAAAAGAGCAAAAAGTCTATTTAAAGGTTTTTCATTAATTGTGAATACATATATTTAGTTGTTTAAAAAATAAAGCCCTAAAATTGAAAGCATGCACTGCATAAAATAAGCTGTGAGCCACTGTATATATTTTAAAGTTATGCATGGATTTTCATGTTTGATATCTCATTGAATAGGTACTCGCATTACCTTTCTTTTGATACATGCAGAACACTAAAAAAACAGCAAGATTTGTTGGCCATTTTTTCAACTTTGGAGGCCTATAACTTCTTTACCAATTGCGAGCGGCCTGAAATTTTTTCTATTCTTGAATTATACCCTAAACTCTTCAAAATCTCGTTGAAAAAAACTTTGCCAAAAAATGTAAAAAAAAAATTTAGTGTATCGTTTAAGGGTTAACAATATTACTCAAATCAAAAAGCAGAGATATTAAGTAAAAGGTTGTATTTTTTTTTGCAGATGTTGCGTCTGGGAAAAACCGCAATCAAAGCGATTTTATTCAAAATTTGCGCACAACACTCAAGATGACAAAAAATAAAGTGCATTAACAAGAAAACCAGAAAGCCAAAAACTGAATTTTACTGCATTTTTAACTTTTTTTTTTATTATCATAAACTATTTTAAAATAAATGTCTGCTTGTAATCATAAATTTTTGCATTCATCCTTTATTCCGATTCCTAAAAAAAGAAATATATCAAGGAGAGGTTTCTAGCGAACGCGTACATTTAGTATGACAAGGATCCTATCCGTCGTCAACGACCTGGATCCCTTTCTTCGTCGACGTCGTGGATTCAATCCGTCGTCAACGACGTGGATCCATTCTTTCGTCGACGACGTGACTCCAATCCGTCGTGAACGACCTGGGTCCCATCCGTCGTCGACGACGTGGCGAAGTATTGTCTTGCAAGTCGTTTTGTTAATTTGTATGAAAAAGTCTTCGAGTACAGCTATGAAAGTGGATCGATATAAGACGAAGTATAAGACGAAGTGAGTGTCTTGAAGACGGCTTCAAAGATGGATCGATCCGTTCGTCACTGGGTAATATTATGAAAAATTCAGACACAAGCGTCAGACAAACGCGAAATGCTGCTAATTTTATTCGAAGTAGAAAAAGTTTAAATTCGATTTCACAAAACTACGCCTCACATGTTACATAAAAAGGTAACACTCTGAAAAATGTTTGCAAAACTTATAATTTACGGTTTAACGTAGTTTCAAACAAATCAAAAGAAATTCAATCCATGGTATGAGCTGATGCATCTGAGTTATAATAAGCGGCTTTGGAGGCTCGCAATTTCATAAGAAACTATGATGAAAGTAATGGCTGACGAAGGACAGGGCTTCTTTAAAATTACTTTAACAATGCTTCCAGAAAACTATTCTTCATTATTCAGATGAAAACGATGAACATTTTAATTAAAAGCTATACAATAAATAAGGCAATGCAAACAAAGAAACAAAGTTGACAATTGTAAAACGGTTAAAAATGCTGTGTATTGTCCCAAACATACAGAATCATATAGTAATATTTCTACTTTGTTCGATTTAACAAAAATCAATGAAAGACCCTGCAGATTAACTGCTGACTTTAAATTAATTTTAATTGTCAATGGTCTAATGCTTCATGTCTATGCTCATATTGCTTTGCTAGCTTACAAAATTCAAAATAACTGAATCAAAAAGAACAATCTTTCAAACCTTGATAAATTTTCTTCTCTTGATTCGGATAAAAAAAGAGGTGAAGAGTGTCATAGCACTACGAATTCACCATTCCTAAAAAAAAAGTGATGATGTTTGCTTTATCCAAAAGTGTATTATTCTGGAATTACATGTAATGCAGGGATTCGTCAATCACTTGTTTTGAGATGGATTAGTTTCAATCTTCAGTAGACAAAAGGCACTGATTTGGCCAATAAAACTTAATAAAACACAGTTAAACTATCATTGCGAAATATTTGAAAGCAATGCCTGCCGTACCTTTTTGAAAAACGCAGATAAGTTAAATGATCCTGACATATATCAAAACATTGGAAATTTATGATTAGTTCTGTTCATTAACGCTCTCAAAGCTATGAACAAGATAATTAACTGCGGCTTTTCTACTCAAAAGGGTGATAATCTTTAAGAGTACATTGAAAAATTGAAAAAAATTTTAAGTTACAGAAATTTCCAATGCTTTCAAAGCTAATGTAACACCTTACTCATTGTCTGGAGTATCTAAATAGAGATGGACTCGATATCCGGTCTGAACAAGCAGGGGAATCCATTCACAAGGAATTTTTAAAACATTGGAATCGAAGAAAAATTAATTCAATGAATAATGCAGCATATTTTCCAAAGTTGCAAGAAGCAGTTGTTGCTTTTTCATCTCTGAATATGTAAATATTAAAGTCTTTACAAAATGAAGAAAATAGTATTACAGGTAATAAAGACAAACTATTTATAACTAGTTTTCTTCACAATTTATAATTATTTGCTATTTTGGATTTATAATAAAACACGTTTTCTTACCGGATCCTTTACTAGATTGCATTTTTTCATTTATTAAATTGTAAATATTTGAAGTTTTATCCTTTTTTAAACATTGAGTACATATTCTTTAATTGTTTTACTACCTACTTATGATATACAATTAAAACTATTTTCTTACTATAAAAAATTAATTCACCCCCTTAAACGAACTCATAGGATTTTAAAAACACTGAATTGTGCACATGTAGATGGTTCTTCAAACAGCTGCATACTCAGATTGCGTCGACATTTCAGGTTGAATAAAAGCTGCTTCCTGCACACCGTGTAGTTAGGATCACTATTTCCTAGATCAAAAGACAACAGCTATCTATGGTTGTTCTTCTTCAAGATCAAAAAAAGTTAATGAAACATTCCAAATTTAAGTATTTAAAATGTATGGGAAAGGGCTGGGTTGTGTACCGGGCTGGGTAGTGAACCATTACTTATTTTTCTTTCCAATCCAATCAATCCAGCCAATTTCAGTGTATTGGCTGCATTGTAAATCACTGTGGTGGCTGGGTTATGAACCATCCTTTTTTCGTAGTTTTCTAGATTACTAGAACTGTCACATATCATCAGAAAGCAGCAGTGTTTCGTCACTTCTGGATAAAACTGGACTATTACAAGCAGCCACTCTAAAGAAACTTTGAAACGTGGCCGAACGGCAATGGAGAACTGCGAGCTGACTTCTCCAAACAAAATGGATAACCGTAAGCAGAAAAAACAGCAGAAAAGTCAAAGCTGACAGAAAAAGCAGCACCGAAGAAGGCACAACCAGCACCACCCAAGCGTCCCAAGCTTCCAAGGCAAAAGAAGAATCAAAACCATCTCATGAGGATATTGATTTTTGCACCATTTGTTTCCTTTTTTTGCCTGAAGAACTGACCTCTAAAACTATATTGAGTGCAACAAATGTAGCCAGCCTGTTCACTGGAATTGCGCCAATATAGGAAAGCGATCGTACTTCACATGCAATCACTGCGACACCGATTTGGATGATGATGAAGAAAACTCTTTACTTATTATAAAATTATGGGTGTTTTAATTTGTATTTTCAGATTTTTATTGGGATTTTTTTTTTTGGGTTCACAACCCAGCTACTTTTTTGAAGAGCCAAAATAAAGTCCTTAGAAAAATGTCTGTAGAGAGCTAAGTTTCCATCAAACGCGTATCTCTCTGTATAAGAAGTTGTGCTATATGCTTACCTTTCCAACGGTATCTTGGATTATTCGATATCTTTAATCCGTGAAAAGTAAGAGCCCAAAAAACAAAACCAGGTTCACAACCCAACCCTTTTCCCTAATAAATTTTGAAAAAATTCTTAGTTAATATGGTTTTGGAACTAATAAATATTTGTAATCAAAAGCCCCATGTAAAATCTAAGAATCTAAGAAAACTCTAATGAAATGTTTGATTTTGAATGGGTTCCTAATAGATCAAACAATATTTCAAAATAAATACATGAGCTGTTATATTTGAAAGTGGATAAATAAGTCCACTTTTGTGTATATTAAGATACGATTATTTAAAGGTTTGCGTTTGATAAATTTTTGAAAATTGCCAAATATTAACTGATTCAGGATATGTTTTAAGCATTTTAAGGTCAAATTTTATAACACAGTAGTGGTTTATAAAATAATTAAAGAAAAAAACGATTTTTTTTTTGTAGCCGCAAATATACTTGTACCACTTTCACATATGGGCAATTCCACCAAAAGGTCTGCCGCGACTGAAAAATAAAATGTTACTGAACATTTTTTAAACCTTTATAACAGAGAAAAAAATTTTTGAATTTATATTGTGAGAGTACTGAGAGCTGATTTCAATTTAAATTTTGAAAAAATGGCAACAGACATGATGAATGGCAACAAAAGAAGAAAAATGGTGACAAAAGTTTAAAAATTTTAACAAAAGTAGTAATTTTATAAGTATAATAAATACTCGTATAATACAAAGTCTAGTTCAATTTTTTTTCAGTTTTCTATTTTTACGGAATTTAGGATTTTTAAGTTCAATTCAATAAATAAAACTATAAAATAAATTTTCTTCTTCAAAGGGAAAAATCTGTATCGTAACGTATGTATCGCAAAGTATTATGTTATGGCTTGTATAAAAATAATTAAAAAAGAATTTTCAAAGAAATAATTATGAATATATAGCAACATCATTCCAGAAAACATTAAAACATTTTTAATAAAAAAACTCGGACACTCCTAGATTTTTTGATAATACTAATGCAGAGAAAAACCACTTCCATTTTTTGTATCGTAACGCGTCCTCTTTTGATTGCTTATATCTTTGAACAATACTTTCGATCGCTTCCACCTTTTACACTAAATATAGTACTACTAGAATGCAATATAAAAATTAAAACAGGACAAAAAAGTTTATATATTTCTTTGCTTTTTTTAATTTTTAACAACAAAAAAGGCGTACGAACGTTACGTGCGTCACTATGGAAATGCCCATATAATATATTGACTATTTATTTTTGATAGTATAACAAGTTTTTATTTTTTTTTTTTTTTGTTCAACTTATACCACTTTAAACAAAAAGCCTAAACTTTTCAGCACAGGTTTGCTGAGCAATAAGTGGTGCCTTTGACATAATCCTATAAAATGATTTTTTTTCTATTTAAATACAAGTCTGCTTCGCAATGACTATCAATAAAGCTCTATGCCAGTCTTTAATATGGTTGGTGTTGATGAGAGCAAGGAAGTATTTGCGAATGGACAATCATATGTTGGATTCTCTCGAATTAGCAGTGTGCAAAACTAATATATTTTGACTTTAAATAATGCAAAAATCAACTAAAAATATTGTTCACCGTGAATAATTTCAGTTGTGATTGATTAAAAAAAAATGATTAAAAATATTAAAAGAGGGATCCTTATATCTAACTACGAAAATCATTAACTCATATTTTTTTAAAAGTGGACTTATTCCTCTTTCAAATATAACGGCTCACATACGTATGTACTTACATAAATTGTTCTCTTAACAATAAAATATTCAAACTAACTAAAAAAACCTAAGGATATGTATACTATATATGAAATAAAGGCATGCAAAAAGTATGATTAATAAATACACATATCGAAATTTACATATTATAACTCTTTCTTACAATCGTACAGCAAAGTATCAAAAATTAGAGAAAATTTTCTATAAGCGTAAAAGTTTCTCTAAGACATGAATAAATTTGTCTCCAACTCATTTTCAAATATGAAAGCAAACTAATATGTGCTCCGAGCGCATTCGTTCTGTTATCTTTTCGAATATCAGTAAAATGTTTAAGTTATTATTGAAGCAAGGATTTTATTTCTAAAATTTATTGTTTTAACTTCTGCGTCAACCGATGTAAAACGTGTTTTGTGGTTTCAATTATAAATCAATAAATTGTCATCCACTGTGGGAACAAAAAAATAGAGCAAGTCAGAATAAACATCAGTGAGAATAAAGCCATGAACTATGCGCTTCAAGAATCAATAATTAATTATTTCGTAATGCATTCTTCTATGAAAATATATTTTTGCTTTTTTCTTGAATAAAACATAAACTACATGTCGCATGGTAAACAAATGTATATTAGTTTGCGTACTTTATGGATGAAGATTTTGTGAGTCCAATGTAAGCTTAAAAATTGCATATTATTTGATTAGATTCAGACAGAACTACAATGGGTACAGACCTTTGCATTGCTATAGCAATACGACAGGTTTTAATTTTTTAATTGAAGAAATCATAATGCATAGCACCAACTCCACTTTTCACGTATTTAACCCAAAAACAAAATACGGTGATTGTATATTATCTTGAACTTCTAGGAACTAGTGTGTGGCGATGATTCCGATCTTATGTAGGTAATAAAAGGTGACTTTTTTGCTATTTGCCAAAAATGCCAAAAATGCTCAGTAAGGTTTGTCATTTCAGCATTAATAGACTAACAAACGAACAGTGCTTGCAAATCATTGAATATAACTATCAAAATTCAAGCTCTGTGAGAAATTTTATGGTCGTCATAATCGACCTACCGAACAGGCTAATTAAGCTATTGCGACCAAATATCGCACCAGTCTCACTTTATTGGACATTAATCCACAAAACCCGTAAGCGGACAGTGCGTACCGAGAAGAAAATATTGCTGCTGTATCGGTCAGTGTCAACGAAGATCAAGATATGTCAATTCGTCGCCGTTGTCAACAATTTGGCTTGTGATATTCGACCACCTGTAAGATTTTACGTAAGGACCTCGGTATAAAACCATACAAAATAGAGCTGGTGCAAGAACTGAGGCCGAGTGACCTACAACAATGACGTTTGTTTGGTGAATGGGCCTTAGAAATATTGGATGAAGATCCATTTTCTTTATCGAAACATTGTCTTCAGAGACGAAGCTCATTTTAGGCTCAATTGGTACGTCAGCAAACAGAGTTGCCTAATGTGGTCTCAAGAGCAGCCAGAGGCAGTTCAATAGCTGCCAATGCACTTTGAAAAATACACTGTTTGGTTCGGTTTGTGGGACGGCGGTATCATTGGACCGTACTTTTTCAAAAATAATAAAAATCGCAATGTTACAGTCACTGAAGCAAAGTACCGTGCTAGAAGTCAGTTAGCTAAATCTTTTTGCAAAAAAAAACATGTTTTTCGTAAGTATATTGGCTATGTAAGATTTTGCAAAAATATCACAGTGTTACAGTGAAAAAAACTCGGTTCGAGACATAGTGGATGTTGTAGATCTGATATAACCTAAGATAACTGCATACACGGAGATAATTGTATTGCTTGAATCAATCAAATGTTTTGCTTAAAAGCAAATCAGCAAAACTTTGCTCAAACACGGTGTGATTTAAAAAAAGATTGATAAATTGAAATCACTACTCATGTATTTAGGAAAATGCAAAGTTTTGATTAAATTCAAGCAAAATTTTGCTAAATTATTATAAACTACAAAAGAAATTTTCAAGGTAATTTAAGCAAATATTTGCTAAGTTACTATAAGCTCAAATAGCAAATTTTCACTAAATTCAAGTAAATTTCTTTCAAACACACGAGCACACGTTAATTCTTAATAAAGAAAATTAACAACTGCGATGATCGAATGGATAAGCCAATGGACTTACACTGAAGCGGCCGAGGTTCAAGTCTCCGGATAATGGTAATTTTCCAATTTAATTTAATGTTAATAATTATTTCACTTAAAAAAATATGCTAGATTTAAGCAAAAAATAATCAAAATTTGCAATTTCAATTTACAATAACTAAGCAAATATTTGCTTGAATTTAGTAGAAATTGGCTTTTGTAGTTTATAATAACTTAGCATAGTTTTTCTTGAGTTTAATCCAAATTTTGCTAAGTTATTATAAACTCGAATAGGAGATTTGGATTAGTTTTGCTGATATCTAGCATAATTTTAAAGTGGCTGCGATTCAAGCGCAAGTTTTGCTTAATCACAATACAAATAAATATAGCATACAGTTTTCTGTGTGTACTTAGTTTTTTAAATGTACCCTCAAAATTGGGATTTGTGGTAAAAAAACCCAATTTTTGGTAGGTGCTTGTATAGTTTGTTATGTGACTCCGTTTTGTCTAGCTCAATTTTAAAAATTGAAACTTTGCAGGCCTGTAGCCAGACCAAGAAGACAGAGGAGCATGAATTATAATATTTACATGGATATGTAGATCTTTTTATACATGAGATTAATACATAAAAAATAATATAAAAATTAATTCAGGACTTTGTAATAAAATGAAGGTAAAAATACAGGAGTAATTTAAAGTGGCTAGAAATATAACAAAGAGTAGCGAAATGGACTAACATATGTGCAAGACATTTTTTAAGTAAAACAAATAAAAAAATTGAAGTCACCCGAATTCCTCGCTTCAAATTGATGCAAATTTTTCATTCAGATTTATATATTAAGAACAAACGTGCATGTTTTGATTTAAATCTTTTGCTTCTTTTAATTTTTGCTAAAATTAAGATTTTCAGTTTTTTCTTATTTTAAAATTAATAAACATTCATCAAGCATAAGAAAAAATTTAAAAATTAAAAACATTTCAATGAATTATGTATTCTTTTTGTATCTACATCAAATTGGTGAACAAAGTGCATTTCATTTCTAGAAATTTCCTATGGATGCGGGTTAAAAAATTATTAAAATTCAAATCTTATTTTTTGGTAGCAAATATTGGCGACCCGGTAGAAAGCCAAATTTAAAATTTTTACTTCCACATGTTAGGGTTGGGCGTACTGATGCATTTTTGTAACACTAGCTGCATCACATAACAGCACACGGTCTCTAAATTTGTTTAAGCATAAAATTTTAAACTTATAATAGTTACTATTGACAAGCAATTTTCGATATTGCGATTTCAAATTTTTCCAGAATTTCAAAAATAAAAAAAAACCCCCAAATATTGCGATGCGCCGTGGGCGTAGAATGAAAGTAAACGACCGAATCGACTCAAACCAAAAATAATGTATATTGTCAAAGGTCCATACTAACAAAGTCCCTACAGTGCCAGGTAATATCACTTTTGCGCTCATCTGGAGAAAATTCTAAACTCACTAGTGCAAAAATGCACCAAAAGCTGGAAATGGGTTAAGGAGAAACCTCTATAGAATATAGAAAAATCCATGCCTATGAATTGAAGCCACAGTTTATTAATTTAAGGGAAGCAGATTTTTTGAGTGAGTGTTTCACTGTGTTACTTTACACTCGGCTACCCCAAATGTTTCAGAAAAAAGTCTGAAAATTGTGAAAAGTATCTACAGTACCTTGACACTTCTTGACTTCTTCTTTTTGACTGACTCGCTGTTCTATACTAGATTGACATTGACAAAACGTGAACACTACTCAACGGCATAACCCAATAATCACTCGAACAACCAGAACATAGCGCCACAACGTCACGGTAATCTCATAACACGCTCACACACACACACACAAGCTCCCACCTCATTCTCATGGAACTCAAAGTCTTGAGGCGCCTGTCCATAAACCATAGCTAGTTTCTAAATCATCTGCTGCTACACATTCATCTCAATAATTGGGAGAAATGTGAAAAATTGATATTAATTAATTGACGCCAGAACTACAACAACAACAACATTTACCACTACCAGTGCTGCCCACAAAACAAAAAACAATTCCCACCACATAAACACAATGCAATCTTTCGAACAAATAAATCATTTTCGTTTCTAAAGAGCGATACAAATTTGTTATTTTTAGAAAATAATTCAAACAAACAAACGGACAAAAACGACGTGAACAGGCGAAACGATCAACGATGGAGCATCATTTGGCGCTTCAAAACAAAAACAAAATTATGTATACATAAAGATAAAAAAGTGGAAAAATTAAGTGGATAAAAAAGTGTAACATGGCGATCATGACATCCAAAATAATGCTGTTCATTGGAGTTTAGCTCAAGTAAGCAAAATAACAAAAACAACAATAACAACGATCTTAGGGCTAATCGTCAATCGATCATGTCAGAATTATGACAGATACGAGCGATCGATCGCTAGCTTATTGCTGCTACAAAAGAGGCAGCTTTCAACAGGAACACTTCATGGGGCACGAAGAAGCTTTGACTCACTCACAATCCTGCTCATTACAAAGAACGTGATTATTTAAATTTGCTTTTGTTGTTTCTGGGTAATGGTCTGTCTCAATAACAAAATCGTGTAAGCCGCATTGTTTCTTTTTTTTTTGCTTTAAATTAAATAGCAAGCAGGCTGCTTATGACTTAAGCGTCCAACATGATGGTGGCCCATACTGCAGAAGCTGCTTAAGTGCAGTTATCAACACTTGCCGCTGCAGCTGCAAACACTTTTTCTTATTCTCATTCCTTAAAAAAAAAATATTAATTGACTTACAAGTCAAAATATTTAACACTATCACGGAATGAAACAAACAACAAAAAAGAAACGAAGGCAGTCTGATCCGGAGGGTGGATGTGTGTCCGTGCGTGTGCGCTTAAGGATTAATAACTCGACAAAGTGGAGGTGTTGACAAATGTGGCTATACATTTTTTTTTTTAATTCTTACAACTCTCACAAACTTCTGTTATGTATTGTTAACAAGCCAACAAAAACAACAACAACAACATTGTTGCCTCAAACTTACCCTAAATGGCGCCCATCGAGCAGCTGTTAACAATTTCATGTTCGTCGTTTTTTTTTTTTAAATTTTCCTCTTATTTGGAATTTTCATTTATCATCAAGAAATTGGTTTGGTGTGTGTTTCCATTTAACGGATACATTTGTATCTATCAACACTCAGCTGCAATTGCATTCAAATTTCATACGCTCCGAAAGCAACCAAACCTAGAAAAATTAAGTATCTATATAATGAAAATTATGAAAAATCATATGCGTGCGAACGCTGATGAGTGAATAAATTAATGAGCCACGATTTGTCTGACGGTCGCTATCTATGTGTGTTGTTGTTCTTGTCTTTGTTGGTGTTGTTGGGAAATCAAGTACAACCGCCGCTCGGAAAATGCTTTGCAGCCAATTTGCTTAATGGCAATTTTAAGTGTATTCAATAATTGCAGCACCACTCACTCGACTCGACTCGACTGTCTGGCTGGCTGGCTGGCTGGCTGGCTGACTACTCTTGTGTTGTTGGCTCCCACACCACACCACACCACACCGACAACAGCTAATGTGAAGAATATGTTGGAAATTGTTTTAATTAATTGAATAAACGATATGATGTGATTATGGCATTTATTTATATCCATCATGACGAGGCGCTTATGAGTTGAATTTTATTAAGTGGCTGAAGGATTTTCTGAAATCTGTCTGATTTTCAAGCAAATTTAGAACCTAATTGCTTATATGAATTTTTATATTTTAATTTTACTATCATCTATGTGATGATAGATATTTGCGATATTTTTTACAGCTGACTCAAAATATAGAACATGCATAAATCAATATTTTAGAGATACATGGCTTCGTTTTAATTTTTAAAAGCAGGCTAAAATGATATTTGGAAATTCAATTTAATTTAAGTAAATAAAAAATTCCGAAAACGGCTGTAAGTGAGGGTTAGTTGTTATGTAGATAAAATAATTTATTTAAACAATTTTTTTAGGGTCCCTAGGTATTGAGGAAACGAGATGGCAGACGGTCTAGCAAAGGAGGGTACTAGTCGTGGATCAGAATTCGCAGAACATGTACCTTCTCCGCTACAAGAGTTGCACAGGAACATCGAAAAAGAGCCATACAAGCAGTGAATCGTAGATGAAGATATGTGCAATGCACTATGCGAAAAACGAACTCTGTAGGACTCTAGTGGGTATACTCACTGATCACTGCATGGCTGCAACCCACGCGAGTAAGCTGGGAAGCACCACGGCTGACAACTGCAGGCATTTCAGAGAACCAGGCATTTTGGAGCCAAAATGTCTCTCGAATCCCTCCTACGATTTGCGAACTCAACGCAAATCTTTAATTACTTTAATTCACCCCAATGGTTCCTTTGATTGCCGCGGACATGGTCTATGTGTGAATATATCCGGGTTAACCTAACCTAACGTTTTTGTAATGTAGCAGTTTGGCAAAATGATAAAGGCATCGGTCTAAAAGCTCCATACCAAGGTCAGATTAAGGGTTCCTGGTTCAGATATATGTTGGGGTTTGTGGAGAGGATCGTATAGTAAATTGATTTGACTTCGGTACAGACAAAAGACTTGCTTCAGATTCACTATCACATGTTTTTCATCATTCCGCATAAATTTAGTGCATGTTAGTATAGAGAAACCCCAGTGGCGCAGCTACTAAACTTTGCTATTTAAAATTTAAACTTTACAACTACTAACTTACAGTTGGATTATATGGATTTAGACCCGTACAAAACTAGCCTGACAATGCTAGGATTCAATATTAGGCGTGTCGGTTCATTTGTTTGTTATCGGTTTTGTTACGAAAAGCGCAATAGACTAGTGGTTAGAGTAGTGAACTCAAAAAATAAATGTCGTGGGTTCGATTCTTATGGTGTTTCTTATATTTTTTTATAGTCAAAATACTTCATCCTCTCTCAACTCCTTTGGGCATAGACGTAATGTTGGTTGCCTAAGCCATGTGTATAGGTATTACTAGGGGAAGTGTTCAAGGGAGATATATGGCCTGACACACCAGCTCGTGTGTTTCCCACGTCCACTTGGGCACTGTCCAAGCATACCCCTTTACCACTGCCTCGATATCCAATAGAACCTCGCATTGCCGAGATTATTAGTTTTTTAGTCAAAGTGGAATAGTCCACTTGGGTAAAGTTGTGGAATAGTCTCCCTCCGAGCGTGTTTTCCGGTAGTTTTGAGCTGTGCAAATTCACTGACACTACGCCATCTATTCACCCTCCAACTAACTATCACAATGCTTACACATTTATAGGGGGCCATCCCCTGAGCATTGGTTCAGTCTAAAAAAAATTTCATTGATTTGTGGGCGGTACAAGGGGGCGTGGGAACCCGCATGGGAAATTACCGAATTTAAGTCTTATACGACTAAAACCGTCTGAAATATAGAATTTTTGCACATAGTTGGCATGAAAAGCAGGCGTGGCAAATCTTACATGATCTACCACGATTCAGTTAAAATAACAAATCATTTGGTACCTTTATTGTCTTAATAGGTTCAGTGGTTCTCGTACAGCTTTTATATAATATTGAGGGTTGGAATTAGTTTTAAAGGTTTTCTAAGAGATGGCGTAACTATCAATAGATCGCATCGGGCACACCTGTGACTATATTTATTTCAAAGCACATTGTCTAAGCTTCATTTTTCAGTATGTGTCATTCCACTGAAGTGTAAACAACATATATTTTTTTCTCTGTAAACATGTCGACTTTCGTTCCAACAAAACGCAATTTGCGGGAAGGTTTACTTTTGTGCTTCCATTTGAAGAAAAAAGCGGTTGAAGCACAACGCACGCTTACTGAGGCTTACGGGGACTATGCTCCATCGATTTCTACTTGTGAGTACTGGTTCCGTCGGTTTAAAAGTGGTGATTTTGATACGGAAGACAAAGAGCGTCCGGGCTAACCGAAAAAGTTTGAAGATGAGGAATTGGAGGCTTTGCTCGATGAAGACCCGTGTCAAACCCTTTAAGAATTGTCAGAATCATTGGGAGTCGACTTATCAACGGTCGGCAAACGCTTGAAGGCCATGGGAATGATTCAAAAGCAAGGAAATTGGGTGCCGTACCAGTTGAAGCCGAGAGACGTTGAACGGCGATTTTGCATGTGCGAACAACTGCTTCAACGGCATAAAAGGAAGAGTTTTTTGCATCGTATTGTCACTGGCGATGAAAAGTGGATCCATTACGATAATCCTAAGCGAAAAAAATCGTGGGGACCACCCGGCCATGCATCAACATCAAGGGCCAAGCCGAATATTCATGGCGCCAAGCTTATGCTGTGTATTTGGTGGGATCAGAAGGGTGTCGTGTACTATGAGCTGCTAAAACCTAACGAAACCATCACTGGGGAACGCTACCAACAACAATTGATGCAATTGAGCCGAGCATTAAAGGTTAAACGGCCGGAATATGCCAAAAGACACGACAAAGTGGTTTTTCAACATGACAACGCACGGCCACATGTTGCAAGAACCGTCAAGGAAACGTTGGAGGCGCTGAATTGGGATGTGCTACCCCACCCGCCTTATAGCCCAGACATAGCCCCTTCCGACTACCACCTATTCAGATCGATGACGCATGGCTTGGCTGAGCAGCGCTTCACTTCTTACGAGGATACCAAAAAATGGGTCGATTCGTGGATTGCCTCAAAAGACGAATCATTCTTCCGACGCGGAATCCATATGCTGCCAGAAAGATGGGAAAATGTTGTAGCTAACGATGGACAATACTTTGAATAATATACATTGTACCGTTGTTTCTAAATAAATGCTCAAAAACCGAAAAAAAAACCTTTAAAATTAATTCCAACCCCCAATAGCATTCAGGGCCGTATTTAAGGGGGGTTTCAGGGGTAGTATTTTTCTAGTTTTATGTTGTATGATTAAAATAAAATAAATGATATGAATAAAATGAAACAAAATTTTTTGCTAGAAATGTTATTTTCATAGTTCATAAAAAATGAAGGTGCAAACAAAATTTTATTATCCGAGGAAAGATATTAATACATGATGAAAAAAAAATATTTTCAAATGTAATACAGTGAAACTTCCCTAACTGGAACTTCCGTAACTCCGAATTCTCCATAACTCAAAGTATTATTTGTGCTTTTTGCTTTCTCAGGACATTTTTTATTATGTATTGATATCTATAAGTCGAATTTCCCTAACTCGAATTTTCCTTCAACTTGAACCGAAATCGTATATTTATCAGGAAGACTTTCATGCATATTCATCTCCATAACTCGAATTTAGCTCTCTTACAACAACTTCAATATTTATGTGTTTGTTGTGATTCAGAGAATTGATTTCGTAGGAGCATTGCGCTGCGACAGCATGAAAAAAATTTGCATGGCATCGTTGTGAGCTTGCGTCGAAAGATATAAAAGTTGTTGTATTTTGTGCTGTGTGTATTTTGTTGGTACCCAGTAAAAAAATATGCGATCGCTCCTATGAGGAGCAACAAGAGAGCGCTCTTTTGCTGTTTTATTCGATAAAAAAGTGAGCACTTGTGCCCTTGTGCTCCTTTACTGATTTATAAGATCAATAGGCGAGCAATCAATGAAAAAAGAACATAAAGTGAGGCATGTGCTTTATAAGAAACTCGATCATTATTTGCTGTGAAAAATCGACCATTGTAGTCCAGTGGAGACTGCGCTAGACTAACAAGCCAGAGGTCCCTGGTTCGGCTCCGGGTTCGGGCATGGTTCTTTTCACTTTCTTTGTTCTTTCCTACATTTAAGAATTATAGAAAACTTAAAATCCACAGCTAAATTGTGGAAAATGTGGAATATTAAAGGACAGGAACAACTTAGGGCTGAAAATGCTTGCCGAGGTTAAGGCATAACACACACTAGCAATTGAAAGCATTGTCTTTCACGTCTGTTTCGTCTAATCAATAATTCACATATGGTTCCAATCAATTCCTCTAGCTATCCCTTTCCTTTCACGTCAAAGACCAAACCTTGTTTGTATAAGGTGCATGTTGGTTCTTTGAACTTTAAAAAAAAAATATATTTTAAATGTTCCATTGCTGATCCATTTGGATCAGTTATTGATCGCTCCTTTTGAGCTCCTCTAAGATGATAAAGGGAGCGCTACCCTTCCTAGGACATGCAATGTTAAAAGAGAACAGAAAATACACCTAGCTTGGATCAATAAGGAGCACTCCCAGATCGCTCATAGGATGATCCACTTTTTTACTGGGTAGTTATGTTTTGTGTAAGTAGAGATTTTTTTGAATTTGCAAGGTAAGTGTGGCTCATTTTACAGCATTCATTCTTAAGGCTTATTGACTTAACGACTATATGAGAGTGATAAGTCTGATGAAGTTGAAGATATTTCACCGCCAACAATTTTCAAAAGAAATCACTTCGCAGACAAAAATTTAACTATTTACATAGTATTTAATTCTTTAACTCGAATATTCCGTAACTCGAAGTTAAATTCTGGTCCCTTGACACTTCGAGTTAGAGAAGATTCACTGTATATAATTACCAATCTCGCAAATGTATCACCGAACGACCTAAAATAATGCTTATTATAGTATTCTGTAATACTTACACTAAAATATGGCGTTTTTACTTGGCACCAGTTGGCACAAAAAAAAATCATTCAGTTTAAAAAAAAGGAGCTATGAGAAAAATTTTTGATTTTAAATTTTTTCATATTAATAATAATTTCCATGTCCAATTTTCTTGAAAACGGGGCTTAGATTAAAAAATATTTGACGTTTATGCAAAACTAACCCTTTTGGTTGTTAATTTAGATTTAAACAATTATTTTTGGACATTTTATTTTAACTCATAACTTTGCAGCATTTTTTCTAATGTTTTAGGGTATCTAAATAGTTTCCTCCTTGTCTTTAACGAGATATCATTATTTTAAGCTATAAAATCATTTAATACAGGTAGCTTATGACAAATTAGTTGTTACGCAAAACTACAAAATTTGGGTGAAAACAAAAAGTGATTCGTGGCTACACAAAATTGGCATTTAAATCCAATATATAACATTGACAAATTTTGCATGCTTAGCAAACAAATTTTAAAAATATTTTCATGGCTTAGGCAACAATCTGCAGCTGAACTGAGTTTTTAGAAGTTAGTCTGAAGAAAGCATCCAGATAATGCTAAGGATTAAAAATATAAATATGCCGAGGCTCAAAGGAAATGTTAAATTTTCAGAAATCAAGTACGATGAGCGATGCATAAGAATGTCCGCAAAAGGTTTGCCTCAGGAAAGAAATTCCAACCGAAAGCGTATACGAACAAAAGCACGAGTTCACTTTAATCCAATTATCATCGCTACTTAGACACAACTGTGGCGCACTCTTTACCTGGTCAGCTCAATTCTTTGATTATTAATATTTCTTCCTAAATACTCTCGCAAGTTCAACAATTAAAGGGTGACTCCTAATATACCGCCACATTTGGTCAACATCAATTTAAGGCGTAGTAAAAGGATTAAGTAAAAGTCGGCACAAAGCATAGAAATAAGTTTAGATAAATACACCGGAAGCAAACAATAAACGTTGTCAGTTTAAATTTCAATAATTTAATAAAATAACCACTACACAAAGGAAAGGAAGGCGTGTAAAGAAGCCTGAAATCTATCTATACAGTAGCTGCAAGAAGGTGAGCAACAGATTATTGGTATTACCGCAATTACCAATAAAAGTCTGGTCATGGCGCAGTCACACGATCTACAGGCAGGTCCTTTCGTTAATCTAAAGAGTGCGGTTTTCCGCTCACTCAAAATGTTTAAAGCAGTAGTAGAAAGAGTAGCGACAGATCGCATTCGAAGTGTAACGAATTTGATATGATGTATTTTTTACCTGCCGATGCCACTGTAGCTTACCACAGTAAGTAGCTGTATTTGCTTTGTCTTAATTGAAAATTTCACGCCGATCAAAGCATTTAATTACACTTGGATATTGCTTAGGTTGTCGCCTTAAAGTGATTTCGACATCGGTGCACTAAGATACAATGTTATCGTTTGAATTTAGATTTTGAATGGTGCACTCAAAAAATGTATTAATAAAATTTTTAGGAATTATATTAGTTAACAAAATATTCGTACATTCTACATATATTCGTGCACTATATAAAGTATTTTTATTTTGATATCTTTACGAGTTCATTCGTAAAATTTTTCTAATACTAATGATATTCGTAAACAAAAATATATCAATTCGTATTAGTGCATTGTACGAATGATTGTGTACATATAAATAATAATATTCGTAAATTTCTCGTACGAATAACTTCACTACTAGTGCTGCCTGTCGCTATGTAATTTTTTTCATTACATTCGTAGTATTTACTAATGCTTTCGTACTATTTACGAATGAAAAATAATATTAGTCGAAACAATTCATTCGTAGGCTGGCCGCACGAATTATTAGTAGAATGTACGAATTATTAGCAGAGTCTAAAAAATTGGAAACCGAAATCACTCAGCCTTGTTTGTCGAACATCTACAGAACATAAGGAACTGTATGATTGTAAAGTAACTGTAACCTACTGGTAGAGTGCTTGGCCCGTAAACTAAAGAGCCGAGGTTCAAAACCCCTAGCTCAGACAGAATTTTTTTTTTTAGAATACGAATAAAATATTCGTAATATTTACTAACGAACGTCGATTCTACGAATCCTATTCGTGGCTGAAAACTACGAATAAAATTCGTGGAATGGACGCAGTTATTAGTAATATTTACACACAAATATTTTTGAGTGTAGTATCAAAAAGACATTCGATCTTTCGACCAACTTAAAGCGGTATATTGAAAAAATGAAAATCATATAATTAATAGATAATTGTTTAAACTTTTCTATTGACATTGCAACCATTTCACATTTCAAGAACATTATTTCTTTATGTCTTTTTTTACACCTAACTACCATTACACCTAACTTCAATCTTCGCTTTAAATACCTATAAATATTTTATTTTCGAAGTTTATTTAACAGCATTCACTTTCATATAATATATATTTTTATTTTGCATAATGAGGTAATAAAAATTTTTGCGCACATATCACTTAAGCGCTTAATTTATCCATTAGCAGTTCGAGTTGGTAGTAATGAGTGTGTTTGTGTACAATTCGTATACACTTTAACACCTTTGAAGACACTTGCAAAACTTAACAATGCTCTCGACCGCACCTAGAAAGTGTTTTTAATATTAATATCGTGTGGTTCCTACGCAAATGGTTTTAAAGTACTTATTAGATATTTTATGATTTTTACAAAAAGAGTTGCAAATAAAAAAAAAGCGCTAAGCATTTATTTGGCTTTGATGGACTTGAATGTTAGGAATGAAAAAGGAATGACCGCTATGCTCATACATATAGCATATGTGAGACCGCCACTCATGTTATAACTAAAACTTATATCATACCATCATAACATTCCATAGTACCATATTATCATACTAAAAATTTTCAAGTATCTCATAACTAAGGCTAGGAATATAATGCAAATGCTTGTTTTACTGGACATCTTAAAATAGAAATAGATAAGTTAAAATCATGAAATTTCCTTTACAATAGCATTCAATCGTTAGTGCATATTTTTGTATATTTTGCTTGATTTTGATTTGCAAACATTAAAATTAAGTGCGACATCTTTTGGTAAAAGATTACTTCTGATTTTTGTTGTTTTTAAATTAATATTAATATACGTATTTTAATAAAAATTGTTTTTTTTTTTTTTGTTAAATTACATGTTATATTTTTTTGTACCGATAATAATATATTAGAATAATATTTTTAAATGCATATTTTAACTGTTTTAAGCGCATATTTTAGAGTTTTTAGGAGCATATTATATGCGTATATTTTCTATATTTTAATGCATGACTTTTCTATCCCTACTCATAACACTAGAAAGCAAATGACGAAACCTATACTAATTTGATTTGATATTTTTCCTACAAAAGCGCTCGTTGTGTATTTTTAAAATCCTCCAAATGTTAGTCTTTGTATTAAAAATACAGTTGATTTTAAATATATAATCTTTATTAAATTTAAGCTAACAAAAAACATAAGATTTATTTCCGTACTTCCAGTTACTGAAAAATATTGTTAAAAGTAACGAGCACGAAGCGTAAAAAAATCCCTCTCCGTGTGAGAAGTTACAGTTTAAGTGCAAGGAATCTCACTATATCTCACCACAAAATCTGGTCTAAAAAGATATGTTTGTTTTTAACTTAATTAAAAAAAGAAATCTATTTATTTTAACTAGTATTTTTATATTAAAATTATAACTACTGTTGATTTTCTATGATTAAATCATACAAGTTCTAAATGTTTAATTTTGTTTTAATCATTCTTGATTTTAAATACAAATTCTAGTTGTTAGATAGTTAAAAATCGTTTATTAAGCTTTAGGTCAGATTAGAACAATTAATTGCTCTAACGAATTATTTCCCAAGAAACAACAACATTTTTTCAATATGAAAAGGAAAATATCACTAGCTGATTTTATTGCAATTTCGGCCCTGTTCATGCTTCATCAGAAATCTTTGTGATGGCAACGGCGCGAATCGAACCCGGGCCGTGATCGCCGTGCGCATTTTAGTGCACTACACCACAGAGGCGATAAGATTTCAGTGTCAATTTCTCAGTCTTACTCCCTTTCATATTTCCTGTTGTATTATTTTTGCTTTACTTTAGTTTATGCTTACGTCATTGCATGGAGTCCAACAGTCTGTTGGATTTCACCACAAAGCATGGTTACTGAAGTTGTTTTTAGATTTGCTAAAAAATCTTCAGGCTGTTTCAGTGTGTTTTTGGTCTGGCTCTACCATTTGATTAAAGTTTTCTATATGACCTTGTTACTTATTATAGAGTGAAAATTCGTGAAACTAGCCACCAAAAACAAGAAGTCGTAATTTTTATATCTATTATGGATATTATTTAAGTGTATATGAAAAAAAAATTAATTGCAATTTTTTTAAGTTTTTTTTTTCAATGAGTTATAAAGAATTTAGTTTTAGGCCACTGTTTTATTAAAATTATTTTTTCTAAGTTTTGCTAAGTAACGGCTTGTTAAAATTTCTTGCTTTTTGAGCCAAGATCTCTTAATACACGTTAAATTACAAAAATGATTTTTTTTTTAAATTTTCGTTAAAATTAATAAGTTTTTTTATAAAAAATTAAAAAAAAACGTTTTGGACCACATAGAAAATTTTAAAAAAATATTAAATATTTATACAAATTTGGAAATAATTTAAAAAAAAAATTATGTATTCTCTATAAACAAGACTGTTATTAAATGTTTTAAATCTGCACTACCTGTCTTGTGCGAGCCATACAGAGCTCGTCAAACAAAGTTTGACAATTTTTACACTAGTTGTATATGTCAATGGCTTTTTATTTTCACCACTGCAGCATTTTATTTTCAGAGTTGCCAACTATCATTATTTTATTAGTAAATTTTTTCATAAAGGGTGTGTGTCAAAAGGAAACTTTTCAGTCGTGGTAGGATAGAAAATATCAGGTTGAATTAAATGTATGTGTATTGAAATAAATTTGTCTTTTTTGCTGTGTCAAATGGACGATGAAATTTTGACGTTTCACATATCGGTCGTGTTTTTTTGAGCAAATATTTTATTTAATTTGCAATTTATTCATTTTGCGACATATTTAATTCGAGTGCTTGTACTTGCAACTTATTTCGTAAACTTGCAATATTGTAAACTTAAAAAACTTAAAAAATAACAATATAATAAAAAAAAATAACGAAAGTGCTTGAGTTTGTGTGTGCGTATGTGTGGGCCAACGATCTCCCGGTGCATTAGCAAGTGCAGCAAAGTTAAATTGGCTTTCTTTGCTGGCGAACGTCCTCCAAGTGCCACCACCAGCAAGTGCAGTGCAAAATTTGTTGCTAGCCAACATCCTCCAAGTGCCATCACCAGAAGCACAAGCAAGTCCAGCGCAAATTTCCTGATTCTTTTGCTTGCCCATATGAATTAAAGAGTATATATAATATTGGTAAAACTATTTTTTTTTTTAGTAAAAGTGTTACCGTATTGGAAATATATATTCAATATATGTATATGAACATGTGAACAATTTAGCTCATTGAGGAAATTTAAAGAGTATTTATGTATATTTATATAAAAACAATTTCGTAATAAACCTGCAAAATAATTAATATATTCAGTAGTAATTCGATAACTAAAGTCTGCTTATCCTACACATTCTATTTTTTAAACGGTTTGGCATCAATTTCTTATATGAATTATATATAATTTATGTGCTATAGATATTTCTTAATTTTAGAATATTCTTTTTTTAATTCACAATTCAATATAGATATGGTTAGCATGTATATTGTGTTAGTGTTATGATATAAGTAGATATAAATAAGCTTTAGTTTTTTATATTAATTCAATAATGAAAAAATTTCTGATATGGTAACACTTTTGCTTAAAAGAAATAGTTTCAGTAATATATAAAAAATTTAATAAATTGCTATAAGCTCTTAATAAAAATAATTTTTATTTCATATGCCGACTGTAGCTATACAATTGGAATTCACAACGTCTACAAAAAATTTCCAGCTAACTGCGCCAACAACAACTACCAAGGAAATCTACAAACAAGGACGCACAGAGAAGAACAAGAGCATAGCGGAACTTTTAGAAATTTTTTGATTTCATCCTACATGTAGGACGGGCTGCAGTATGAGCTTTCGCACATCCTACATGTCCGTCTGACCTGTCAAATCCATCCTGCATGAAGGATAGTCCGAAACCCCCTATTAGCAGGAAAATTCTTATATAGCAGTTAGGCGGTCCGTGGCAGGACAACGTCTTCCAGGGAATACTAAAATTTTATATGTAGGTTTTCGCTTCGGTCAGCAGTCCTCTCACTGCTATACTTTTTTTTTAAACATTAGGACTGTATTGAAAAGAAACTCCACACATAGTTTTGCTTGTAATGCAATTGTTTTTATTTCTTTTCACTTCAAACTATTTTTTTATTAAAATAAAGTTTATTGCCATTAAATTTTTAAAATATTCTTATTAAAAAACACAAATTTTTTTGTTTAATACCCTTTATTAAATTTTGCACAACTTCTTTTGCAACGGAACGGCTTGCTCTAATTAAAATACTTTGATGTCATCTGCAGCTCGACCATCCTTCTTTTAGTTCCGTTTGACAATAGTCTTATACCTCTCTCTCTCGAACGAAGTTCTGAAACGTTAGGTGGGTTCTCCTCTTTTGCAACATCAGTGATGTTGTTTTCTTTTAGCAAATTCAATATTGAACGATCGTACGGTGCAATGGCTAAATCAGGCCAAAATATAATTGACATATTGTGGTTTTTATAAAATGGTATAAGGAGACAAATGAATCACCTCTTTTTGTAAATTGCTGCTGATATATTTTCATTTGTGAAAAATGAGGTGGTCCTAAGGGCAGAAGCGCATATGGCCTGCCAGATGAGGACTTTTGCGTCAAATTTTTCAATTCCAATTGTTGAAATTGATTAGTCAGCAGTACCACCTTTCTATTTTTGTAAAATTGGGGACCTGGTAATGTTCCTGATTTAATTTTTACAATGGTTTTATCGCCCATATCAATGCACTAAAAATTATCTTGAAGCAGATGGTCGTATAATTTTCGAATCCTTCTTTTCCCCACTTTGAGTTGCCTTTCACTTTTTTTGGGTACTTTTTGTTTTGTGAACGTTATAACGTTATGTCTTTATTTCACTATTTGAATCATTGTAACACTGGTTTTAGCTTTTCTTGACAAATCTCAAACAGATATTGAACTATTTTTGTTTATTAAAGTAAGTACCTTAAAATCTGGTTTCGGACCTATTGAAAAATTTTTTCTTCCATTTTTTGGCAGATATTTGAGAGAACAGGTATCTTTGAACTTTATTTTATTATTTTTGACACTATTAACACTAGCTTTATGCCTTTTGGCTTGCTTTCTGTGCAGTAAATTTATTTTTCAGTGCAGTAACTGTGTACAATTTTCTTAAGCACGTGCTCTTCGATTCGAGGCATCGCAAAAACTAAGACTATAATAGAGGAGAAAAAAGGAACAATGAAAGAAGAATTTACTGTAGTTTCTAATGGTGCTTATCGCATTACAATCAAACATCTACACAGCAAGAAGTATTGCATTGAAATCGTGCAGTTTCTTTTCGATACACTCCTTAATTTAAAATTTTGTTTATCCTCCCCTTTGGCAGATCCTTGCTACGCCACTGTACTGCACAGTTAAAAATCTTAGAGTAATTTTGAACCCTTTCGTTAGAATATAGCTTTTTATTCTTTTTCTATAAGAATTTATACTCTTCGAAATATTAGAAATTCTTTTAATAAAGCCTAGAATAATATTCTATATACGAGCCGTTTATTTTGAAAATGAGGCAAGTCCATTTTTTAAAAAAGAGATAATGATAACTATATACAAAAGTCAATATGACAGCAATTCCGTTTTGGTCATCTCTGATTTTGATGATATTTTGCATGGAGCATCACAACGGAGTAACAGAGTGCACAAAATTAAAAAAATCGTCAAAAACGTCGAAAATTTATTTTTACTAAAATTCACATGGTCATTCCGTAATTTTTATTCTTCCGGTACGTTTAAAATGGAATTGCTGATGATCGTTTTATCTGTAAGCAATTTATAGTAAACACAAAATTAGATTGCAAAATAATTAGGGGAAGGAAATTTTAGGCATTAACGGCTTTGTAAATATACTTATTTTGAAAGTGGTGCAACCCCATCTTAGGCTGAAACTATTTTTCCGAATATATTACGACAGCATTTAAAAAAATATTTCTATAAGTATATCATGTAGTGTTTCGATAGTAATATTTTAACTCTAACACTGCGATTTTTAAAAGAAAGAAATATGAATATGAAATAAGAATATTAATATAACAATTTCGAAATCAATAACTTTATTCTTTAGTTCAGTTATGTCATGTTTATAGAAAATATTTTTAAATACTCTTTTCTCTCTAGAGAGCAAAATAAAAAAAATTTAAGTACCTGATGATCAATTCAATAGCCTTTTAGAAAGGGCATAACTTTGCATTTTAATTGTTTGAAGCATGAATGACAGCGGTGTGAATAAAGAAATTGGCACTGAAAGTTATCAAAACTTTGGCATGAATGAGTAAAATTACATTGAATATAAGTACCCAAAAGTGTACCCGAAAATCTATGAATTTTACATTAAAATTGTATAATCAATTTTCTCCAAAGCCCATTTTTTAAAATGTTATAAGCCAATTATGTTATGAGTGTCTTATATATGGAATATTTTTTTTATTTTTGAAGCGACTGGCTTTTTCACACAAGAGGAATGTCGTTTTTTTGCAGATCTCACTTGTTATCCCTTTTCTATCCAACAATATGCGGGGAGTAAAAAAAATATGTCTCTCTTATGTTATATTTTCCACTGCAATATTTTAAAGCTATTTTATTAGTTCTATTTCACTTCTCAATTTAGATTTTGTTATTAAAAAAACTCTGATGCAAGCAGTAGCGTAACTATAATTTGTGCGCCCGCCCGCAGGTTTCTAAAAGCGCCCTGCTATTTTATTGTAGAGTAAAACTATGTTATTAGTAGCTTACTAGAAGCGAACAAAATACTTTTTTAATTCAATAGTCATCATTTATTACAACAGTTCTATATTAAAAATATCTTATTTTATACCTACATTTATATTTTATTTTAAAAGAAATTGTTAAAAAAGCAATAAAAACTCTTTATAAAAAATTTATAAGAATTTTAAAAAATTATTTTTATAATATCAAATATAACACAATTTATAATAAATATTGAAAGATTATATCACAAAGTAGATAAAAAAAACATTTATTAATTATTTAAGAAAGTTGAACAACTTACAGATGGAAAAATGAGATCAATAATTTTCTTATTGGTGAAATGATAAGTTAAAGATGTTAAGTTTAAATTTTTTGTATTTGACGTTACCTGTTAACTAAAGAATTTAACTAACGTCACAAAATATGGCCAACTGAATTATTAAAATAACATCAGTAGCTGACTTGCTGAAAATATGAAAGCTAACGGGTAAATCGACTTCGGCCATATTCGAGTTTTGCCAAACAAAGGTGATTTTTGTTAAAAAAAAATCGGATTTTTGACGACCCTTTTGGCGTTTATTGCACCCTGAGAAATCGTCTGTACGGTACTTTAATTTTATTTAAGCACATATTATTAAATTTTTTGTCATTTATTGTATTTGATTTTAAACAAAACTAATTTGCGAAGGAAATAAATATTTTAGTATTTCTTAAATTTTTTGGAAACAAACGGCTCGTCGCACAGCGTAACGTCCCCATTCTTGGCCAAAAAGAGAAGGAGTGATCGTAGAGCTATTAAAATTGGCAGGAATATCTTTCTTGACAAGATTAAGAAATGTTGAAAAACTTCATTTGAAACTTCATTAAGTCTTGTCTCAAAACAGCGAAATAAATTTCTTTTGTGATATAAATAAATGGAAAATTTCATAGGCGAATTCCATGCCCATTAATTATATTTAAGAAACTCAGCCTTGAAAAATACTACCAACACAAGTTAACTACTTTTTTGTTTAAATTTGTTAACAGTTTTTAATATAGCAAAGCAATTTTAAAAATTGAGTTGTCTTGTGTTTGGAAATAAGTTAAAATTTTGAAAAGTAATCAACTTCCCTACATCAAATATATCTCGCATTTTAACTAAGCAATTCACTATAAGAAAAATGTATATCTTCCGTGTTAGTAAGTGTTAGCAAGACATTTTTTTTGGATTTGGTGTAACGCAGTTCTAATGATGTTTTTGTGAAAATCTTATAGTCAATCTTTCTCAAAATAATTTTTTGCTGCTTTGTAATAATAAAAAATGCTGCTTTGACGGCTTGTCATAACGAAACGGTTGCAAATATTAAAAAATTCATTTTGATTTTTTCACCCAAGTTATTTCTATTGAAAGCTATAAAAATTTTAGAAAAATACAAACATCGATATACTAAATTTTTGGCTGCTTATTTAACACTGTGCGTCGTTCTCCACTTCAATTATCAATTTCATCTTGGGACTTGTGGGCGCCCTTGGCTTAGTTGCGCCCGTCCGCAATGCGGGCTCTGCGGGCCCGCGTTTACGCCACTGGATGCATGTGAAATATTGGACTTTTAATAAACGATTACAATAATTCACTAATTTTAAAAGTGAAGTAAGTCCATTAAGGTTATTATACCTTTATTTTTTTAAGCCAGCACAATAAACACTACTGCATAAACTTACATTTTCTAACACCACAAAATACAAAAAATATGTGTACTAGTGTTTAGCACTTTTCCTAAATTTATTAAATAAATATCTTTCTTTCGAAATAAACGACTCACATGTTGGACTACTTTAAGAAATCAGCGTTGGGCTTGGTTCAGTTCTTGTGCATGTTTATCATTTCTTAATACATATGACTTTATAGGGCAGTTGGTAGAGACATAAACTTATAACTGGTGTTCGACCGAAACCGGAATTTTGGCCGAAACCGAATATTCGGCCATTTTCTAATATTCGGCCGAAACCGAAACTGGTTATTAATATGAAAATTTAAGTTTTTAAAAAGAATTGTTTTTTATTAAAAGATAACAAAAGTGCTTTCATACACATAAGAAAAAAATGTAATATAAAAAAATATTATTTCAATATTGAAGTTTATAATAATTAATTGAAGTTTACTGTAATAATAAATCAAATCATTTTTTATTTTATTTTTTGTTACAACAGTATTGCATACTTTATATTTTCTGTACACACTCAAAATAGTATGCACCTGCAATGTACATTTTTTAAGAACTACAAAACAAAGCATTTTTTTTTTTGTAAAGGTTTAGTATTATACGACATAAATATTTACATCACACACAGAATTCCTTCGGAAGTTTAATTATCAATTTTTGGCTTCAGTACCTATAAAAATTTAATATTAATTGCAATAGAGATGATAAAATCGAAAATGATAGTATCGAACACATAATATTAACCATAATATTTTCCGTTAACACGAAAAATCAAATTAAAGGCGCATTCATAATTTTAGTTTTGTACAATGCGTTGTAAATATTTTATTAAACCAAACTTATATATTTCAGTTAAATGACAGATGCATTTTTACCAAAAGTTTCGGCTTGTTTCGGCTTTTTGGCCATATTGAGGCCGAAACTGACAAAAAAGGCCGAAACTGGACGTAACCGAAACTAAAACCGAATATTCGGTTGGCCACTACTTATAACCTAAACTTAGTGGGTTCGAACCACACAGGTTTCGATATTTTTTGATTTTGCCGAAAATATTTTAATACAGGCATTTAATACATGCCACACGGTTAAAAATTTTGGATTACTTTTAAATCCAAACTTAAAGGAAAAGGGTTTAAAGGAATTTTTAATCTAAAAAGTACTACTTTTAAACATTAGTTTAATTCAGCTGGGTATCAAACCAACGTTCCTAAAAAAAACTTATTTGCATTCGTAATGATGCAAAAGAAGCGAATCTATGTTAGCAACTGAGTTGGACGAGTGGATAAGGTATTGGACCAGCACATCAGAAGACGTGTGTTCAAATCGCGAACTGGTCAGCACAATTTTTATTTTACTTTAATTCAGCTGGACTTTAATAACAAATGAGATGGATGAGTGGATAAGGTGTTGTACCAGCACAACAGAGGACTTGTTAATTAATCAAGAAATTAGGATGCCAAAATAATAAAACTTAAGAATGTTTTTTCTAGATTTAAGTCTGATATTTGCTTGAAAAGAGAAAATTTTGCTTGATTCATGTAAAGAATTTGCTAAAAATTAGAATAATTTGCTTGGTTTTAGAAATTTATTTTCCTTGAATTGAGAAAAATTTGCTTGATTCTAGTAAATAATTTACTGAAAAGCTTTTTTTGAGAAATTTATTTTCCTTGATATATTGTTTTTATAATTCTTAAAAACTGTCGAAAATCCTCAGCTAAATTGTGAAAAATGTGGAATTATAGGAGGGGAACAATTGAGAGCTGGACATAACACTAGCCTCGGCTATAAGCAATAAAAATTGTCTTTCACGTTTGTTCCGCCTAATCGAATATTCACGCAAGGTTTCAATCAATTCTTCAAATAATCTACCCCTTTCCTTTCAGGTTAAAGACCTAAAAGTTATTTGTATAAGGCACATGCCTTGGTTCTTTGATCTTTAAAAAAATAATAGGGCTATTCCCGATTATGTGCAAATAGCTTTGCAAAAGTATGCCCTACCAAATATTTGCCATCAACTGTGAGCACACTTTTTAGAACACTGTTGCAAACAAAACTCACAGCTGTTTTGGTGGGAAAAAAATGACACGAACATTTTTTGTGGTGTTTTTCATTATTATTCATCAAAGTGTATCTGATTTGTGTTAATCTAAAGGTGTATTGAAAACAAAAATAAAAAACAGGACAATTATATATGTGATATTTTTCCTTAATATTTAAAAATCAATTAAAACCAATTATGCCGAAGAAATCTTCAAAAGAGGAGATTATAGAAAATTTAATAGAAAACGCTGCAAGCGAAATACTATTCTTTGAAGGTATGAAAAGTATATAGTGTTAATAAAGTTAAATATATATTAACCATGCCTATTTCCTAGAAATGGAAATTGACGATGACGCTATTGAGGAAGTTTTGGACGATTTAGGAGATAATCTGGCCATCATAATGTCGTGTCGTCGGGGAATTGCTAATACAATCCCTAAGTCGGATACGTGGCGCAATGACGTTCTCACTTCGTTGGACGATGAAAGGTTTAAACAAATGGGAGTTGGGAGAGATCAATTCTCAATGCTATTGGACATAATAAAAAGTTCCAAGGAGTTCAGCAAGCCACATGCCTGCAAGCAGTTTCCTATTGAGTTGCAATTGGCTATTGTTCTTTTTCGACTAGGCTCATAAGGAGAAACAGCGGCTATAAGAAAGATAAGCAGCTTATTCGGAGTAGGAGATGGTGGTTCCATATCCAGGATAACGACCAGAATTTTCAATGTGTTTTTAAGCATGCAAGGCAAATATATTTTTTGGCCAAATCAAGCTGAGCGTTTGCAAATTGTGGCAAACACTTTTCACGAGCTACCATTTTGCATCGGATACGTTGATGGTACAGAAATAAAGTTAGCAGAATCGCCTATTGAAGACCACACTTCATACTTCTCTCGAAACCACATTTATTCTATTAAGGCTCAAGTTGTATGCGATTACAGACGACTCATTCGGCATGTAGTTGTAGGTCATCCTGGAAGCTGGCATAATGCCCGAATATATCGGAATAGCTCGCTTTTTCATAAAAAAGAAGAATTATTTTCTTCACAACAATGGATAGCGGGAGATTCAGCGTATCCCCTAACTGAAACACTTGTTACGCCATACAGAAACAATGCCAAACAACTAAATAGAGATGCTAGAATTGCTTTTAATTTACAGCACAGTAAATATCGTGTCAGAGTAGAGCATTGTTTTGGCATATTAAAAGAACGATTTGGTAGCCTTAAACAGCTCAGGATGCGTCTTGGCAACAAAGAAAATCATAAGTTATGTTGCGATTGGTTTATGGTATGCTGCATTTTGCACAACATTCTCATCATAAATAACGATGGTCTAAATTATTTCGAGACTAATTTATATGAAGTTAATGATACCGAAGTTAATGATACCGAATATCCCAACGATTTTGAAGAAGCTTCAGCTGGAGGTGGTGGCGAAATAAAAAGACAAGTCATATATTCGCTTTTACACAGCTAAACAAGTTTAATTTATTTTAAAAACAAACAAAAATAATACAAAACTTATACATATATAAGGCACTTATTTATGAATTTGTACTCACACAGTTAAAAATAAAAACAGTTCATTTTAGTAAAAATTGTAATTATTTGTCTCTTTTATGGGTTAATTTTATATTTTAATTTGAGCTCCAATGCATATTTTTTTCCATTTGACGAATTTTCATTCGTTCATCTTTTTCAATTTCCAAAACTTTCAAATCTATTTCTCTCTTCCTTAATTCCATCTCATACTTTGCTTTCTCTTCCTCCAGTTTAACCTTTCTTTCATTTAAAACAAATTCTCTTTCAAACTTCTCCTTCTCCCATTCAACTTTACTTTGGAACATAGCCGTACGATCAGCTTGAAAAGCAGCCAAATACGCAGTCGATGACTTCGGTCCAAACTTCTTCATCTTGGCAGTCAAATCGTTTGCTTTCTGCGAAACTGATGCTGAGAGGCTGTGAGCACGCTTTGAACCAGTTGGAGTTTGTGGTGGTGACATTTTGGTGCTTCTCTGATCATCACAAACTACTTCAAAGTCCACATCAACAACTAAACCGCATTCATTGGTGAAATTTTCAACAATTTCAGTTGTATCCTCGGAGCACAATGTAAATAATTCACTCGATTCATCAATCGCGGCGATTTCTGTGTCAAGCACCTCATATTCAGCTGTTGCGCTTCTCTTCTCGACAAAAATTTCCTGGAGCTGATGGTAGTGTGGACACATTTGCAAAACTTTGCCTTAAATTAAAAGTAATTCGTGTGATTTCAGGAAACAAACAAAAATTAAACTCACCTTCAGCACTTGAAATTCCTTCAACACTTGCCAATCGACTTTCGCCAATCACTCGCCTTTTTATAAGATGCCTTCAAATGGCGAACTTTATATCTGATAAGATCCCAAGACGCATTGATACCACTCATAGATATCAACTTTTTATAAAAAATCTGTGCCGTGGGAGCCTGCGGAAAAAACATAGAAACAACACAAAAGTTGGGGCTGCTGTTAAATCCAATAACACTTTAAACTTACCTCTATCTCCGGAGCTTCTTGCAAATAATTTAAAATTATCTTTAACTCCTCCTCCGTCCACTTTTTATTAGGCTTTTCTCTTTTTATTTTGGTTTTTTGCTGACTCGAGTTCCATTTATTTTGTTTTATTATTACCGGCGTTTGCTTAAAATGTGACAGCTGATTGATTGTCAAATAAGTGTTGCCCATGCTCGACTGTATGCAATGCGATTTTAGTGTTGCAAATTTGACACAGTCGGGCAAATGCAAATCTGTACATTTTGTTGTTGTGTTGGAAGTATTTGCCATCATATTTTGCAAATGCCACGATGCCACGCTATTTGCCCGTAATCGGGAATAGCCCTAATATAAGTTTTTTACAATTATATTTGGGCTTAATGCCAAAAAGCTTCATGAAGCAACAGAAAAAGCCACCAAGCAGATTGGACAGACTGTTTCGTTAATCGCTCCATCAACTATAAAAAAGTCTTCTGTGGTTTTTGCTACCATTCACTTTAATTAGCTTATACGCACAACTTCTGTTTAATCAAAACAGAATTATTTCAAAATTTTTTATTTTGAGGTCATTTTGAAAAGTGGTCATAAAATCCATATTGTAATGTAAGACCAAATTTTAGGAATTTGTTAAAAAAAACATGTTTTAAGACATATTTACATAAAAATTGAGGTTTTTTTTATTTCTAGGAACTTTTGTGTGGTGAATGCAAATTTTTCTTATTTTATGTTTCGTATTTCATATAATATTTCATATTTTAAATATTATATATTTTATATATGTCATATTTTATATTTTCAAAGATTTTTTTAGCAAGAACATGTAAAATATATTTTTGCTAAAGTTAAGTATATGAATTGTACTAAAACTTTTAAAATTTTTAAAAATATTCAGCACAAAACTATAAAAACCTATATATCGTAAAATTTTCAAGGCAGAATATAAATACCATGACTTCCACTAAACAACATGCGAAGATTTTCATAATCATTTCATTTCAAGAACCAGTTTATAAATGAGTTCAGAAATAAATCTTAAATGTTTCTTGTTTGCATTCTTAAATGAGTTCAAAAAATAATAATTTTTTATCATATCCGTAGAAACAATATCTAATAAACTAGCCATTTCTTGTTCATGAATGAGTACAGAAATTAATCATAAATATTTCTTTTTATATACCAAAATAAGTTAAAAAAAAGAATAATTTAAACCTGTGTTGATATTTTTATAATAGAAAATTAAAATATTAACCTTCATACAAACGTCATATAAACATTTTACCAGTGCGAATTGATTCTCGTAATAAGAAGAGAGATGGATGTACTGCTACACGTTCGAAAAAGTATTTTCCTTTTCATCCATCAACAAGTCTGTCATAGCATTTCAACATTTCCAAATAGAAAGAAAACCACGACAATTTCCAAGTGCCGAGAAATAACTTTTCTGTGGTTAATTTTTTAACTTATTCCCGAAAAAAAAGTTCGTTTCTGAGAATCATTTTCATGCGGCGATTGATTCAAAAAGGGTTCATTTTCGTGTGCCGAAAAAACTTTTCTATGGTTCTTTTTTTAACTCAACTCTGAACAAAAAAAGGACAATTTATGGTTCTTTTTTAACTTATTTCCGAACAAAATTTGGTTCATTTTTGAGAGGCATTTTAGTCCGACGAATGATACAAAAAGGGTTCTTTTTTGAGTGCCAAAAATGAATGTTTCTACCCGAAAAGGTTCATAAATGAATTCGAAAACGATAGTTTTGGCTCACTGGGTTAAATTCGTGAACAATTTTTCCATACAACAAACTAATTTTGAAGCGAAAATAAACTTTTTTTATCATTTTAGTAGGAAACAATTACTTAGAAATTAGCCATTTTTTATTCATAAATGAAAAGTAAATGTTACTTTTTCACATTCTTAAATGAGTCAAAAAAAGAATCATGAAATGTTTGCCTTCTTACTGAATCACAAGCGTAAAATGAGAGTCTTGCGTACGTTTTTTGATAGAATTGTTTTCTAATCTATGTTTTTTAATAAGTTCATCTAAACCATATCCTTGATAGGAATGAATTCATAAAATTTTGTTTCCATCAAAAAACTGTTCAGTGTTCGTATTAACTTTTCGTTTTAAATCTAATTTTATCGTTTTCTTATTCCGAAAAAATTTAGTTCTGCGATCAATTTTTCGCTGGCGTCGGACATGGATATATTTTTATTTTGTTCAAATAGAATGAATGAATTTGCTTACATTATCATTTCTTTATAAGCATATTATCGATATGGAATAATAAGACTTAATTTCTGAGTGCTGAAAAAGTGATTTTCTACGGTTCACATTTGAACTCGTTTTTGAGAGACAATTCAGTCCGACGAAAGAGTTCAAAATGGTTTATTTCTGAGTGCCGAAAAATAACTTTTCAATGATTCTTTTTTTGAACTCGTTTTCGAACAAAAAAAAGCACAATTGATAATTCTTTATTAATTCACTGAAGAAAAAAGGTTTGCTTTTGTGAGGCATTTTAGTCCGTCGAATGAGTACAAAAGGGTTCATTTATGAGTGCCGAAAATGAAGTTATCTACCCTAAAAGGTTCATAATGAATTAAAACAAAGACAGCTTTGGTTCACTGGCTACCAAAAATGGAAAGATATCAAATAATCCTTTAAGATTCACATAATAAAGACTCCTAAACTATGTACTTGCATACTTACTTTTATAAATTTGTGACTTTTTTTCCATACCTACTTCTGTGTACCTCGTTACACTGTGCATCGATCCAATCGAAGATTCGATCTAATAGGCCCAATTTCTTACTAGTTTTTTATTAACCCTTCATGTGCTTCGTGGATCTACTAACAATGATTACATATTTTGTGTTTTCTTTGAATGAAGCAATTAATATTTTTGTTCAAAATACCCAATTTAAAACAAAAAGTATTTTTTTGGCTACTAAGTAAAATATATAACATATTAAAAATAACTTAACTTTATTTAATACTATTTCGACTTGTTTTCTAGAAAGTTTGATAAAAAACTGGTGTTAGCCGTTACGAATAACAAAGCGCACAAACCAGGTTAAAATAGTGACGCACATCAGGGTTGAATATGATTACAAAATAGATTTCTTGTAATTTTTTTATTAAATCAGTTCATAGAGCCATGCTTAAAATCAGGATTTCGACGCATAAACGCTTTTGATTTTTACCCACTCTTCCACGTCATGAACAGAAATAAATCTAAATGTAACTAAAAATTTTAGTAAGGCTTACAAAACACTTACTCTGCTTGTGGCAAAGAAAAACAAGAACAGCAACATATTCTCTGCAACAACAAAATCACCACAACTTTTACATTAAACCCCATCAATAAATCCTCCAGAGCCGTCGCGTTGTATCGCTTCAAATTTTTTCCACTTTTATTTGATTCAGTTAGCCGACAAATGTTCATTTATTAAAAACCAATAATTCCAATTAGTTGTGTCAACACAAAATGCTGTTGGCTGTCAACTTGAACCCTTCAAATAGCTAAAAGAACAAATTGCAACAACCCACTCCACAATCAGCCATCCAGCCACCATTTCCAAAGCCAAAACTTGCAACAACAGCAGCAGCGAAACGACAACGTAACTAAGCGTTGCGAGTGAACGGGACGGAAATATACACAAACTCCATCTTGAATTGGGAGTGCGAGTCCATCGAGTCATGTTGGCCGGCACCCCTTTTTTCATTGTTGCACCAATTACTATACGCTAAGAAGGGAACTTTAGTTAAAAATACTTAATTGACAACGCGCTTAACACCACACCATCATCATCTTCCTGCTAAGAGACAGACATTTTGTGCCATCATTATAGCGTATTCAACTAAATGGAAAACGGGTGGTTTATGTTATGGTTGAGAGGGGGAATAGGGAAAAAAGGGGGAATAGGGAAAAAATGGGGAATAGGGAAAAAAGGGGGTATGCTGCGCGCCTCGTTTGATATTAAGAGAATTTAAAAAATGCTAACGGGACAAGCTTGGCATAAATTAACAAGCACCGAAGATAGACACAATTTCGAACAAAGAGAGCTCAAGAAAGATAAGCAATTTCCTAAACGAGAGAGAAAGATAGAGGGAATAGAAGTTTTTGTCGAAACTGCAAAAGCTGTTGATCTATCTATCTATGGGACTGTCTGTATATCAATCGCTCTGTTTGTCTTTCTGTCGGAATGTTTGTATGTTTGTCCAATTTTCTGCCTGCCCTCATCGCCACGATGGCACGCTGTGTTGTTTGCAGTAATGAGCTTCATCTTGCTGGCAATTATTAAATGAATTGGCTTTATACATATGCTGCCTGTACAGATTACCACAAGCATTCGAACATACAAGCAGTCGGCTTTAACTTTCCCATTAGCACTGGCTGGAACAGGGTCTCCCCACTAGTTGTCTCTGTTTAGCTAGAATGGTTGCTAGTATAGCAGCATTTCAGTCAGTCTTTAGTAAAACAAGTCTTTGGCCGTTTGCAGGCTCTGTGCTACGTGGTTGAATTTTTCTCTTTCACTCTTCACTAGCTTCTCTAACAAGTTGTTGCGTCCACCAATCAAGGGCTCTCAATCTGCTCGACCAGAGCCAGAGTTATCTGAAGTAGATCGTGGAAGTAACGTGCTATTTACTCACTGAAAATTCCGTATCTACTTTGTGGAACTTGTTTGATGTTGTGTTTTTCGGAATGGTGGCTACATGTCTATGATGAATGTTTTTCGCTGGAAGCTTCATTTATCTCTTATGTAGTCTTTTATACTCGATTGGGTAAGTAAATGTTGTTCTATTCAATTTCTAACAATTCTTAATTTGATTGTTTATCATTATTATTATTATGTATCAAATTAGGTGGTTTTTGTATTCTGTTAGTGCTCTAATAGGTAAAGGCATAGACAGTACAGGAGTTGGATTGTTTATATTTTTTAGCGGGGAAAGAAAATTCTAATAATTTTCTCGAATTCTTAATTTTTTTGAGATTTAATATAATTCTCATAATATTGTAATGAGTCAAATTTTCTCAAGTGGGAACAATAAAAATCAACTTATTAAAATTCAACTTTTTTTTATGGAACTTTGAAGAATAAGTGATTTAAAAGAGTGTGTCAATTTTTTTCTTTTTAAAAATATAGTTTTTTGAAAAGTTATAAGCAAATTAGTTTTTATGCAATTTTTTTAAATTGCTATATCTCGTTAATTATTGAGTGAAAAATAATGAAATTTTGGTGGTAGACCTAGAAATAATTCACAATTTAGATGAAATAAAGTTGTCTATAAAATTTTAAGAATTGTTTATATATAAAATATTTTTTAATAAACAAATTAACACTTGACCAACTTCTCCACTAGATAGAAACTAGATATTGTTCACAGTATTGTTCCCCAAAAACAGCTTAACACTTTGCCGAAAAAAAATTTCGGTACAATTCATACACAAAAAAGTTACGACTGTTTTAGTACCGTCAAATAGGCGTAAGTCGTACTACAGCACGAGGCTTTTGAGCACGGTTAAGCGTGTTTACTTACATAATTTGTTTTTTTTTCTAATTGTTTTTCGGTTTAAAACAACCTGCAGCGGTGAAATATGTAAGTCCTGAGTTAGACGCATAAGTAAAAATTGAGGTACTTGATGACAATCAAGCGTCTTTATTCGAAATTGTTTTTTGTTTATATGTGTCAATGCGAAGTTAGACGCATTAGTAACATAAGTGCTGCAATATTTTTAAAACGAAATCACATAGTCACTTTAAGAAAAATTTAACGGGATTTTTTTTTTCAATAAAAGTAATAATAAGTTTGCGGGTTTATTCGAATTGTACACAGTAAAAAATATGAGCATAAATTTTATACTATTTTGTAGTATAATAAATCCAAATAAATATATAATAAATCCAAACCAAAAATTGTTATACAATTTATGCCATCAAATCATATAAATTTTTCCACACCATTTTTCCCGTCAGACCAATCGAAACCACTATATTTTTAAATTTCCTGATTTCGGTGAATTTTTTTCTTTCGAACCAGAATATATTTTGATTAACACATGATATCCATATGAAATTTTTAAATTATATTTGTTTTATTACTTTTATAATATTGAGTGGTTTAAAAGTTGTAAATGATATGGAATAAAAAAGTTTATACCACACAGATGTTATAAAAAAGATAAAATGTACCCTCCTTGTTTTTACTGTGTAGGTATATTTGTGCTGAGTGTAAAACTAAACTTTTTAGAAATAAAAATGCAATTAAGTTCGAAAGTTTTGGAAAGAAAGAAAAAAGGACACTGAAAGAAAAAACGTAAAAGAAAAATTTTGATACTAGCAACTTTTATTCTGTTGATGATGCCATTACAAATTTTTCTATAGAAGTCGCAAGTTTTTCTTTTTTTTATAACTTTATCTGAATTGGGGCAAAACATATTCTTCGTCCTTGTCTGAAAATATTTTCTTTATTGCTACATCGGACTCTTCTACATTTTTGTCTCCAATGTCCTTATTTAAACACTTACGTGTCATGATAAAAAGCGACGACTAACTGACAAACTTTCACTAATGCGTCTAACAAGCGTCTTTATTCGAAATTGTTTTTTTTTTTTAAACAGCGTGTAGCGCTTTTATGTGTCTATTCCGAGTTAGTTACATAAAAGCGCTACACGCTGTTTAAAAAAAAAAACAATTTCGAATAAAGACGCTTGATTGTGCTCAAGTGCCTCAATTTTTACTAATGACTCTAACTCAGGATTTACATATTTTACCGCTGAAGGTTGTTTCAAACCGAAAAATAATTAGTAATAAACAAATTATGTAAGTAAACACGCTTGACTGTGCTCAAAAGACTCTTAGTAGTGCGACTTACGCCTATTTGACGGTACTAAAACAGTCGTAACTTTTTTGTGTATGAATTGTACTGAAATTTTTATTCGGCAAAGTGTAAGCAGTTTTTGGAGAACAATACTGTGAACAAAATCTAGTTTCTATCTAGTGGAGAAGTTGGTCAAATGATAATTTGTTGATTAAAAAATTATTTATACATAAACAATTTTTAAAATTTTATTGAAAACTTTATTTCATCTAAATTGTGGTTTATTTCTAGGTCTACCACCAAAATTTCATTAACTTTTACTCAATAATTAACGAGATATCGCTATTTTCGACATATAAGTAAAATTTCAATAAGTTGATTTTTATTGTTCCCACTTGAGAAAATTTGACTCAATAGTATGATGCAGTCGCTTACCCAGAAAAAATTTCGGGGGTTCTTAATTTTTTTTTTTTTGTTTAGTCTTTTATAATATAATATATAATAAAAATATTTTTCTTACTTTTGGGCTAGTGCATTTAAATTTTCTTCCGTGGTCACTTCCACATCCCCGTGAACATTTAGAAGAGCTAACTTATTGAGCCTTTATTCTCCATTTTAACTTCTCATGCAGGGTTGCCAACTTTTGAAAAGCCCCGGCCCGGAGCTTTTTTATTTAATAATTTTTTTATGGTCTGCTTGCTTTTAATTAAAAAATTACTTTTTTCTTTGGTTTTTTCATACATAGTCATGTTTATCAATCATGTTTACAACAAATGTGACACAACACAACTTGCATTTTCCCGTAAACTCGTTTTCTTTCAGCAATCAATCTTTGTAGCTTGGTATCGAGAGCCAATCGTTGTTAAAAGATGTTAAGTAATGTTTCCTCTTGCAACTAGATTCCATTATGCTGTTCTCTAAAATAGTTTTGTATCAGTTAATACACAAAACACAAATTATTGACCGAACTTACATAAATTGAACTGCAAACATTAATTAAAAATTCAGCCGCAGACAAGGTTAATTTATAAGGTTGTGGCACTTGAGAGAAATGCACTCTTTTTCCCGCCTTTGCTCGAACTGTCATTGCGCTTTTCTTTGTTCTAAGCATTCATTTTCTTCATTTCTTTTCATCCATTCTGACAGTTCGACCGAGTTCGCTCTCAAGTGCCAGAACCTTATAAATGGCCGCAGAACTCAACACAAATAAATAAGTTAAACAAATTTTTTAATACGAAAAACTTTATTTAAATATAGATTAGAGCGAAAGCCGGAGAAAATGTGCCAGGCCCGGAGCCCGGAGATCGGCCCTCAGGCCCAAAGTCTCCGGGCGAAAAGGTATGTGTTGGCAACCCTGTTCTCATGCATGTTTTCAAATACTCGAAGCGACGAAAACGAGGGTTCGCTTGAAGCAACTGAAACCGGCAACGTTGCACCATTCTACAGGAATCGGCTTGTTGATGGATATATAGCGTATGGATATATAAAAGTTACAGATCGATCTTTCTGATTCAGGCAGTGCCCACAAATGTGAGGTACAAAATATTTATCAAAATCAATATCTAGCAGTTTTTTTACCATTTTTAAAAAATATGTTATTAGCATTTAACATATTTCGTCAAAGTAGGAACGAATTGTTTTCAATATGTCGCCCATTTCACATTTAAGTGTTATATCAGTTGCAGTGACCATCTCCGATTTGGCTCAAATTTTGTGATTAGATTAGTTTATTGTTTAGAAAACTAAATCCGGAGTTTGAGGTTTTGAGATTTTTCGCGGACCTTTAGCCATGTAAATGCCGAAATAGGATCAATTTTGAGACAACTTTGCTCAGTCAACTTTAATGCGATTTTCGTAAATAAGATATTATTGGAAATTTTATTTTTAGGGAAAAATATTAAACTTTTTAAAAAATTGCAGTTACAAGACCCATTAAATATTAATTTCAAAATTTAATACCATGCCAGCAACAGGCGCTATAATTTTTTTCATTTTCATTATTTTCATAAGATATGAAATGAAAGTGTGTTCTTTAAGGGTTCAGATCAGTGGCAAGAAAATTGTCATCGCTCTCGACAGTCAGTTTGTGATTAGGTGTATGCAACGGACAGACATCACTTCCAGGTTGGCCATAGAATGTCTTACAAAACTCAATAGGTGCGCCCAGACGAATGAGCTCACACTTATGTGGGTGAGAGGACACTCTGGCATAGAACAGAATGAAGAAGCTGATTCTTTAGCAAGAGCAGGATCAGCAGAAGAATTCTGTGGACCAGAACCACGTATCGCCATAGGCGACAATATGGTGGCAAGCCTTATTAAACAATGGACGGACTCGGAACACAGTAAAAGGTGGGAAGAAGCTGTTAACTGCAGGCAATCAAAGGCGGCCGTGAAGTGGTCTCGTAGTGAGGCAGCAAAAGTTATCCGATACAATCGAAGGACTTTAAGCTGGCTTACTGCACTGGTCACAGGACACGGTCCCTTCATGTACCATCTCGGGAAGATGACTCTGACCGAGGACGATGCGTGTAGGTTATGCCTAGAGGAGCCGGAAACAGCAGCACACATTCTGTGCCAGTGTCCGGCGCTGGCAAGCATAAGATGCCCATTTATTGGCGAAGCCGAGATTGGTCAACTAGCCTATAAGGATATGCTTGAGGTGACAAAGGATGCTTACACGAGGAGCATGCTCACGTACGAGTACTCCGAGCAGTAGTACCCTTTGTCCAATGGGGGACGAAAAGGGACCCACTGTGGTCTGCTTCGGCAAATCCCCAACTTATTATATATAAGGGTTCAGAAGTTATGACGTAAAAACATTTTCAACGAATTCAACTAGCGTTGATATTTATTGTAAAAAGACTACAATACAAAAAACTTAAAAAAATTTTTACGTAAATATAATAAAAAAATTTTTTTAAAGTAAATTTTTTTAAAGTACAAGTAGTCCTTTTCAGCCGGTGTCAAGATATTTTGATCCTAATTCATCGGGAAAAAAACAAATTGCATATAAATAAGATTACGACAACCTCAACTAGTATTGTAAGGTTTAATTACAATTTTCCCCCGCTATGGGAAGCGTTGAAAATTACAGCATTTTTTAAAAAGTCGTGCTAAACTTTTCCTATGGGGCCAAACTTAAGAGGTCGAGCTACAAGTATTTAAAATGCATTTTTATTTTTTTTCAATGAATCGGGACCAAAATATCTTTACGCCAGCTGAAAAGGACTGCTTTTTTATGCTACCTATCGAGAAGAAGATTCAATTAAAAACAAACAAAAAATTCATTTTGGAAATTTATATTATTTACACTGAGAATAAAAACATGCTTTAAAATTAAACAAAAAATCTAAAAATAGAAATTTCACGCTTTTGTGTTTCTACAAAACCAAATTCAAAATAAGCGTATTAAATTTTCAACTAATAACTCATTTATTTTTTTTTTATAATTTTCTCTTATTATTTCTTTACAATAACAAAAAATACGTCGCTATCTGAGTTTGAATTGAAAAATTAGAATCTTTGAAATCATTTGAATCTTTGACAATAATTGCCAGATAATTGAGACCAAGCTGAGAAAAACCCCGATTTTAAATTTGATTGTGTGAAAATATTTTTTACAAAAATTTAATTTTGTAAAAAAATACAATTGGTTTTACAAAAAATTAACATTAGATGAAATAAAAACTTTAATGTTTAGGTTAGGTTAGGTTATACCGGATGCCTTCGTGAAGGCTCACATAGACTAATTCAGGTCCTTGGTGGTACCGGTAGCGAACAAAAGGAACCTTTGTGTTTGTTTAAAAGTCTTTAAAGATATGCGTTGAATTCGCAAATCTTAGGAGGGATTCCAGAGACACCCTGGCTACATCTTTAAGCGAAGGGAATGTCGATGAGCCTAGGTATTTTAGTCTCGATCTAAGTAGGGCGGGGCATGTGCATAGTAGGTGCTCCAGAGTCTCCACTGTGCCCGGTTCCTTGCACTTCCTGCAGTTGTCATCCGTGGTGATGCCAAGCTTCCTCGCGTGGACTGCCGTCATGCAGTGACCAGTGAGCATGCCCACTAGTGTCCTGCAATCTTTGCGCGGGCGTGCCAAGATGAACAGAGTTCGTTTTTCGCATTGTGCATTGTACATGATTTTTGAGATTTTGCACGATGTCGTATCTCTCCATTTACGATTCACTGCTAGTTTGGCTCTTCTTTCGAGGTTCCTGTACAACTCTTGTAGCGGAGTAAGTACATGTTCCGCGAGTTCTGATTCCAGCCCGGCGCCTTCCTTAGCTAAACCATCTGCAATCTCGTTTCCCTCAATACCCTGGTGGCTAGGGACCCAGTAGATGCGCACTCTTTTCGAAACGCATAGTGCATCTAGTGCATCACTGCCAGCCAAGACACTTTTGGACTTGATGCTAGCGGAGCGCATGGATTTGATCGCCGCTTGACTGTCAACGAAAATGTTGATGTTAATGTTTAAAATATTTAAATATTTGAAGCCGAAATAAGCCCAAACTTCATCGAATGGAGTTAAAATATGGTATTCGAGGGGTTCCGTGGGTCACTTATCACGAATATGGCGTCAAAAAATCGAAAAAATTAAAAAATGGAATCGAAAAAATGGCGGTCTAATTTAATTGTTTGTAACTTAAGAACGATATTTTAAAACTATGTTCTAAAATATTTGTTTTCAATTAAGTTTTCGTTTTAAAAGTTAGACTATAAAAATATATTTAAAAACATTGTTTTGAAAAGGAACTTTTGTTTTTAATTGAGCTGTAAAAACATTTGAGTTTAAGTTGAATGAAATTTTTTCAAGCTCTATTTAAGAAACAAATTCATTTTTTATGAAAACAGTTCCATTAAATTTGAACACATATTCCTTCAGTGTACTTCAAAAAAAATTTAAGTCTATATACTATAGTCTTTTCTCAATAAATGTTTTAAATTGAGACCTTTTTATTTTTTTCCATGTTGTGCTGAGTGCTTAGAAGCTCGTTAAAATTCTTTCATTTCGGGGGGAGGGGTTGAACCCCCAAATCTCCCCTACGTACGCGCCTGTTATAATGTAATCTCTTTTCAGGTTGTCAGGATTTGATTTGTAGTAGTCAGTGCCGGTTTTAGGGGTAGGCGAGCAGGGCAATCACTTGGAGGGGCCTCGTATCGAGTAGAAAAATATAAAAATAATTGCTTTAACTATAAAATTCATTATTATAAGGATTTATACAAATCAACCGCCAAACTAATAAACCAACCTAGTCAAAGATACTTTAGCTCACTTGACGACTAAATCGTATCGTGTCTAACAACTATCATTATTAACTAAGCTAACATTAATATTATCGTGTTTATGCATCTTACACATTATTAAAAAATTTTTGCCAACCTTCCAACGTCCGTACCCACAAACACGCGTACATATTATCGATCCTGTGTGAATACGGCCACCATATGCCACGCATTCATGATAGTGCGTAAGCTGCTTTACGATTTTCGCTCGGGGAACTCCCGTGTTTCTTTCGTTCGTTAATTCCTATCACTTTACGTTAATTTTGAAAGCAGCTGTAAACGCTATTAACATATTGATTTTAGTTTTATGTGCAAAGCAAGATTTATGAAATGAGTTCGCGTAATCGTGATGCCGCACACTGGGGCCGCTCCATATAAGCAGATGCTCAAAACTCTGAAATCACTTTATTTTCAATAAACTTGCTTGATCTCTACTTTTAAACAAATTTTAGATGACTTAACCCATTTTTGACCAAGTTTAAACCCATTTGTGACCAAATTTTTTTTTATTAAGTCTTGCGCAACATTTATTTGATTACTTTATTATTACGCAAATTTGAAAAAAATAACCTTTAAACATTATTCGCGACTTTGACTTTAACCTATTAGTGACCATGATTAAACCTATTAGAAACTGTTTTTTATAATAACTTACACCGATCGAGTTTTATTATATTTCAATACAAATTAACCAGTTGATAGCCATGTTTTAGCCCACTAGTGACCAGGTTAACATCAATTAAGCACAAAACTGAGGAGTAACTACCGAAACATCGCGACACGTCCGGAAAAAATGGAATAGATTTTCTTATTAACTTTCATTTTCAACAAAGAGACCAATATAGCCGTAATAACTAAAATCAACAAAACTTTATGATTTAAATGTTTATCTTAAATGTGGTAGTTACAAATTTGCCCACTACCACGCCCCCTGTGAACAAAATCACTCTTTAATTTATATTTTTAAACGCAGTTGCATTTGTGTTTTTATTTTTAATAATGATACTTGTTTTCTAATTTTATTGAAAAACCAATGCACCACGTCTTGAGAAGCATCAGAATCAGTTTATGTTTGTGACAAGTCCTCTTCCAAAAACATGTCTCTTAATTCCAGATCAAAAGATTTTCTTTTAGTTGGTTCGGAAGCTTTTAAACTTGTTATTAATTGGTCCGAAGAAACAAGTAGACGGTGAAATACATCTTCAAAGTTAGGCTGCCTCAAAGTTTTTCGGCTGAAGCATTCTTCCATTAGGCGTCTGGTATAAATTAAATTCAGAAACATATTGTAACCAGTTTTGTTCCGATTCATAGAATTTGGTTTTGTGTCTGCTGAATTTTTAAACTTTTTATTAAAATTACGCAATGCTAATTTCAGCTCACTTTTTTTAGAGTGAGTTGGTTTGGCTCGCAATATATAGTTCTACATCAATAATTTTTTTTGCATTGCTTTCTGATGACTTTTGAACAAAATCTTGCAGAAGTCTTGATTTTTAATGGAAATGAGTTCATCTGAAACAAGGACATATTATTGTAAAATAAATCAAACATTTCTGGGGAATTTGAATCCTCTTCTATTTATTTCTGTTTATAAAAAAATTGCACTTTATTACACTTTTTGGTAATACAATGTGCAACTCGAGCTTAATGTGACAATATCTAATAAAACGTAGGGAAAATATATTATTGGCAGCACTAAAAGGAATATGATGCTATATAAGTTAGAATAATATAAAATAAAGCTGCCTCCACACACGCAAAAAATATGTTCTTTAAAACTGGCGCAAAGTTCTATTGCTAATCTCTTTTATTTACTACTGTACAATGTCTTCCCTTTGTATAAAAAAGAATTCACAAATAGAACTCTGCTCCAGTTTAGAAAAACTTAATTTAAAAAATTCACTATAAAAATGTTCACTGCCGAATATTATTTGTCTTATTTTGGAAGCCTATAAACTTATGCAACAAAAAACTATGATGTAACAAACAAAATACCTTGCTTATTCACCGACATAATGCACTTTAATATATTTCAAAGTTAAACACTAGAAACTAATATTTTAACAGAACAACTATAATCACATGCGTTCTCAGCTAAATTTTTGTTTACTTTAAATGTCAATTTTGAGCTCATTACGCAACAGCTGATAGCAGCCGAGGTGCTGTACTTTTTATTGATGCTGTACTTTATTCGGATTGTTTTAGTACAAATTAAAAATGCAAACTAACAAATTTTAAAAATTGAGTTTTGAGCACAACCTTGTATAGGCGGGCTCCAGTGTGTGCCGGTAGAAAATTTGAGTCTGGTAGTTAAAAGAGGAAATGATATATTAAAAGAAAGCAGGTAAAGGAAAATCTACTAAATACAGTGAAACTTCCCTAACTCGAACGTCTGTAACTCGAAATTCTCCATAACTCGAAGTAGTTAGTATTTGTGCATTTTGCTTTATCAAGACATTTTCCTTATATTTTGATATCTATAACTTGAATCTCATTTGCATTAGGAAGACTTTCATGCATATTCATCTTCATAGCTCAAATTTCTCTCGCACTTAGGGAAAAATTTTCTTACCTGCTCCAGGCTAATTTGTGAGGAGAATCCACCATTTCGTATTACCTTGATCAACGTTAGTTTTACCTGACGGATGTGCTTCACAGAAATACATGTAGAAAATAGTGGAAAAAAATGGTAGCCTTGTTTTTGTTCTGTCTTTAAATTTTTTGTTTTATCTAATTCTGTATTACTTGGGATTAGAAAAAAAGGTGACCATGATTTATTTTCTCTCACCCTCCCTCCTACCCCCATTACAAAGTCTCATCATTGACATTTGGTTAATTATCCTGAGTCAATTCGATTTAACGACAAATAATGGTTAAGAAACCATATTGGTAAGTTTCATTAAACCACAATAACAGGTTAAATTGACCTGAATGGCGTGTGGTGTTGTTAACCTGAGGATTCATGTTAGCAAATTTTAACCTGAAATTTAGTTAAAGTTTGGTTAAATTAACCAGATTTTTGTTCTGGGTACACTTACAACAACTTCAATATTTTTGTGTGTGTTGTAACTGTAATTCGAAGAATCGACTTCTGTGGAGCATAGCGGTGCGACAGCATGAGGAAAATTTGTATGGCATCTATGTTAGCTTGCGTCAAAAGATATAAAAGTTATTGTTTCTTGTGCTGTGTGTATTTTGTTGGTATATGTTTTGTGTAAGTAAAGAGATTTTTTGAATTTGCAAGGAAAGTTTGGCTAATTTTACAGTATTCAAGAAGATGCTTATTGACTAAACGACTATGTAAAAGTGGTAAATCTGATGATGAAGTTGAAGATATTCCACCGCCAACAATTTTCGAAAGAAATCACTTCGCAGACAAAAATTAAATTATTTACATAATATTTTATTCTATATCTCGAATTTTCCGTAACTCGAAGTAAAATTCTGGTCCCTTGACACTTCGAGTTAGGGAAGTTTCATGGTATATTGAAAGCAATGATGAAGAGACCTCTCAAGACCCTTCATTGACTGAAAGTGGCACAGTATTGCACTCTAACCCTAATTCAGCTGAAATCATTCCGTTAACATCGTCATGGGTGCGGCTGCCACCTAGTAACAATAGCGAGAATAATGAGTCAATACAATTATTATTTCTTACACCACCGCCGCTACCGTCAACACAATCCAGTCAAGAATACGTATCTAAGTCTATGTCTACATCTATTGTTGACGGTATTAAAAAACTGAATCCTCAAAATGACGCCAAGTCAACGTAGATTACCTCTCTATTTTAAATTTTCTTATTTCAATCTCTTCGTACTGCTTTTTCTTTTAACATAGTTTTAGTAGTTGATTTGCTCTTGCAAGTTAAAAGTCTAAATGTTTTGCTTGGCTTGGCGCAGAGCAAGTGCTTTTTTTATTACAAACTAAAAACACACCACGTTGCTGCGACGTAGATTACCTTTTAAGTGACTTTTTATATTTTGCTGTTTATGGTGTTTTGCTGTATTTTATTAGTTGACATAGCGTTTTAGAGCCTCAAATGTCTCACAGAAAGGATTATCGAATGCCTTAACCCTATATCGCGCAATAACGTCAATTTCAATTTTTTGCATAAAAATCTCTTAAACTGTCTTAAAAATAAAGAAAAACAACTTTTGTTTTAAAATTAATACTTTATTTATACAAATATTTGCAAACAAATTTTTTTTACAGTTTAAAAGATTAACATATTTCAGGGAATATAACATTGATTTTAATATAGTAATTCATGATTAATGTAGTTTAATAACTCATCAAAAAGCTCTCAAACTTTTCTTTTAATTATAAGCACTTTTTATAAACGTTTTAGTCATTAACAAATTCGTTAAAAATATTGCAAAACACACACTGCTGCCAAATTCAAAATCACGCTGTTGCAACTAAAAATAAAAAAAAACCTGTTGATTGATTTACTCTCTAATTGAAAAGCTAGAGTTGTTTAGAATGTTTTTGAGTCATTTATAAGAATTCTGACTTAATTTTTTCTCTTTGAGTTATTTTTCTAGAGCAATTCATAAATGTTGCAGATCTGCAACACGGCGCGATATAGGGTTAATTTGGACAGTTTAAGCAGAGTGCGACAATAATGAATTTGAAAAGTTGAGTGAGAAAGTGTCTGCTGAACTCTCTGAGCGACAACAAAAGAGAACATTTTTAAAATTATTAATGATAATGACACTACAAGTCTCAAAAATGTCAAAAAAAAAACTAAAATCGAAAAAATTGTATATATTGTCTATGGATTAACTAGACAAGTTAGTGTTAGGGCGAAGAGCCGGTGACCAAAATTGTCAGAACGAAGTTCCAGCTCATTCAAAATCTACAACCGATTAGAATAAGATGAGAAAGCAAAAATAGGCAAAATGTGAGCAAAGTTAAGCAGTCAAAATTGTAACAAAAAATAATTAAATCAGTTATAATATAATTTTCAAAACTTTGTTGGCTTTAAACACACAATATTCAATTCAATTAGCCAACATTGTACTTGTTTACCTCTTCTTCATTCGCAAAATGGCTAATTTTGACAGTTCTGGTAACTTAGAAAGATAGCACATTTCAGCCCAAACATTACCTTGTCTCGTTATACCATGATATTGTCCTTCTAAAAAACGACGAATGTAAAAGACTGCTTGAAGACATGCAATTCCAATATATGTGGATAGCACAAAGTTCATCTTTGCATTTCTTGCTAAAATTAATATATCTTATATTTTTTTTTATTCTGTGAACTTATTTAGAAATTTTTATGTTTTTTCATAAATTTTTTTTAATAAGAAAATAAATTACGATCGTTTTGAAATCTAACATGGTGTTGCTGGTGTCTAAAAGTGCACAAACAAATTTTCTTTGACTTAATATTACATTCATTTGCTTATAATTATTTATATCAAAGTATCCTGTAGGAAAATCAACTAATTTAAAAGTAATTGAAAAGTAGTTTTCTGTCATCCTAACCTAGTTGAAATTCTGACTTTTTTCCATAAAACGAACTAACATATTTCATATGGTGATGTTGGCTACATAAGTCACTGACTTTCGTCTACCTATGATTTCAACTATTTGTTAAATTAGTTGAATTTAAATTCTTTTTTTAACTACTTTAAAATAAATCAATTGGAAACCGCATATATTTTCAACTACTTGTTAAATTAGTTAAATTTAAATTATTTTTTTAATTACTTTAAAATAAATCAATGGAAAACTAGTTAATATTCCACTTACTGAAGATGAATTTAAAAACATAAAAATCTTAAATTTCTATACATCAAAGAAATCATTTATTTTATTGTTTTGAAAAAAAAAATACATAAATTCTAACTAGTGAAAGCGTAAAGTTTATAATATTTGATGAAATAGCATGGTTAAATATGTATAAACTTGTAATCTAATAAAAATTTGCAATAAAAACATGTCAAAATAAGTGTAGTCGCCGCCTTAATATAATTTAAAGTAGTTTTTAAGCCACATATTTTGAAGTAGTTTTTCAATTACTTCATATATAATGCAATAAAAACTATTCAAAATTGAAGTGGATGCCCCTTAATATAATGCAAAGTATTTCATAAACTAGTTTATTTTAAATTAGTTTTTTAATTAGTTGTTTTTGAAAAACAAGTTAGTTTGTTCCTATAGGGTAGTCATCAAAAAATGTGTGTTGTTTGGGGGAAGCACCTAGCCTTACGTATTTATCTGAAGAAAAAAAATCAAAGAGAATATCGTTTTGCAGGCTTATTTTGATATCTATAGTTTATTTTGATATCTATATATACTTATTTTGATATTCATAGTTTTATTTTTATTATTAAAAATAGTAGGAATAAATAATTATGAGTTCAGCCAACAGCAGTTATTAATTTTCACATCTAATTGCTACAGATTACACATTTCACAAAATCGTTGCTGTGCTCAGCCCATACTGGCTTATGACAGCTATGGCATTGCTTTCTGGTTGGAAGTCTTTTAGACATTGCTTAGCATATTACACAGTTGCCCTTTTGTTTTAAACGTCAACCTTAATCTTTATTGATTGCAGAGCTAGACTAATGCCCAAATCTTGGAAATGTTTTTGTTGCACACACGTAGTCTTGAATAACATTGGGTTATTTTTGGAATATTGCCAAAGCAGCAATATGCACTATATTATAAAAAACACAAAATCTAGTGGACCTAAGCTTTGTGGTGTATGTATTCACAAAGCATTTTGTCCAAAACATCAACGCCTACTGTGTTCGCATTATAATACATATCTGAATTTTTCTGGTTTTGAATTGGTTCCACCAACTGCTGTATTATAATGAATTGTAGAGATCAATTAAACAGCTCTTAAATTTTTTGAAATGTATAGTTTATTTTTTATCAAAGTACCAACTATTCCTAGGATCCATCGTATAAGTTTCTTCGTTAATGGCAACAAAGTGAAGTATTTATCTACAACAACTGTCCGACCAGAGTTTTAATAGCCCTCTTCCAGCTGGCAAACTACTAATTAGCCTTTAGTTTGTAGGAAGTCTTAGAGTTGCAAGCCCACCAAACTTTGATGCAATATTTTGCTGGATTAGAATGTATGTATTGGGTAAACTTTTTTCTTCCCCGGTAAGGATAAAGCTGCTTATCAACTCTCACTGCAGTTTTGCATTTAGCATCTCAAAAATGCCTAGCGTGTCTAGTGAGTACTTTCGTTATTAAAACGTATATATTTAGAAATATTCCAAAACCTATAGTTTGTAAACATATAAGCACTAACTGAATACTCTAACGGTAGTCTAACGACTTCTTCGATGTGGGCTATTTGAAAATTCTGTCTAATTAATGTGTACACACCCGGGTATGTACGTATTATGAATAAGGAATTAATAATAAAATGGATTCTTACGGGTCTCGTAGAGAACCAAAACAGAACAATTTTAGTCTTAATTATTGCTTTTTATGATATAATAAGCTACTGAAAATTTAAAGTTATTTGAAACATAAATAATATTAAAATTTTATATATAAATATCCAAATACACACCCGAGTGTGTCGTATTGACACAAGGGTTAATTATAGTGCACTTATTTATAATATGTATATTTAAAACAACAGATGAGAAATAGAGAACATGTGAAAAAAATTTATAAAATTTACCTTTTTTTAATTTGCTTAAAAAACTAACCTATTATTGAAAAATTGATTCTTTTAAATATTGCGGATCTAGCTTTGTATGTTTTAAATAACGGGAGAAATTTTTACCCAAATCGGTTCTATAGTTCTTAGTCAATACTTCCCCGAAGTTTAGAAAACGTAGTTTCAAGAAAAACGTGTTTAAAGTTTTTACAGCACTTTCATACACACTATGCCACGCTTTTTTCTTTTGGCTGTAACTTTAAAAATGTTTTTAATTTCTTTCTGGAACTTTTAGAGCATTCTAGCTTAAACCCGGCTGCCGCGGTCCCCTTGCCAGACGCGAATAAAATATTATCTGTGAAACTGTTTATGTAAATTGTGATCTGAGTTCCATAGCTGTGCGACCTTTAACTCAAAAGCTGTTGAATTTCTCAAATTTAGGTTGTATGGAAGGTGATACGCCCACTTGTCCAACGCCGTATAAAGTTATCAGTAAAACTGCATGTATAAATTGAGTTCGAATACTGAATTCCGAGACTGTGCGGCCTATAACTCAAAAGCTATTCAATATACCAAATTTGGTTTGTATAGGAAGTGTCACGCCCCTTTGTACAGCTTTCATAAAGCGTTATCAGTGAAACGCCACGTGTAAATTGTGGTCGAATACCGAATTCCGAGGCTGTGCGGCTTATAAATCCAAAGCTATTCGATATCGCAAAATTGAGTTGTATGGAAAGTGCCACGCCCACTGGGGGTAAGAGGATGAAATATACTTTAAGACCTTTTCTCATACCTACCAAATATACATACAAAATTTCATTAAAAAATCAGTCGACCCGTTTCGGAGTTCTGCCTCAAACACAGTGAGACAAGATTTTTATATATTAGATTTTTAAGATTTAATTTTTATATTGTATTGCGAAAAATGTCAAAAAAAAATTATAATTAGAATCCATCACACTGAACTTCTACTTTAATAAGCTATAAATTGTAAGCTAGATCTAATTTTTGATTTCTAATGCATCTTTTCATATTTCCATTATTTATTTTTGGGTGTACATCTTTTTTGTTCTTCTATATTTATTTTATGTACTTTTTTTGCACTTCTTTTTAAACTCTGTGCATGTACTTCTTTTTGCTTTGAAAATTTTGGTCACATTATTCTACCATTTCTAGGCCCTTTTTGGGCCTTTAAGCCCAGGCGGCCTGGGTTTTTTCCACTACCGACATCCATTTTTTATGAAAAATCTCCGGGTTACCGAGATTATAAAGTATTTATCAATAACCCAATATAATAATTCAATAAGATTTTCAACTATTCAGCTTCATGGAATTTATTCACCCTTTTTCTTGAATCCGCGTCGAGTAAATATCGTCGTCGAGAGCTCACTTTCACCAAAGAATTGTCGTCGAAGATCATTTCGACGATCAAAAATTTCAACATTTATTTGACGACATTTGCTCAATAATTGACATGAACAACCACTGCAGGTCCCAACGTCGAAATTGAAAGTTTCAAGAATATAACAATTTTGATTCGACGTCGTTTTGAGAGCGAGCGCGGGTTCAAGAATAAGGGCCATTAGTTTTTAATATTGAAGTGTGCACTCAATACATCTTTGTTCGTCAAAAAGATCAACTTAATTGATTTAATATACACTCTTACAAAAATCCATGGGAATTTACAGCAATTATTGCTGGCAACAGATCCCCTTCATTTAATATAGTTTATTTCTGAAGGCAATTACTGTTCTCACACTCTCTTTAACCCAAGGATTAACCCTTTTAAGTTTGAGAAGTCGTCAATTTTTTTTTTTTTGCTCTAAGCGCCGAAATATTTTATGCCAACTACTGTTAATTTTTTTAGACGTAACAAAACCAACTAAAAATAATTTGCCTTTCTTTCGTAGAACAAACCTAACTGTTCATAAACTAAGGTCGTAAGTAAGCCCACTGGGCCTCACGACGCCCGTCTGTTAAATGTATGAGAAATTTATGTAAGCTACTAAACAAAATATGTTTTTCAAATACAATTAATCACATTCGATAGCTACACGTCGTATTAAGCTCTTTTGTGCATATGGTCACATAATATATTTATTTTTTATTGTATTACTTGAAATGTCGGGAATAAGTGACGAAGTGTGGGAAGAGCTTGATATTCTTCTAGATTTTCTAGGCTGCCGACAGTCCGGCAGCAGCTCACTGAGGACAATTTTTTTGCTACTGAAAATCTTGAGAATGAAGAAGACCATCCCTTCGGAAAAAAAGCCTTATAAAATTCTGGAATACAGCAAAAATAAAGCAGGTGTCAGCACTATAGACCAGATATTCAGTGGCTACTCTCTCAAGCGTGGCACAAGCCAATAAACAGATAAACGTCGTAAATTTCAAAAGGTTTTGACAACCCAGTTGGTTACTCCTCACACCAAAAATAGGACCATAAATAGCAACGTTAGCTGCTGGCCTAATATCAATGCAGCTATGGCTAAATTCCATGTTTTTGTAAGTATTTGTAAAAAAAAAATATTTTTAACATTCCTAATTCTACCTTTGTTATAACATACACAATCGCATTACCCTGAATTATACGGAACGGAAGCACTGTGAGTGGTGCAATGTTCAGCGCGACAAAAAGAGGCACAGAACATTCTTCTCGTGTAAAAATAATGCAAAAAATTCATATGCCTTGAACACGACACCACGCAAAAAATTTATCTGTGCCATGTCTACGCTGCTGAGCAGTTATAAATCCAGCACAACAGTTCAACGATTGTTACCTCATTTTTAGTTTTTATAAATTTGTGTTTAAAATAAACATAAATCAGTCAAAAGCTATCTTGTGCCATAAAAAAAAGTAATTCTACTTTTGAAGGAATTCTAATACCTTCACTAATACCCACCCCCACTAACCCCTTAAGAAACCACCTAAAAAAATCACCCACACACAGATGTAGCGTCTAACAATACTTCTACATAATAGCAGCTTCCCAGCAAACATATTGACAAGCGTTTTGCAAAATAAGCTTAATAAAAGCTTGCATGAATAATGTTATTGCAAGCGTTGTAAGCCAAGGTCATACAAAGCTGTCATAAATAAGTCTTTCGCAAGCGTTGTAAGATAAAAGCCGCCGACATTTACAAATATTTGGTATTGTAAGCGTTTTGCAATTGTCGCTTTCATTTTGCTTGGCAATGCAATCGCTTTTCTAAATGTTGGCGGCAGTTCTCTTACAATTATCTTTCAGAGAAAACAAGCATAAAATTTAAATAAATCATTCTTGTTGTGATTGCTGAAAAGTTAACAAGTAAACAAATTTCTTTAAAAAATCGTCAAAAAGTAAGCGTGTTTTTAAATTTATAAATTTAAAATATATTTAATATATTAAATGTTGGCAACAAAAAAATAACTAAGTGTTGTGCGCAGCAGTAATGAAATTTTTCAACATTTATGGAAAAGTGAGGCACCAAGTTCCGTAGGGAACGAGATTGAGCTTCCAGAACAGGAGATCGTGTCGGACAACAACTTATTGGGACAGTGCAACTTCGTGTGGGAAGCTATTTACATTCGTATGTTACATTTTTATCATTAAACCATTTTTATCATTAAACCATTATCATTAAAATTAAATTTTTTTACGCCAGATTTTCAATCTTTTATCAACGACGCATGTCAAAAGCCTGTCGAAAAGGTGGACGAACGTAGCAAGTGTATATTACTCAGGCTTAAGGCCTGTTTCCAGCTCTCAAGTAAAGCTTATTTTCATACATAAATCTGAAAAGTAATCGAAAAGTAATTTTTCCTTGTCAAAATTACTTGAAAGAGAATCCAGCTCGTAAGAAAAATTTTCTGTTCTTACTACTTTTTTTTCATTGAAAAGTGACAACGATAACACTGTGAATGTCAAGAAATATATGCAAGTTATATTATTACTTCAAGTAAAATTTTGGCAACCAACATTCAAAGGTAAATAATTTTATTGATATCATTGATTAATTGATTTAAAATTAATAAAAGAATATTTTAGACATGCACATGAACATTTCTACGGAGGGAGAAGAAGAGGCAGTCAATTTTGAGGGGCAGATGTCTTCCGAGAAGCGGTCGAATGCTGTCCGGAAGAAGCGGTCTGCCAACATGTAAACAAATAAAATGTAAACAAACGCTTTTCTCTATTACTTACCTTTGCAATTCAGCCATTACTCATTTAATGAATTATTTCAATATTTATTGCAACAAATTTATTTCAATGTTTGATGAAAACAAATCAGCCTAAATTTTCAATACAAAGTGATACAATGCTGGAACTGTCTAAACTCTCGCCGTCAAAATTACTTGTCTACTACTTTTTTACACTCAAGAAACTTAAGTAACTTTTTTCTTGAGTAATTACTTGAGAGCTGGATAGAGACCTTTACGGAGGAAATTCAAGGCTGCGTAAAGATGTTGGCGAATTTAAGAAAGCGGTAGTGCATAAAAACTCCACTATTGTATTGTATTGTAAATTGTATTTTCTGTAACGAAAGAAGTGAAAAAACGCTAATTTGATTTAATTTTACTTTCTGTTTATTATTACTAACTTTCTGTTTATTATTACTTATAAAAAAAACATACGGAACACTCAAAAAAGAAAAGTTTAAAACGCTTACTTATTCCATTCAAAATACATGTTATGTAACCGTATTTACAAAGCTTATGGAAAGCGTAAAAAAATTACTAATAAAACATTTTCTGAACACATTTGCAAAACGCGTAATTACGTGTCTTAAATAACATGCTTTGCAATCGTGTTTTTAAAGCTTATAAAGATGGGTGCGTTTCGATTATAAAACGCTTACTTTGATGCATTTTATAAATGTCTTAGCAGTGCTTTGTAAGCGTTTTGCTTACATATGAACGAAATAGGACATCTAGATGGACGAAAATCACTTAACGCCTCCTAGGCAGTCGCAAATCCTAGGGTGAAAAAACTTTCTTCTAAAATTATTTCTTCGCATTATACTCCTATCTTCGCTTACAACAGCAACAATTATCTCTTGAACAACTACAGCAAAAACGACAACTTTGTATAGAGTCAATAACACAGTAGACTAGACAGATTGCTTCGGAAGGCACTACCCTTTCCATCTTCAATTGTCTGAAAGAGCGAAATCACACGCTCCAATAGCATAAAATATTGCTGTTGAAGCGTTTTTAAAATATTCCTATTTTGAAAAAAACACTGAATTTTTAACATAATTAAAAAACCCGCTGCATATTGTGTTTTTTTTTTTTTCAAAACTGCCAGTAAATGCCGTGAAATTTCACAACATTTGTTGCAATGATTTTGCCATTAGTTTCTTGAGTTCATTCATGTGCATTTATGTTTGTTATAAGCATCGTTGTTAGAATGTCTATATTTGGAGCTACGAAGTTTTTTCAGAACTCTTTCAAATCGTAATTATACCCATTAAAGTCTTAGAAGAAAGCTTAGCTCAGCCTCGTCCAGCAACACGCCCATTCTTTTTAAATTCCACTCTCATGTTTTTTTTTATTAAACTCTAATTCGACTTCACTTCAACGGTATACACCTACAACTCTATAAATTGAAATTGAATTCACAGCATTCCGCAAATAAATCGCTTGAAATATTTTACCTAATGGACAACAACAACAACAATGACCACTAGCAACACCCGCGAAAACCAATTATGGATTTCATACAGTGCGGACACAAAACGGAAAAAAAAGAACACAAAACAATCCGAAAAATATCTGCCAAACAAGACAAACAAAATTGAGTATCAGTTCGCATTCCCTGCGATTGCAGCAACACCAACTCGCGTCACACACTCCCAAACCACGCGCTTATCTAGATGCATACAAAGCGCAAAGCACGTCAATTTATTTTCTGCTTTCGTTTTATTTTCCTCTCGCATTCGCACTGTTTTGCACTTTTAACGAGGTGTTTATTTTCACAACTCACAACAGCTTCAGCAGATCAACTAAAAAAAAAAGAGCTTCAGATGCAGATGATGCACAAAAGCAGAGCAACGAACAACCAGAGTTTCCGCCCATTTTGACGCGGTACGCGGCAGGAGTAGCGCTGGTGGCGGCGGGCGAAGAAAAAACCACAAATGCTTTAATGATGCTGTTTTGTTTGGCGAAAATTGTTTGTTTCGCTGTCATAAACTCGGCCAAAAGATGGCTCGTCGGATGCGACCAAGACGAGAGCAAAAACAAAACCATTAAGCAAGGAAAAAAGCAGGTTTTGGAGCAAGAGCGAGAAAATAGCAAACGAAATGAGAGAGATGCTGACGACTGCCGTTGACTGTCGACTGTCGACAGACGAAGCGACACTCTTGCTCAAAGCTTGAAAGTATTGCTGCCGTTTGCTAAAACACTCTGCTCTTCTGACACCAGCTAAAAGTGTTCAGGGCCTCATATTGTTGTGCTGATGAATGAGATAACAATAGTGCCGTGCTTTTCACTGGAAATTTTGGCTGCCTCAAATGCTTCACGTTGCTTCACGCTTCACTCGTAGACCTTACCTTTTTTATTGTGTGCCTGACATTCGTACGCTCGGCACTCAAGTTCGCAAACGACGGATAAAAGCGTAGTCACGTGTTTGAACAAACTACGGGAAGGCAAAAGAAAAACACCAAACTGCCGACGCATTTGTGGCCATTCGACATACAAGCCGTGAGTGAGTGTCGAACAAAAATTTATCTAATTAGATTTTGACGTTTGTGTAAGTGAAAAAAAAACAAACGAAAAGTAGAATTGTTCGTTTGTCGCCTATCGCCTGACGTTCGTTCAATAGCCGCTCCCACATCGAACGGTGGCTCAACGCTCAATTAAACGCTTTTAACCACATAATGGCGTTGACAGCTAATCAACTCATCCGTTACCGTTACGCATCGTTCGCTCAGCAGTCGAGTCGAGTCTATCAATGTCACATGATTGAGCGTTTGAGTTCAGTTTGTGTCTAATTGTCAAGCGGAGTCGGTCAACGGGAACGATCGTCGATCGCCCGCAACACATCTCTGTCGATTGTCGTGCGTACTCGTTACTGTGACCTTTGTTCATACACAGTCAATCAATACAGTCATTATAAGTCAGTGTTTAAGTACGAGTGCGTGTATGTGTGTGCATAACAACGTTTTTTTTTTATCCTATTAGAGCAACCTTGGCCTTTTGTCCATCCCTCAGTCATTGCTTTACACTCGCATTCAAATGGTCACGTGTGGACGTCAGCCGTTCAATATGCTGCCGATGGCACCGATTAATCCTTTTGTTGTTGGACTTTCACCATCGGTTGCCGCAGCAGCAGCGGCGGCAGCAGCAGCTGCAGCTACGGTCACTTCAACAACAACTGTAACAACATCGCCAACTACTAAGCCGCGAATAGCTTTTAGCATTGATTCTATTGTTGGTGGATGCGGAAATGGTAGAGACCGAGGTGGAGAAACAAGCAAAATTAATTGCATACCACACAGGCCCGTTATTATTTCGCCTCCTTTATCCTCCTCGCAGCGAAGCGAAAGTCCTGATATCCTGGAGCGAGGACCTGCCGAACGCCCGCCAAGTCGCACCTTCAGCGACGATGTTCAGAGTTGCCAAACCCATCGCTTAGAGCTAAGAAGTAGTGATATTGCTCAGCGTGGCGTTATCTACTGTCGTAGGCGCGCCTCCTTGGATCGTTCGCCTGAACGTGAAGCTCGTCTCAGCGCCAGTCCGAGAAGAAGCCGTTCGCGTTCTCCTCTGACTTTTAATCACCAGCGCGAACGCTCCCCATCTCCTTTGCCAAATCGACGCTCATCTACGCCACTGCCACTCCATTCACCTCACTTGGCGGCGGCAGTGTGTGGGTCCGCACAGCAACCGACACAACCACCAAATAAAGGTCCCATCATTGTGCCTGGCATACCAGCGGGTCTCTTGCGTCCTTTACCAATACAAGCGCCAAATCTAGCTTTAGTTTCTGCAGCATCGGGTTCAAGTGAGCCTGGTTCGGTGGCAAATTCGTCTCAACCATCAGTAGTGGGTGTAGCTGGACCACCACCACCTTCTCATCCCCATGGACCTCCACATGGCCCTGTACATGGTCCACCAACTCATGCAGGCCCCCCGCCCCCACCACCGAATCCTCATTTTTTGGCTGCACAGTTCCAAATGGCAGCTGCGCTGGCTCATCATCACCATCAGCAACAACAGCAGCAGCAGCAACAACAACAGCATCCGGGTGCTCATTTACCTCCAGGTCATCCCATGGGATTATTTCCTCCATCGCCGCACCATCCACACTTCGGCGGACCACATCATCAGCTGATACGTGATAGCTATCCGCTGTATCCATGGCTCTTGAGTCGGCATGGACGCATTTTTCCACATCGCTTTCCAGGCAGTAAGTAGCTAAATATTTTATGCGTATAGAATTGGGGTACAAATGGGAGTTAAACTCCTTCATATTTTAGCCTAATCTACATTGTTTTGCATCGGTTCTCGATCCTAAGTAGACGTCAATGTCTAATAAAGAGGTCAGGTAACGTCATATATAAGACTTTCCGGGGGCTTTGAATTGGAAAATTGTTGGCTATTTTGATAAAAAAAATATGGGTTTTACCGTCGCTTTAAATGTTAATTAAAAACTGGAACATATTTTTTATGAGCTGGTGGCGAACTCTCGTCCTTTTCGTCACTAGGCTCAGAAGATATGTCCTCCAAAATAAATGTCTTGTTTTTCGCTTTTTACGAATCGATAAATCTAGAATGCTTATTCTTAAGGAATAATATGGTTTTATTTTTTCTACTTTCTTCTTATTTTCAACGTGAATCCAAATATATTGATACGATATTCTCTTTGTTACCTAAAAAATATTTATTGTCTTCTGATACAGTAGTCATGACGGCTTCTGTACTCAAGTGATTTCGAGCTTGACTGTTTCCCAGTGGTACCGGGTTCGAATCTGGACAGATCATGGTCCTACACTCAAACCTTTCTTTCCGTATTTCTGGTCGAAAGAACTTTAAAACACAACAATTAACGACGAATAAGTTGTAATTGGTTGTGATAGGAAAGTTTGTGAAGAGGATCGCTTAAGATCACTTAGAGATAGAGAATCACTTGTCTTAGATTAACAGGTCTGTTCTGGAAAATTATCAATTGTTACCCTGTATTTTTATTATTTCTATGTAATTGCTGTAATTTTGTGATTGCAAAACAAAATTTGATGCTCAAAAATAATAAATATTAATAGAAATTGTCACCTGCTTTTCAGATAGTCACAATTTCATTCTAAAATTTTGTTTTGAAATCACAAAATTACAGAAAACACATAGAAATAATAAAAATACTGGGTAACAATTGATACTTTGCCAGAATAGACCCGTTAATATCATACGTCTCTACAGCTTTATGTCTCATAAAGTACATCCTACAAAAAAGTTTCACTTCATTACTCTCTACTTTCTCTCTTATGTATCACAACGAACCAATCATCTGGTCTTGGTGGGCCGGCGTAGAGACCAGCCGACATTTTACCTAACCAAACCTACTCTGGGTTATGTTCATAACGCTTTGTTAAAAAATGTCAAATAACTTGACGAGAGATCACCTTTTCAAATCTCCCATTCATATTTGTACTATCCATGTTTCTGCAATTCTCTTTACCCAAATTTTGGTATTCTTTGTTAAGCTTCTTTCTTTGATCTGACAGAGATACTTTCCTTCCTCCATATTTCTTGTAGCTTAGAACTGGTGGATATAAAAGCATAAAAGTGTTTCTTATATATATTTTCTTACATTCTTGTGTCAAAAATAGTAAACGTGGACGGGTTTTGATAAAATTTGGAACAGATCTGGTTTTTTTGTTTTATTAAGAATATTCCAAAAAATGGTTCATGTCGGACTACTACAATCGCCCCCTCCCGTAAATCTCAAAACCGGAAAGCAGGAAAACGCCGGAAATTTTAAAAAAATGTTGCTACATCGTAGTCTTTTAGGTTTATTTTCACAGTTTTCAAACAAAGTGTAGATTAAATCACTAACACAGCCTCCCCTCGCCCTCTCGTAGAACACGAAACTGAAAACATCAACAAGCATTAACAGAATTCAATGAAACTCGGTACAATGTTATATTTTGGTCTTATTAACACAATTTTCGCACATGGTGTACATTATGACTGAGACGATCGCCTACCTTCCTTACCCCACCTACCAACCACCACTTCCAGGTAATAAAATCTCTATACAAAAAATAAAAATGTTTAAATAATACATATACAGGGGTGGAATCGGCTAAGGTGATGGTTATAGTTGATAAATAAAATCATCACTATTTCTCTACGTAAGGTTATTATCAAATTTATAATCGTTTTTAGCTATCGATTTTATGTGACAGCTTTTTAGGAGTCGTTTTCATATACATATTTGTAACGTTTTCATTTTTAACTCAAAATAAAAAAGTGTCGAAATGAAAAGGAAAACAATAATTTAGTGAAATAAGTAGCTTCAAGTGTACTTTTGTGTATTTTGTATTAATCTATTCCAGTGTACCCAATAACCCAATTAACCCAATAAGGACGATGATGCCATATGGCATCAACAAGTTGGGTGGCGCAAAACTAACGGTATCACAAGAAAATTAGTCAACATCACAATTAAGCCAAAATTAGTCCTTTTGTGAAAAAATTGTCCCGTCTTTAATGAGTTAAAGTCAAAGTCTTACTTCATTAGGACTATTGTTAGAAAGGAATGCAGAAAATAATAATTTTACAAAATCCTTAGAAGACTCTAAGAAATAAAGGTAATATTTTGGATTTCTTTGAATTAAAGTAAAATTATGAAGTAATATATGATGGTAGAAGAATGTGAATAAAAATGTTCTAAGTCATAACAAAGTAATTCAGAATCTTCTGATTGTTCGGATTCAAGTTATTAACAATAGAAACAAATACTTTTAGTAAAAATAAGAAAAATATATTCAAGTCCGGGCCCTGAAATAACATTTAAATTTTCTACAGAATCAAAAATGTTACCAAGACTTTAAAATATTTCGTGATCACTTTACACAGAATAACAAAAAACAATCAAAAAATACCATCACAAGTGACAATTAAACACCGACAGTCAACTACGACCTTAGCCGATTTCACACCTGTTTTTGTAATTTTTTTATTGTTAAAATAATTTGGTTAAGCTGAATCGAGTATATTTAACTTTTGTACTTTTACAAACATTGAATCGGTTTCTGAAAAAATATAAAAAAACTATTTAGTGATATGCCTTCATAAAATCAAACTTTTAGGTACCATCAAGACTTAAAATTTAATCTCTCTTGCTTTCAGAGATACAAACTTTTCGATAACTTTATCGAAACAATAGCTGCATTCCCGTGGTCGTTGCTCAAGAGCGCGGCTCCATTTTATTCACAAAACAAAAATTAAAACCATCTCGATTTCCAGCTCTATTTCTGACCTTAAAATTCTGCCAAGTTTCAAGCATTTTTTATCAAAAGGTACGTAGTTGGTAAATCTAATGGCGTTTTCGTTTCCCAAAAAATGCAACATTTTTTTAGCCCTTTTTGGAAATTTTGCTCTCTTGAGAATAAAAATAGTGACCTCTAAAATTGAATCGTGCTCTTTTCTCGAAAATGTTGACCTTAAAAGAAGAAAAAGTTCAGATTTCTCAAAGATGGCAGAAAAAATGCAACATTTTTTCGAGAAACGAAAACGCCATAAATAACTATTCATTTTCGTACTTTGACGTTTCATAGCACAATGGGCGTTTTGGTATTGCTGTTTTCTTTTGTTATTGGCCGTATTCAGAGCAGACAACTGTTGTGAACTGTAATGGTAGCGCTACCTCAGTAAGCGATGTTTTACTCTGAATGTGTTGCTACTCTACACGTCAGAAATTAGATTTAATTCAATTATATACAATTTTTATGTAAATTTAATTCAAAAGTTCCTCACTTAAATTTGCTTCGTTCTTTCTTTTTTTTACTTTAACAGCGTCAGTAGCAGCATCTGACAGTTAACTCAACAGTGGTGTTAATGTAGCATAGAACTTATTCGCTCGATTAAACTGCGTCTGCTACCTGATCAGTTTGAGTGAACGCTACCAAAATTTTACCATTTAGCGAATTTTTACACAACTGTTGCCAACTGTTGTCTGCGCTGAATGCAGGCATTGTGAAACAGATGTCTCAAGACAGTGGTGTCAAATTGTTATAAAGTTAAACTAAAGATGTTCCATCGGCATTTGATCTGATCTAGTGCCACGGGAATGCAGCTAATGTTCCTCTCTCAAATCAATTAACCTCTTCGGCTTCAATAGATAACAATGAGAGGTCTGTAAGTCTTGACTTTTTTGGCCGCATTCAGCGCAGACAACAGTTGGCAACTGCTGTGTGAAAATTCGCTGTATGGTCGAATTTTGGGAGCGCTTACTTAAACTGATTAAGTAGCGAATGCCTTTTAATCGAGCGAACAAATTCTATGCTACATGAACACAACTATTTGGTTAACTGTCAGATGCTCCTTCTGACGCTGTTAAGTTAATAAACACAGAAAGGACACAGCAAATTTAAGTGAGAAACCTTTGCAATTGAATTAAATTTACTTAAAAATTAAATATAATTAAATTGAAACTAACTTCTGACGTGTAGAGAGGCAACACATTCAGAGAAAAACATCGTGCACTAAGGTAGCGCTACCATTATAATTCAGTTGTCTGTGCTGAATGCGGCCATTGATTGTAGACAGTAAATAATTTGTAATTCATTTTAGTTTGGAAAAGCTTCTTTCGCATGAAGCAACAAATCATTAAAAATAATTTTAAGCCAAGTGTTAGATTTGTTAACGACTCCTTGAATCCCCAGTATTATTATTATTATTATTTATTTATTTTTATATTAGTACATTAAGAACTAGGTTCTTTTATAGTACAGAGTTCAAAGACATAATTTGAATTCAACTTATTATAAAACATTTAAACTTAAATCTAAGGTAATTTAATTTTATTATTATATAATTAAAAGTGTTATCAACAAATTTTTATGTTAAACAAATGTAAATTCATAAGACAGTTAAAACTTAAACTAAGAAAGAGCAAACAAGAGAGAGATATAGAGAGAAAGTCATATAGAGCTAAGGATCTGATATTTTGTAAAGTATTATGTGATGAAAAGTGCTTCAAAATAGCAAGTTTGAAGGGTGTTTTTGACGCTATGGATTTTAAGCTACTAGACAATGAGGCAATAAGTAGAAAGGAGTTTTGTGGTGTACGAGTTTGTGTAAAAATATGCAATTCCTGGCATTAGAGTAGCTTATAATATAGCACCCAAGTAAACACTTTTTTAATTGAGCTAAATGATCAAATTACAAGCAAGCCGTAGACATAAATAAATTTTTAAAAATCTATTCAGATCCAGCTTACACGTGTTTCGAAAGCAATGTCTGCAACTTTAAGGTGCCACATTAGTATTAGTATTTCAATCGTTGACTCTTCTTCATTGACTTCATCATGGACTGTGACCAGTCTTTGTCTTAAGATCTGCGGTTAATTTTGAGAATCAGTTATCAAGCTCGATGGCAGGATTGCTGTAAATATATTTTGAATTTGTTGTATTGATTTTGTTCTGCTCAGAAGTCCCGAATAAAACCTCCAGACACTTTCTTTTAATGGTATTTATTGCATACTTGATGGAGCCCTTCCAATAAAACCATTACATACTTTTAGATCCTATTAAGTTACATTAAAGCATTTATATAGCAATACTTTATATACTATGAAAAAATTGTGGCAAAAATTCAATAATTACTCAATATAACACATATGAAAATTTTTAATTAATCTTTATGGTTGCACCCCTCACCAAACATTATTTGTATATACATTAGGGCGGGTCGATTTATAGGGAGTAAAAAAAATTCACCAATTTTCTTATTATTTCCGTATTTTATGGGTTATTCCATGAAAATTTGCCGAAGGAACTATACCTCTATCGTTAAAATCGAGTCCCCTACTTTTTGTTGGTAGATTTGTTCCCAAATTGACGTTAGTATGAAATATTACCTACACGTTCACATCCATAACTCAAAAACTATCGATCGGGCTTAGTCGCCAGTAGGCGCGTTGGAAAGGTGAGCTCATTTTAATTAATTTACAAAAAAAAAATCTCCAACATTGGTCCAACGGTTTAAAAGTTACGGGCATTTTTGTCCAAATTTTGGACCATTTTTCCATTTTTTCATGATTTTGTCCAAGAATATTACTTTCATGGCCACTTTTTGGCTCAATCCATTATATAATTCAATTTACAATTCAAAACGAAGAGTTTAAGCCCAAATTTATCGAATTCGGTTGATTAATTCATGCGATATTGCTAAAACAAAATAACACATAAAACCAACTTTTTGATTTTTTTCCCCATTGTGTGCACCCTCTGAAAAAATATGCCAATAATGTAAAGCGCAAATCAGTCCAGTCGTAACGTAAGGTTCGTAAGCTTCGTAAGTCAAAAAAATTTAGCCAAAAAAATGGACATGAAAGTAATATTCTTGGACAAAATCATGAAAAAAATGGAAAAATGCTCCAAAATTTGGACAAAAATGCCCGTAACTTTTGAACCGTTGGACCTATGTTGGAGATTTTGTTGGAGATTTTTTGTAAATTGATCAAAATGAGCTCACCTTTCCAACGCGCCTACTGGCGATTAAACCCGATCGATAGTTTTTGAGTTATGGATGTGAACGTGTAGGTAATATTTCATACGAACGTCAATTTGGGAACAAATCTACCAACAAAAAGTAGGGGACTCAATTTTAACGATAGAGGTATGGTTCCTTTGGCAAATTTTCATGGAATAACCCATAGAATACGGAAATCATAGGGAAATTGTCGAAAAATAAATCGACCTGCCCTAATATACATATTTCAAATTTGTTTTATTGAAACGAACAAATTGTAAGGAATACTTTCAGGGAGTTTTGCACCCTATAGCATATGCAGTGAAAGAGTGCAGTCAATATAATAAGTTCAATCAGAGGTATTGAAGAAATATACATACTTTGGTATTAAATTATGAGCTCCTCTTAAAAGAAAATTTATATTTATACAAAAAATTTTACATTATAATTAATATAGATTTATGTTGAAAAAACTTATTTTGTCAATTTTGTACCCCTTCGGGCGGAGCTCCCTAACCCCTTGCTACCGTACTTTTCTAAGTAACTGCAAAGCAGACGAGCTCGCTCGTACAGATACTACCAAACAATTATCTACAGATAAGGCAAGCCTCGGTATTCCTCTCACCATATGTAAACTCCTTACAATTGAGCTATCCTGCAATAAAACCAACTGCAGGTGGTCAGTAGGAAACAAGTTTTATACAACGCGGAAAATCTGGCCCAAATCTGACCATTAAGCGTTCAAAAGAACTCATTTACCTTAGTAGAGCCCACATCATTACCATGGTAGGGGTTTTTACAGGGCACTGTCTGATAGGCAAACATGGTCAGAGGTTGAACATCCCCCACAACGTTTTCTGCAGAAGCTGTACAGATGAAGAGGAGGAAGACTCTGCAGTACTTTGTAAATACTGACAAAAATCCTCTGACTGGGATCACAGCGAGAAAAGATTTTTAAAAAATATACAATAAACAGAGCAAGTAACGAGGGAGCAAGACATACCCAGCAAAAAAAGTGTTTCCAAAAGAAGCTAAAGTGGAAGGGAAAGTCTTGAATGCCATTCCTTCCATTTTCATACCCAGAAGGCATTCTTTTACCTTATGCATATCATTGGAAGGAATGCTTTCCTTAGTCTTCTCTAAAAGTGCTTACAGAATTTTTTCAACGGAAAATTTCTTTGAGCCCTTCATTGAAAGGATTCTAGTAAGTGTTTTCCAGAAGAACTTTAAAAAGGCATTCTACACTCAAAAATGTGTTTGTGTAAATATTACTAATAACTGCGTCCATTCTACGAATTTTATTCGTAGTTCTCAGCCACGAATAGGATTCGTAGAATCGACGTATATTAGTACATATTACGAAAATTTTATTCATAAAAACCAGCCAAAAAAAAAATCTGTCTGAGCTGGGGTTTGAACCTCGGCTCTTTAGTTTACGGGTCACTCACTCTACCAGTAGGCTACAGTCACTTGACAATCATACAGTTCCTTATGTTCTGCAGATGTTCTACAAAAAGGCTGAACGATTTCGGTTTTCAATTTTTTAAACTCTACTAATAATTCTACATTCTACTAATAATTCGTACGGTAAGCCTACTAATGAATTGTTCCTACTAATATTATTTTTCATTCGTAAATAGTACAAAAGCATTATAAAAGTAAAGACTACGAATGTAATGAAAGAAATTACGAAGTTGTTCGTACAACAAATTTACGAATATTATTATTTATATGTACACAATCATTCGTACAATGCACTAATAAGAATTGATTTATTTTTGTTTACGAATAGCATTAGTATATATAACAAATATATTCGTAGATACTACATCAGGTATTAGAAAAGTTTTACGAATGAATTTGTAAAGATATCAAAATAAAAATACTTTGTATATTGTATGAATATTTGTAGAATGTACGAATAATTTGTTTACTAATATTATTCGTAGAAATTTACTAATAAATTTTTAAATTGGGGGCTTAAAAATCCAACGTATCCAAATGTATCCCTTTTTCTAATTTTCTCGCAATTTTGGTATTGGGAATGAGACGTGTTAGGGTTTTGTTGGGGTGTAAAAAAATCCGACGCAAAATAAAAAAAATCCCTTTTCTCGATTTTCATAACATTTTGATGTTGGAAATCGTTGGGTTTTTCAAAAAATCCCTCGGAATGTATCTTAAACATTGATAGGAATTATATATATATATTTTTACTTTGATTGAATTTAAATGTCTTTCAGAAGCGCTTCTTGATAAGGCTTAGAAGAATCACAATTGGATCTATAGAATGTCTTCTGGAAGCAGTGTTCCTAAGAATGCATGTCACATTTGTATCAGAAATTTTGCTGGGTAGGCGTAGCTATAATGTCACTATTGGCATTTTATGTTTATTCGTTCAGCCATAGGGATGTATAATTTACTTGTAACCGTATAAATCAATTGAGTACCCAGATTTCATGTGAGAACATGCAAAAAAACTAAACAAAAATCTTAAAAATTTAATAAAATGAGCCGTGTTTTAAGATATAATACAGAACTTATTATAGTTTTGCTTTGAACGAAGCAAATAAAAGTTTACTTTTATTATAATTTTCATTCGACTACTTTTTTCGATTGTTCCGTAACCAATTTGTTTGTGTCGCCATGTACGACTGCTCTGAAGTGTCAAAATATATTCTGACAACGTAAATTGCTTCTGGAAAACATGAAATTTATTTTAATTCAATGAAATTTGCGATTGTTCGATGATTTTAACGTGCTGGGACAGAAGAGAAAAATTGTTGGATTGTTTGAATGAATGGTACATAGCGCCAACCACCTGGCAAAGAAGTTTACAGAAAGGGAACGCTTTCCATATTTGAAATCAATGGCAAGTAATTTTCCTATTGTTTTTTAGTCGGAGAGAGCGTGTTTCTAGTGCACCTACCTGATAGTTCTACCATGAGCGTTTTATTTTTACTATGAACGGTAGATTGAAGCGGATGATTCTGTTCCGACTAGTGCAATTCCAACGTATTTATATTTCGAGTTTAATCCTCGCAAAAAGGACTTTGTTACAGCGACTTTAGTCCATTTTCGTTTAATTTCTTGGAATTACTCAAAAAAAAACACATTGTTTAAGTTACACGTGAAACCATTTAGAATTTTCTAACTTTTTAAGGTAGCAGGAACCTTGAAGAATTCTCTAATATATTTGTTTTTGTCAATCTGACATCGGTTGAAATTAAAATGTGAACACCATACAAGATATTTGTCAGTATGTACCTAAGTTTGTGTCTTTTCTTTTATAAAACTTATAAACCTTTGACCTATAAACCAACACGATAATTACACTTTCGACACAAAAGGTGTATTAAAATATAATTACATTAAGAATTAATGTAAAACTACATTTACTTACAAGTTAATTAATGAGCGCACTGGATGTGTATTTATTTTTTATAACGTGGTCTGGTTCTGGCTTTGGCTCGTTCACGCCATCAGTAACTCCATCATTAAATGACTCGCCAGTCATTAGCTGCAGCTGACGCCCCCGAGCTATAAAAACAGAGTGAGAGATACATAAAAAGTGGGAGAAAGAGTGAACAATTTATAGTTTTTACCTCGTTCAAATGAAATAAATTACATTTTAATTAAATTGTTTAAATAAATTATATGATCTCGAATGTTTCAACTTTTTTTTACCATTTAACTTAATTTTTTTAGCCATTATTGGCGCTTCTTGCATCCCAACCGGCTGGTTAATGTGTTTTTAATTGAGGTTTATAAGAGTAAAATTTACATGCATGCATTCAATTCGGAGTGTGTGTGTGTGTTTGTAAGCATAAAAGATATCATTTATTACACGTATTTATTTAAACGCATCCCGAGCTAATGTCATCAGTTTTTTTATTTTCATTATTATTTGAAACGCATTTTAAGCAACATATAATTTAACCTGGCCACCTTTCACTTTGTTGCATTTTTCTTTTGTTTCTTTATGATCAGTACATTTTACAATGTTCTTCCTTTGACTTACACACTGACTCGCTAATTATTTGTATGTTTGTTTTGTGGTAGTTTGTGTTAATTATACCAAACATTAAATTTTAAATAAACTTGTTTTAATATTGTTTTTATATTGTATCGCAGTAAGGCAGAAATAACCTCAAACAAACTTAATGATATCACTATAGTTAACGGATTCTAAAATGACCACATTATATATAAATGGGCAGTTTTCTAAAAGAACACTACTTAACCATAGATATACTTAAAACCGAGGAAGAAGTTTTATTCGCAATGTATTGTTGACTTTTCATGTCTAGTTTATTTCTTTTTGGTCTAAAGTTTAAAAACGCATTCATATGCATATGAACCCGCTTGTAAAAATTTGTCGGTTATGACATTGTAATGCAGAACTGTAAGCGGAAATAAAATCTTGTTTGGGCTCACTCTTAATTGTGTTCACATTATTTTCTTTTCATTGTTCAAACAACAGCTTCAGTTTATTCGTCTGTGTAGCAACATCGTATTTTCTAGCAGGAAGTTTTGCAGTGAAGTGTGTTTATAGAAATAATAAAATCTTTATGTTTAAAACAGAACAAAGTCTTATGCATAAAAAATAAGTGTTATTAAATGTAAATTCTTAAATGATCTAAAATTGGTATCGAAAGGAAATAAAATTGTAGAAATTATTGTCAAAATAGTTTGTGGCGTCATTTACTTTTTTTTGCTTCTTTTCGGTGTGTTCTCTTTTGTTTTCCTTGCATTTTTGGCGTAGATAGGCTTTTCGTTAAATTTTTTGTTTTGTTCTCTCCAATTTTGTGAGTAATTTTTTTTTTGTTCTCTCCTGTTTTGTGCATACTTACTCCCATCGTCGCTTACTGTGGTAGGTAGATGTCATCAGTGTTTTAGCAGCTACATTTTATTTAAGAAATAATTGGTTACGTCATGTGTCCATTTACCACTGGGAATTAACTGCATTATTCTGTATCACAAAACAGCACACCAACGACAAGCAAGATACGATAAGGCTTTTTTCTTTACAAAATTCTATTGCTTCTCATGTCTTGCTTGTCATTAGTGTGCATTTTCGTTATACAGAATAAAGCAGTTAGAATAAGGAACTTTTCGTTGTGACAATATAAATTATGTATATTATATAGAAGACTAATAAAAAAAAACTTCTTAAGAATATGTAGAATATTCTTAAATTTATTATCTTAATTTTAAAAATTATCTTTAAAATTATCTTAAATTTTATTGATTCTATTTTATCGTTAGGTATAATTCAAATAAACTCAGTTAAAAATAATTTGAATAAAATATTGGATTTAGTTTTTTCCGATCCTGATCTTAATGCAGTTTGCGATGAAGCAGATTTCCTTTTGTCTAACAATAGTTTCCATCATAAAGCGTTATTAATTAAATTGGATATTCTAACATTAGAGTTATCTGCTCTAGAAGAAGATACTTTTGTTTTTGATTTTCGAAAAACTGATTACGTAGCAATTATTAACAACTTATCAAGTGTAGACTGGCATGCACATTTGGGTGACAATTTGTTACAAAATTACCAGTTATTTATTAATATCATAAATGAAACATTTATTAATTTTGTTCCTATAAAAAAAGTTAAGAAGAATTCTAAGCCGGAATGGTTTAGTAAAAATCTTTCCAGATTAAAAAATAGAATGAATAAGCTATTCAAAAAAAGTAAGGATAATATAGCTTTTCGTCAAAGTTACCATCAAGCGCGAAAAGAATACGAATCACTCAAGAAGCACCTTTACAGAAGGCATATACGTGGTCTTGAATCTGATATAAAGTGCAACCCTAAAGCATTCTGGAATTTCTTGAATAAAAAAAGAAATACCAAGGGTTTCCCTAAAAATATGTTTTTTAAAGAAAAAATATCGAACAACTCGAAAGATGCTTGTAACCTGTTTGCCGATTTTTTTCAATCAAATTTTGTCTTTGATAGAGATGACGGGGTTGGCAACTATCCGCTCTATTGCGGTGACCCCATCACTGATTTGGGATCTTTATCTCTCTCTGAAGAGGATGTTTTAAACGAAATGTTAGCTCTTGACATTAATAAAGGTATTGGTCCGGATAATATCCCTCCAATATTTCTTAAGAAGTGTGCAAGTGTCTTAGTAACGCCACTTGCACTTATATTTAATTTGTCCCTCATCAAGGGTCAGTTTTTAGAAGTCTGGAAGGAGTCTATTATAATTCCTATTCATAAATCTGGTTCCCGACAGAATATAGCCAATTATCGTCCTATATCTAAACTACCGTTAATTCCAAAATTGTTTGAAGCAGTTGTAAAAAAACAAATTTATACCTGCATAAGAAACTCAATATCCGAAAAACAGCATGGTTTTGTATCTGGAAAATCCACCTCGACAAATCTTACTTTATTTTCTCATTTCAAAAAAAATGAATTAGAATCAGGAAACCAAATTGACGTCATTTTCACAGATTTCGCTAAAGCCTTTGATAGGGTGCAGCATCATATACTGGTAAAAAAGCTACGGCTGATGGGTTTTCATTCTTCATTATTATCTTGGATAGAGGAACCTCACAGGTCGATGCCAGTCTGTCCGTATTGGAAAAAGTTTTTCAAAGGATATTATGAACCTTTCAGGTGTACCACAAGGTAGTCATCTTGGACCACTCTTGTTCGTTTTATTTATAAATGATCTCCCTAACTATATTCAGCACTCGGAATGTCTTATGTATGCAGATGATGTTAAAATATTTAAATCTGTACATTCACATACTGATCATTTGCTTCTGCAACGCGATTTAAATTATGTTCATAATTGGTGTTCGGTTAATAAACTACACTTAAATATTTCAAAATGCAACATAATGTCGTTTTATATGAAACTGACACCTTTCTTTTTTGATTACTCAATAACGATCAATGAACTCCAAAGAGTTGAGTCTAAATCTGATCTAGGTGTGTTATTTGATAAAAAAATTACATTTGCCAGCCACTACGGTACCATTATCAACAAGTCTAATGCAATGATTGGATTTATAAGGCGCAACACAAAAGAATTCAACGACCCATACACCCTTAAAACTTTATTTATCTCTTTAATAAGATCAATCTTAGAATATGGCTGTGTCATATGGGATCCATATTATGAATCACACAGTGCAAGACTTGAGAAAGTACAGAGACGTTTTACTCGTTTTGTAATTGGTAAACTAAACTGGGATTTTGTGCCAAATTATTCATCTAGATGTGCCCTTCTTGGCCTCAGCACGTTGGCCTCTAGGCGAAAGTATTTTCTAATAATGTTTGCTCGCGATATTTTGATGAACCACATTGATTGTGCTCCTCTTCTTGCACTTTTTGGAATATATGCCCCCGAAAGGCATTTTAGACAAAGGAATTTCTTTCATATTCCACACCATAGAACTAACTATGGCCGAAGTGATCCAATCTATAATATTAGCTCAGCGTTTAATTCTATATTTGCTCGAATAGATTTCACACAAAATAGAATAACGTTCAAACAAAATGTAATGAATATTGTGTAGGATAATTTTGATACTATTTGCTTAATTTATATATTATACAAATGCATGTAAATCAATGACTGTTAAACATTTTTGTTGATAGAAAGTAAATAAATAAATAAATAAATATATCGCTACCTTAATATAGAAAGGCCCTAACTATTTTTTTTTACTTTACAGGAGAAAGAAAAAACTTAATAAAAATTACAATTTTACGGGTGTGAATTTTTTTAGGTAGGGTTTTTATTAAAGACACTTACCAAATTAATGCTGTAGCAATTTTTTTTCTGCAGCATTTTTAATAGCAAAAATCTCCAAAAACATCGATTTAAAAAAAAGTTAGTTTGGGCCTTTCTATATAAAGGTACCCGAGTCATATATCAGCAGGCAAACAGCGTCCGATCAGCGGTCGATCATGGGCCACACGGCCGTAAAAGGGTTAAAGATGGCCTAAAAATAATCTAAGAAACCTAGCGTCCGAAAATTGAGTCAAACAACGGCCGTATATGTAATTAAGTTGTATGGCCGCAGTACAGCCGCTGTACGTCCGTTGTATGCCACCAAATTTTTCAAAGCTGTTATTCAACAACAAAAGCAAGCCTCACTCGGCGATGTTAATATTATCGCCACGTTTTTAGGTGCAAAATATTTTTATATATAAAGTTACTTGTTTGAATACAATGCCCCATTAAATTTTCAGTTGTACGGTCGATGTACAGCCCATATTATTTAAAAACGGCCTCTGTACGGCCGCTGTTTGGCCAAAAAGTCCTGCAAACAACCCTTGTAGCGACACTCGTACAGCCGAGAAACATATTTAAAAATAGGCCTTGTAGGGCCGGTGTTTGGCCTTAGTTAAAAAAGTTTTTATTTTTATTCGGGTACCGATTTGAAAATTTTTTTATAATTTCCAGCAACAGAAATGAGAAAACAAAAGTAGTTTTAGCTTTTAGCCAAGACATTGTTAGTTAAAATTATTACATTTCGCTCTATGAATGAAAATCTTTGGTTCAAGAACAATATTTGATTCAGTCTAGATTGAATAATTTGCATCTAATTACGAAAAGTGATAAATTTGAAACTTCTTACAGCTATATTTTTATGTTTTGCCAAATTAATGCGGATCTTTGTGTAGATAATTTTATTACAAAAACAAGTCTATTGTTTTGTCTACCATACTGATTAAGTGAGTGGCACTTAAGGCCAGCAATACATGAAAATTTTTTGAAAATCGAAATTTGAAACATTGATAAATTACTCCTTGGAATTACTTGGAAGCTTTGAAAGTTTGAATTTTTTACTAATAAACCAGGTTCCAAAAATGCTTTATTAAAGTAATAAAATCCTTTTTTCTTTGGGAAAAAAGATCTTGCAATTTTAAAAAATTTTATTTGAAATAAAAAAAAATTCTGGGTCGGATGAGATTTAAGGCTGGACTCTTTGGCTTAAGGCCAGCAATTCATAAAATCAAGAGTACATTTTAATTATTGAAGCGATTTATTTAAAAGATTGAGGGTATATTTAGGCATGTTTTAAGAATACAAAAAAATTGTATGACTAAAAAAATTGTATATTTATGTAGTAATAATTTAGAGTGTAAAGACAGATGTCATCATTTTCATGCATCCTAGCGTCGACGTTATTAATACGCAACAAAGCGAAAACGTTTTTTTATATCTAGGTTACATTCTCTTGAATATGCCAGAGCTCGATTTCCGAAAAACATTTTTTTTTTCGAATTTGGCCTTAAGATCAAAGAAAATCGTAAATTTTTTTAAACGACAACTAAAAATTTTATTCATAAAAATTTTTATCAAAAATTACGCTCTTTCATATGTTGCAAATATTATAAAGTATATGTGTTTAAAATTTTGAGTTGATTGGTTGAAATTAGTTTGAGTTACGATGCACGCCATTTATCAAAATGCAGTTTTGAGAAAAACACGTTCAATTTTTATATATAACATTTTTATATATAAAGTTACTTGTTTGAATACAATGCCCCATTAAATTTTCAGTTGTACGGTCGATGTACAGCCCACTTTATTTAAAAACGGCCTCTGTACGGCCGCTGTTTGGCCAAAAAGTCCTGCAAACAACCCTTGTAGCGACACTCGTACAGCCGAGAAACATATTTAAAAATAGGCCTTGTAGGGCCGGTGTTTGGCCTTAGTTAAAAAAGTTTTTATTTTTATTCGGGTACCGATTTGAAAATTTTTTTATAATTTCCAGCAACAGAAATGAGAAAACAAAAGTAGTTTTAGCTTTTAGCCAAGACATTGTTAGTTAAAATTATTACATTTCGCTCTATGAATGAAAATCTTTGGTTCAAGAACAATATTTGATTCAGTCTAGATTGAATAATTTGCATCTAATTACGAAAAGTGATAAATTTGAAACTTCTTACAGCAATATTTTTATGTTTTGCCAAATTGATGCGGATCTTTGTGTAGATAATTTTATAACAAAAACAAGTCTATTTTGTCTATTTTGTCTATTTTGTCTACCATACTGATTAAGTGAGTGGCACTTAAGGCCAGCAAAACATGAAAATTTTTTGAAAATCGAAATTTGAAACATTGATAAATTACTTCTTGGAATTACTTGGAAGCTTTGAAAGTTTGAAAGCTTCAGCCGGTTTTCATCAAGTCCAAAACTTTGAACGTATTTTTCTCAAAACTGCATTTTGATAAATGGCGTGCATTTTTTGAAAATCGAAATTTGAAACATTGATAAATTACTTCTTGGAATTACTTGGAAGCTTTGAAAGTTTGAAAGCTTCAGCCGGTTTTCATCAAGTCCAAAACTTTGAACGTATTTTTCTCAAAACTGCATTTTGATAAATGGCGTGCATCGTAACTCAAACTAATTTCAACCAATCAACTCAAAATTTTAAACACATATACTTTATAATATTTGCAACATATGAAAGAGCGTAATTTTTGATAAAAATTTTTATGAATAAAATTTTTAGTTGTCGTTTAAAAAAATTTACGATTTTCTTTGATCTTAAGGCCAAATTCGAAAAAAAATGTTTTTCGGAAATCGAGCTCTGGCATATTCAAGAGAATGTAACCTAGATATAAAAAAATGTTTTCGCTTTGTTGCGTATTAATAACGTCGACGCTAGGATGCATGAAAATTATGAGATCTGTCTTTACACTCTACATTATTACTACAAAAATATACAATTTTTTGAGTCATACATTTTTTTTTTTTTGTATTCTTAAAACATGCCTAAATATACCCTCAATCTTTTAAATAAATCGCTTCAATAATTAAAATGTACTCTTGATTTTATGAATTGCTGGCCTTAAGCCAAAGAGTCCAGCCTTAAATCTCATCCGACCCAGAATTTTTTTTTTTAATTTCAATTACAATTTTTTAAAATTGCAAGATCTTTTTCACAAAGAAAAAAGGATTTTATTACTAAAATAAAGTATTTTTGGAACCTGGTTTATTAGTAAAAAATATAAAAACAACATTTTGGAAAAAAATACATTTCATTTTTAACAATTTTTGAGCAAAACTGAAAGAATTTGGGACCTCTTTTTAAAAAAAGATAACAAATATATGCACTGACTGAACGGTACAGTTCAAACTATTTTTATTAAGCGCTATTATTGAACTTTTGATCAAAACAAAAATTAAAACTTCGGAGATATTTGCATCGAAAGTAAATTTTCATAGCGTTAATTTCTCATTTTTAGGTAATGATGGTTTTTAAAAAAGTCGTGTACTAAAAATTTCTACAATTTTACAGATAAGTGAATGTTATTGGTGTAAAAATTACAAAAAATTCTTAGAATTTATTTGGCGAAAAACAATAACAAAACAAACATCCATTTAAAAGAGGCGGAAAGGGCGTGGTCAAAATTATGTATATTACAATTAAATCTAGGTTGCACACAATATGTGTAACAGTGGTTTTATCGAAGGCTGAGGTTAGCTCAGCCGCTCCAGGATCGCTCAAAGGATCCACAAACCTTTGATTAAATAAAAAAAGACGCAGTTTTCAATTTAAAGCTTAATTTTATTTACAATTATCAATCGCTTATTATAATATTTCGACAGCGTAAGGTGGTGGTGCAGTCAGTTGCAGTTGGGTCTGAGTATCCGTAAAAGGGTTAAGAGTGTCAGCTGGTGCTAGTCGGCGGTCGGTTGTTTTTAATATTTTTTTCTCGCTTCGGTACAAATATTTCCAGTATTCGGTATCAGGTTGTCGGTTTCGGGTAATCGGTTTCGGGTAATCGGTATTCGATAAACTGGTTTCTCTGATGCTGCGAGTTCTAGACGGAAGGCTCATTAGGAAAAATACATATATAAATAAAATGATGGGTATAAAGATTGTGGCCCAATGATCAGAATCTGATCCGTGCGACAATCCGGTAGATAGAGTTTAAGCACAGTGCTGCGGCCCAATGATCAGGATCTGATCCGTACCGCAGCCAGCCAGACAAAACCTAAGTAAAAGACTGCGGCTCAATGATCAGAATCTGATCTGTACCGCAGCCAGTATGTATCTGCACGGACTAGTTGTCAGCGCAACCAAAATATTATACAGCAATGCTGTTGTGTGTGCTAAGGCTGAGGCTCAATGACCATAGACTGGTCCGTACCTCGTGCCTGGTGCAATGCACACGCATTGAGCACTTACCTAGACGGAAGGCTGATTAGTGCTGACTCAACGTCACCGTTATATATACTTCGGTGAAGAAACTAGTTGGGAATTATATGATTCCTCTTATATTTTCTTAATGGGGGCTAGTTGAATGGGTCGCCGTTGTTTTTGTGTCATTAATATGTTTGGTTGTTGCGTATATAGGTACTTATTAGTTGTTTGTCTTTCTGTTTTCTTGCAGCTGTCTTACAGTGGTGATCAAGTAAATGTGTAACATGTATAACTTATAGTATAGTTGACAAAATCGTATTAACAGTAATATAAATATTCTAATACAGTTTGTGCATAATATTGTTGTAGTAGATAATACTTATAATAGATAGTACAGTTGTGAAAAAAAGTTATATAAATATTATAATAGTTTATGTATGTAGTAGATATTAAGTACAGTTGTGAGAATCAAAAGTAAAACTCATATATATATATGTTGAAACTGTTGATATATGTAATTAAAAAAAGTTATATAAATATTATAATAGTTTATGTATGTAGTAAGATACTAAGTAGAGTTGTGAGAATCAAAAGTAAAACTCATATATTTATAAATGTTGAAACTGTTTATATATGTAATTAATATTATTGTAACGTCACGTTACATTTGTTAACTGATTTTGACAGAAATCGAGTTCTTAAAGCATTTGGGGCATTTCGTAGGCGAGCTAAGTCTGCGGTCAACCTTAGAGATGCTGGGTTTCAATTTGAAAATAATATATTTCTATTTGAGAGCCTTAATGCTGAAAGACGCAAACTTCTTCAAGCTACAATTGCTTATAAGCGTAATAAGAACATCTATATAGCGTTTCCGTATCGTGGGTCTGTGTTTGTATGGGCAGAGAAGAATGCTGAAAGCATTCGCATCAGAAATGTGGACGATCTACACAGCAGACTTCAAAATGCTAGCTTGGATTCCTTGGCACCAGGCAGTTAATTATAGTTATATTATTTCATTGCTTATTGTTATGAATTGTTTTCTTTCACTCTTACTTACTTTTGTTCTTTATTCTTAATTTTTTAAATTTCATTCTTTTTCTACTCTTACTTTGATCGTCTTTGTCATCTTTCTATTTTTTGATTTGCCTTTAATGATCTCTCTCTTTGAATATCCTTATGTCTGGCTCTAGCGGCCCACCTAGTGGCGCTGAGGAAAATCTTAAGGTATTAGTTCAGGTATTGTGCAAACAATGTAGTTCCTCAATGTGGTTCATTTTAATGCTCGCAGCTCAAACTTGGCCAAACTGGAATTATATTTTTAAACTTATGTACAGTGTTGCGCAAAACAATAGCAACAAAATAAGTGCGCTGCAACAAAATCGTGTATCTTTTTTAATATTGGGGGGACACAAAAATTATTATAGGAATCAAAGCATATATTCATATATCATAAATAAAATAAATCAAATTCAAATTTGGTTTTATTTTTTTTTAATTAAATTTTAAATTAATGTGGCTACATTCAATTTGTCTGAGAGCAAAACAAAAGCAACAAAACTTGAAAAATGTAAAAAGAGAACACAAGTTCGAAGAATTATTGGTAAAAGTTCCGTTATTGTAAAGCACGTATTGTTTGTAGGTCATAAACATTTAAGTTTAGTTTTTTTTTTGTGCTAGTTGTGACATTGACTGTTCCATTTATAATGGTACGTTTTAAATACTGTTAAGCTCTTAAATTACAAATTATTTCCGAATATAAAAATGAAAATTCGCAAATATCTAACGTGAAACAGTTTGATATTAATCGGTCAATATCAGAATAAAAGACGTAACAACGGTACATTAAAGAGGGCGACTGCGGAAAACATCGCTGCGTGATGACAGGACCATTTGTGGTGTGCTCAAATGAAATGCATTTGCCACAGCCAAAGAGGTTGTTCGGATACTTGATTTAGATATTCACCACAGCACTGTTTGAAGACGAGCCGTTGAGAACGATTAAAGAAGTTACAGACCGGCAGAGAAACCTTTGCTTACAGCTAAGCATAAAAAACAAGGTGAGGTGTTACAATTTGAACAATTCTGTCTGAAATTGTGACAACTAGTTGCAATATATTGTTTTTTAGACTCAGTCTTCCAAAAATGCACCTAAATTGCACCGTTCAAAAATCGAAAACCGTTTTTTTAGCGATGAATCAAAGTTCAACTTGATTAATTCAGATGGTATGTGCACGGTACGGCGCTACCCAGGCACACGACTTAAAGCCCGAAACTGCAAAATAAATTTTGAACACGGATGCGATGGCATTATGGTCTGGACTTCTTTTTCCTATAATGAAGTTGAACCATTTCGAAAAATCGATGGCATTATGGATCGACTTGTATATAATGACATTTTAGAAAGCAAGATGCGACCACATTCAGAGTGGAATATGTCGCTTCAGTGAACGTTTCAGCCCGATCATGACCCGAAGCACACTTCAAAGCTCATCAGAGATTACATAAGAGGCAAAGGGATTCAAGTCCTTGTATAGCCGGCACAGTCACAATCCCATTGAAAATCTTTTTGGGATTTTGAAGGTAAAAGTTTCAGGTCAAAGGTTTCCCCAATAAGACTGCACTGTATGAAGCGCTGAAAGTAAATTGGGAACATATACTAATACTAACATATCTACTTTAATAGAGTCGATGCCGCTCAGCTGTGCAGCGGTTATCAAGAATAATGGATCTTACACCAAATATTAATTATGTTGCTTTTGTTTTGCTCTCAGACAAACTGAGTGCAGTCACATTAATTTTAAATTTAATAAAGAAAACAAAACCAAATTGGAATATGATTTGTTTTTAATATGATGTATGAATATATGCTTTGCTTCCTATAATCATTTTTGTGTGTCCCTAATATTTAAAAAGATACACGATTTTGTAGTAGAGTATCGATTTTGTTGCTATTGTTTTGCGCAACACTGTATATCTGATAAAAATAATAAAATACTTGTTTCTTGCGTGTAAAATCCGAATAAATGTCTTTCTGTTGAGTCGTTGTTTGCTGTATTGACTGATTATATTGTTGAATATGACCTATATGAACAATTTATCAAAACAACTATTGTATGAAAAAACATCGTCCTCAAATTTATCAGTTATCAATGATACTACACTAACGCGGTTTTCCAATGACACCGCCCCTAGTCTTCTCGACTACTTTATTGTATCTGATCCGTCGATAATTTCGATTTTTAGTCAATTATATTTTGTATCTGACCTCGATTTAATTTTGTATTCTTTAAGTGTCAGTCTATCTCGTTTAATTATCCCTAATACTTTTTCATATCGTGACTTTAAGCACATTAATTGTCTGTCTCTATTTCGTGATATTTCCATGGTTTCGTTTAATGACTGTTTGCTTCACACTGACACCAATAATAAGCTTAAGTAACTCATGGATCCAATCAAATTTCTTGATAAACATGCTTGATAAACATGTCCCGTAACGTAATTGTAAAGTTGAAAATATGTCTCGTCCTTGGTTTACACAACATGTTGTAGATGCATTAAAAAAAAGAAACAAGTATCGACATACATGGCGGAAATATCCGTCATCTTATAACTGGGAAATCTATAGACTGGCGAGAAATGTAGCTGTTCTTTTAACGAGACAGGCTAAAGCTCGGTATTTCTCTACTAAACTTGAACTCTCTCTTCCAACGAAAACACTTTGGAACAACATCAAAAAACTTGGAGTTTGCAACAAAAATAGCACAGATTGCACTTTAGATCCCGTAGTTCTCAATAATTTTTTTGTTGAAAATGCTGCTCCATCTAACAATAACATATTTCCCCTATGTAGTCGGTCTATGCAACAATCTTTTTGTTTTTCTCCTGTAGTTGAAATAGATGTAGGTAAAAGTTTATCACAGATTAAATCGAATGCTATTTCAGAAGATGGCCTTCCCATCAAGTTTACTAAACTTTTGTTGCCACACATAATACGCCTTCTAAGGCACATTATTAATTTTGTTGTATGCCATCTTCATTCCCCGACCAGTGGAAAGTTGCCATCGTTCTTCCTGTAGCAAAAAAGCAAAACCCTTTTACTATCAATGATTTTAGGCCCATTTTAGTTTGTGAGAAACTTATGGCTCAACAAATTACCAATTATTTAGTTGATAAAAAATCTGCTGTCCCCTTTTCAATCTGGTCTTAGGTCAGGACATGGGTGTTCTTCTGCTGTGGTTAAGGTTATCGATGATATACAACAGGAATATGGTGCTGGCTTCATAACGCTTCTGTGATTGCTAGAATTTTTTAAAAGCTCTTGATAAAGTAAAACATCAACACTTATGTTGTAAGCCTGATTATTTATTTGGATTCTGTGACATGCTGTTAATCTTATGTCCATTTATTTGTGTAAAAAGTAAAAGTTGGTCAATTGTAGTGTCCGACTGAAACCGAATCCGAATATTCGGCCATTTTATAATATTTGGCTGAAACTGAAGCCGAAACTGGTTATTAATATCAAAATTTAAGTTTTTACAAACAATTTTGAAGTGAAAACTTTTTCAGGCGCGTTGACCGATTTTGGTAGAGGGTTAATCTTTGGTTTGCGTCATCGTCTTTTTCCGAGTAACACTCGACATCAATACAGACAGCAAAAATAACAAGATAGGAAACTTAGTAAACATAACCTCAAAAAATGTTTGCATGTATTTGTGCAAAAAAAATCAACCCTGATCGTCACTCTTGTTCTTAAAACTTATTATTAATTCGCTTTATATTAGTCTATATATGCTTTTAAAGTTTGGCAATTTCTGCAGTTGTTGTATTTGTCAGCATTTTTGAAAAATTTGCTTTTATTTAAACTCCCGCTAATCATGATGAGATTTAAAAATTGAACGATCTTCTTCTTTTTCTGGGTTTTTCTGCTGGAACTTCGCTTGGAAAAATAATAAAAATAATGCATGGATTGAGTGTTTTAAAATTTTTATCTTTAAGTTGTGATAAAGAATATGTTGAACATTCAAATAATTACATGCATGCTCTTATTTTATTATATACCCTCCAGGAAATGTGAGCATTCCCGGATGTTTCCAGGAAACATTCCATGGAATGTAGGAAGCATTCCCCTTTGTTGCACACTCAATTGCTTTTTTAACATAGCATGTCATTAGAGGGAAACATTCCTCCCCGCTGTGTTACAAAGTCATGTGGAAACATTCCTCTCCCTTGTTATGAAAATGGATTCGGCCAGGATTCGAACCCGGGACCCCTGAGCGACAGTCGAGCTCGCTACCACTAGACTATCGAATTCTACAATAAGCGGATAGAAAACAATGATATTAATATTTTCTAAAGAAGCGGTTTGGAAACAATATAAATACAAAACTACCCTTAAACTTCCAAAAGATACGGTGGGGAGTGTTTCTTTATCACTTTTAGATGGAAGCCTTCCGATTTTTCCTGGAGGGATATCGTCAAACAAAGTTTGACAATTTTTACACAAGTTGTATTTGTCAGTGGCTTTTTATTTTCACCACTGCGGCATTTTATTTTCAGAGTTGCCAACTATCATTGTTTTATTAATAAATTTTTTCATAAAGGGTGTGTGTCAAAAGGAAACTTTTCAGTCGTGGTAAGATAGAAAATATCAGGTTGAATAAAATGTGAGTGTGTTGAAATAAATTTGTCTTTTTTGCTGTGTCAAATGAACGATGAAATTTTGACAGTTGCAAATTTTGACGTTTCACATATCGGTCGTATTTTAGCGCAAATATTTTATTTAATTTGCAATTTATTCAATTTGCGACATATTTAATTCGAGTGCTTGTACTTGCAACTTATTTCGTAAACTTGTTATATTGTAAATTTTAAAACATAAGAAATAACAAAATAATAAAAAAAAAATAACAAAAGTGCTTCAGTTTTTGTGTGCGTGTGTGTGGGCCAACGATCTCCCGGTACATCAGCAAGTGCAACAAAGTTAAATTGGCTTTCTTTGCTGACGAACGTCCTCCAAGTGCCACCACCAGCAAGTGCAGTGCAAAATTTGTTGCTAGCCAACATCATCCAAGTGCCATCACCAGCAGCACAAGCAAGTCCAGCGCAAATTTCCTGATTCTTTTGCTTGCCAACGTTCTCCGAGAATCGCCACGAGCAGCACCAGCAAATGCAGCACAATTGAATTGACTAGTCAACTCTCCAATATTTCAGAAGCACCATTTCAGCATGTCTCAAGCGCAGAGGCAAATTTTTGTCATTATACTCCGGAGTGAATTAAATAAATTGAAAGCGGAGAATTTACGCTTCATTTGCTTGTGCTGCTGGTGATGGCACTTGGAGGATGTTGGCTAGCAACCAATTTTGCACTGCACTTGCTTGTGCTGTTGGTGGTGGCACTTGGAGGACGTTCACCAGCAAAGAAAGCCAATTTAACTTTGCTGCACTTGCTGATGCACCGGGAGATCGTTGGCCCACACACACGTACACGAAAACTCAAGCACTTTCGTTATTTTTTTGAAGTGAAAACTTCTTTAGGCGCGTTGAACGATTTTGGCAGAGGGTAAATCTTTGGTTTGTGTCACCGTCATCATCCTTTTGCGAGTTACTCTCGTCATCAATACATACAGCGATTAGGTTTTTAAATGACGCTCTTGGATCTTGACTACAAGGCGCTCAGCAAATGTAGCAAGCAACCATCAAAAAGTTCCTCTGCTGACGCACCGTTTTTTTCCCTCCCTTTGCTCCGCTGCGAAACATTGAATTTTACTGTTTTTTCAATGTATGTGTAGAGCTGCTGTAGGCTAAGATAAAATATATTTAAAATTTTTGATATTTGGTTTTTGTTTGACTGGCCATGAAGTCCCTTTTGATGCCACCACTCATGGTACAACTAGACAAGGTAGTGTTAGGGCTGAATGTGTTCTCTTTCTTAGTGACCGTAACTGTCAAACTCAGCCATTTTGGTATTTTGGCTAATTTTTGATTTCACATTGCATTCTCATTGGTTGCAGATTGTATTTTTTATGAAATGTCAACTTCGTTTTAACAGTTTCGGTCACCGGCACTCCACCCTAACACAACCTTGTCTAATTTTGCCATTCCACCACTTGAGATTTTGCTGCCAGGCAAACAGAAAACATAGCAAGCAAAATGCGGTTTATTTTCCGACGCCGATTCGTTCATCCGCTCTAACGTTGCGCAACCGCTGTGAACCTTTCCATTCTCACTGCGTTGTTGTTGTAGATTTGCCATGTAATTGTTGTTGTACAGTTAGCTGGAATTTTTTAGACTTTTTTGTAGATACAGTCGGCATATGACAACTGATATATTTTAGATAAGAGTTTAAATCAATTTTTGAAATTTTGTATAAACGGCTGAAACGTTTTCTTTTAACTAAATGTACTACCGTATTTTAATTATATGCATATAATTCATATCATTTATTTAAATTATTTCATTATTAAATTAATTTAAAAATTTAAATCTTATTTTTATCTTTTTATATAGTAACACAATAAACATTAACGCTATATATAGATTGTGTTGTGTATTAAAATAAAAATACATAAGAAATAGATATAGTATATACATTATGTATGATTTAACATAAAAAATATACTTAGACAGTTTAACTGCCTAGTGTTGTAACTTGAAAACGCAAACCAACGACAAGCACGAAACGAAAAGCAATAGAACTTCGTATAGAAAAACTGTTGCTTCTCGTGTCTTACTTTTCGTTTGTTTGCATTTTCGATTTACAACATTAGGCGGTAAGAAATAGAACGCTTGTGATAAGCAGTCTGTAATTATTCAATTACAACTGTAAACATAAATTTATTTTGCAGGTTTTTTGTATAAGTGCTTTTATGTACGTATATATTAAGAGTAAAAAAAATACTTCGATTGTCATTTGTCGACTGTAGCTACAAAAACACATCTACAAAAAAATTCAAGCTAATTGCACAACAATAATTACCAAGCAAATCTACAACAAAAACGCAGAGAGAATGACATGATCACAGCTGTTGCACAGCATAAAAAGGGATGAATCGAATTGGCGGCGAAAAATAAATAGCACTTTGCTTGCTATTTTTTCTGTTTGCCTGCCAGCAAGATCTAACGAGAAGACATTAAAAGAGACTTCACGACAATCAAACAAAATATAAATATGAAAAATTTAAATTTAAGTTTATTTCAGCAGTTAGCTCTGAAGTCTCTTTTAATGCCCCCCTCCACTTGAGATCTTGCTAGCAGGCAAACAGAAAAATAGCAAGCAAAGTGCTGTAAATTTTCCGCCGCCAATTCGGTTCATCCCCTCTAACGCTGCGCAACCGCTGGGATCTTTTCCTTCTCTTTGCGTTGTTGTTGTAGATTTGCTTGGTAGTTATTGTTGCACAGTAAGCTTTAATTTTTTGTAGATGTTTATTTGTAGCTACAGTCAGCATATGACATCGAACTATTTTAGAAAACAGTTTATACATATGAATTAAAGAGTATATATAATATTGGGAAAACTATATTGTATCGGAATATATGTGTTACTGTATCGGAAAAACATATATATATACATATTATAGATCAAATAAATATGAATAATTTAGCTCATTGAGGAAATTTAAAGAGTATTTATGTATATTTATATAATAACAATTACGTAATAAACCAGCAAAATAAATTAATATTTTCAGTAGTAATTGGATAGCTAAAGTCTGCTTATCCTAAGCATTCTATTTAATAAACTGTTTAGCATCAATTTCTTATATGAATTAAATATAATTTATATGCTATAGATATTTCTTAATTTTAGAATAATCTAATTTTTAATACACAACGCAATATAGATATGGTGTACATGTATATTGTGTTAGTATTATGAAATAAATAAGCTTTAATTTTTATATTACTTCAGTAATGAAATAATTTAAATAAATTACTTTAATTATATGTATTTTTGATATGGTAACACTTTTGCTTAAAAGAAACAGTTTCAGTAATATATAAAAAATTTAATAACTTGCTATAAGCTCTTAACAAAAATAATTCTAATTTCATATGCCGACTGTAGCTACACAATTAGAATTCACAACTTCTACAAAAAATTTCCTGCTAACTGCGCCAACAACAATTACCAAGGAAATCTACAAACAGGGACTCACAGAGAAGAACAAGATCATAGCGGAACTCTTAGATCGTTTAGAACTTTTTGATTTTTATCCGCGCTTTCGCACATCCTACATATCCGTCCGACCTGTCAAATCCATCCTATATGTAGGATAGTCCTAAACCCCCTATTAGCAATAAAATTCTTATATAGCAGTAAGGTGGCAGGACAACGTCTTCCAGGGAATACTAATAACTTATATATAGGTTTTCGCCTCGGTCGGCAGTCCCCTCATTGCTATACTTTTTTTTAACTACACAGGAAATCTTTGATTACAAGAAAATAAGAAAAAGAAAATAAACCATATATAGATAGATCAATGAAAGTAATAAAACTGCCTTAAAATATCGTTTTAAAAAATAAACATGTCGAGCTTATCCTCAAAGAAAACAATACCCATAAGATTTGGAACAAAAGGCACATATAACAGCCCTAAAAACTAAAAATGTGAATGAATAAAAGAGTTTGCAAAAACAGGATTATTTTGTTGTGACAAGCAAGAAGTTGGAAACGCTAAAACAACAAAAAAGATTAACCGTCAACAGACTGAGCTGTCACTTTTGCCACTTTATAACTGGGCATGATGCACCAATGAGATATTAACACACTCACACTATGCAACAAAGCAAAGTTGCAGAGGACGCTTTTGTTTCTCATGTGATTTGCTATTTTTGTTGCTACTTTTTAGCTATCACATTCTACGTTGCCGCTGCTGTCAAATAGTAGCGCGCTATATGTTGACAGATGCTCAGTGCAACAGAGTGTGTTATCTCGATGTCTGAGTTTAGATGCGTTTTTTATGAACTACTTCGACCATCACTATTCACACTCGCGAGATAATGTAGTAGAGGGCATAAAGAAAAACAAAACTACCATTCATTTTTTTGACATTTCCTACAATTGACAACCAACAATGTTTGAATAGTGACAAGCAATCAAAAATGCTGCTATGTAACTCTTAAAGTTAAATGATGTTGGTAATTGATAGTGTTTGCCGAGCACACACAATAGAAGTTAATTATTTTTTTAAGCCCCGCACACTCTATATCTCTATCTTTATCTCTGTAACATCTTTTGGTGGTTTTTTGTGCTCTCAACCGTCAATTTGATTTTAATTGAAACTTGTTTTCACTATTTGGGCGGTCGAGTCAGATCCGATCCTTAAAGTAGCCTTTTTATTTATTTTTTTTTTTATTTACTTATTAACTGACAATTTTTTACACTCTCAGCATTTTGAATACAATAGCTAGAATGAAAAATAGAGTGAAATTTGGGTGAGCAGCAGGACGATCAATTGACAATTAACTGAAGCGTTGATCACACCCTTGTCAGTTGTCATTTTCGCTAGGTTGTTATTGTTGTTTTCTTTTTTAATAAGGCCTGCTTTTTTTGGTATTACTTTTTTCGCTTGTTCTTTTTGTTTTTTATGATATAATGATAAAAGTTACGATATTGAAGTTTAACATTGATTGTCATGAATCAATTTCAGACAAAATCACAATCACTCTACATTAATAATCGATGCTATCAACAGGATCAAATTGACGGCATGTCCCTGTTTAACTCAAATTTACTTTTGCATTTTTTTAATAATGTCAGCATGTTTTCGGGATGAAATAATTAAAATATAGAAAATATCAATGGTTGAGCTTATTTTAGTGATAGGTGCACGTTTTGATAAAAATGAGTTAACTGCACTTTCCAAGTCTTATAAATAGTGTCTATCTTGGGAAAGTTTATTAGAAGTGACCAACAAGTTGGCAAGACGCTGTTAGAATTGGTGTTATGTTACTTAAAATTGAATGGATGTGAGGCAAATGTGTTAAGCGCACTTACAATATTTTGACTAAAAGAAATGTCTATAACTCTTAGATCGACCCAAAAAAAAACCGAAGGGTCTTTTTTTAGAAGCATGTTGAAAAAAAACTTCAATGATATCTCAAAAGCCCTCAAAACTGAAATTTTCGATATTATTTTTCGATAATATTAACTTTTAGGCACTGCTTGCCTTCAATTTTCGAAAATTTTGACCGCATAAATAAAGTTCGTTTTCATAAATATATCAATAGAGAATGAGATGATCGATGGCTTACATTTATGTTTTCGAGATCACTGAACACGATAGGACTTTTTTTGTTCTTGTACAGTCAGGATTTCTTTTAATATTCAAGCAAAAACACTAAATTGAATTGAACTGAATTGAACAAAACATTGAATTGAACAGAACAACTGATGAATTTTCACGTTCAATACTTGACAGTAAATGGTTTAACTTTTTTTTACCAAGCCAAAATATCCGTCTTTTTAGCCCATTAAAAGAGATGATAATTATGAAAACCTTGTAACTTTTAACCCTTTCTTTTCCAAGATATGATCTAAATAATATAGAGAAATAAAATACAAGAAAATATATGTATTCACCCATTTCACATTGAATTGTAATATCAGTTACACTGGCCATTTTCGATCTGGCTCAAATTTTATTCTAAAATTGGTTTATTGTTTAGAAAACCAAATCCGGAGTATGAGATTTTAATTCTTTTTTTTTTTTTGCGCACCACAGGAATGCAAATTCCATAGGGTATATTTTGAGACAACGTAGCTCAGTTAATTCAAATTTTCGTAAATAGGGTGCCATTGGAAGGGTTATTGGCATATTTTTTAGGGAAAAATATAAAACTTTTGAAAAAATTGCACTAAACTGACCCATTATTAATTTCAAAGTTTAATACCATGCCAGCAACAGGCACTTTAATTTTTTTTTTTTAATTTTTTATGATAATTATTATACGTTCCACTACTTTTCCAGCGATATAAAATTAAGGTCTGCTCTTGAAGGGTTCAGTTGTTATGGCGTAAAACGTGAAGTGTAAAGGAATTTTCAGTACAAATTACACTAGCGTGTATTTCAAAATTAAACAATTTACAAGTCCAAATCTAATGTATTTCATTGTAATGTATTTTATTTTAAAAAAAGAATTACAATTATACATAATTATAATACAAAGTCAGCAACACTAGCAACATAGGCTTTCTGCTTCAATCTAATGTAATGTAATAATGAAGGCTCTGCAGTGGTGCCTTGTTCGGAATTATGTAAATTTCTTGTCTTGGACCTTCAAGCAGCCACAGTTTTTCATGGTTGTTATAATGACTATTCTTGAGGACACGCATTATTATTCAGAATAATTATGAAGACACTGACCGAAATTTCACGTCCGACAGGTTCGACGTGTTTACAGCAGCACTGCTTTAAACTAATCAGAAATAATTTTCAGAAATTTTTCATGTCGTATTGATCCAATCAAACGCAATGCTCCCATTTTTAACTTTCTTTTTCAGCATTTTGATCATATCTTGCAAAAGAAAGGCTTAAAAATTGCAAGAATTTTTTTTTTTTATTTTTTTTTTATTTATTTATTTAATCAATGGTATGTTGACCTTACTGGCTATATGCTTAATATATAAGTATGTACATGCAAAGTAATAGATATTACACTTTAATATATTGAATTTGGGTAAAATCCAAGAGTGAAGAATTAGTGTAGATTGTAAAATCTAATTCCAACCAATAGAATATACATTTGATAGATTATTAAATTCTCGCAAAGTTCTCACGATTGGTGAATTTGAAGCATAATTTGTTCTGTGCACTCCAATATTTCATGATTATCGTCTCTTTTGATGGGCTTAAAAAATGGCTATGTTGGATTGGTAAAACAAAAAGTTAAATCACTTCCTGTCAAGCATTAAACGTGAAAATTCATAATTTGATTTTGTCAATTTAGTGTTTTTGCTTGAATTTTAATAGAAATCTTGATCGGAAAACAGTCCCATCGTGTTCAGCGACCTTGAAAACAAAAATTAGATCATGAGATAGACCATCGATCATCATAATCTTTATTGATATATTTTTGAAAACGAACTTTATTTTTGTGGCCAAAATATTCGAAAATTGTAGAAGAATATCAGTGCTAAAGGGTTATTATTTTGGGACAACAATTTCAGTATGTGCTTTTGATGTCATTTAAGCTATTTTTTAACATATCTCAAATAGATACTAAAAAGTTGAAGTGAAAATTTACTGATACTATTTTCACTGAAAAGTACTGGACTGATTTTAATGAAAAAAGTTTAAAAATATCATAATTGCGATCATATGTGATCATTGTGAGAGCATCTTATAGGGGTATTTTCCTGTCGATATTTTAATAATAAGTATATTTAACTAAAGCGTTAAGTTATTTAAGAAATCATTCGTTCTGCCACTCATTGTATAATCGAATATTTTTACGCATTTGTGTTGCGGGAGTTTCAATAAATTCCATGTTGCCCTCACTCAGCAAGCTAGCATATATTTGTATTTTTATTTACCCAGTGTGCCATACGGATCCGTTTCGAATTCCAGACGTAGTTGCGTTGCGCTTTTGTAAGTTGCGCTTAAACTTAAAACTTTGAGAAGTGTAAAATTTTGTGAAACATTTATTTTGATAAGGTGCATCATAATCAATCAAAAAGTCGATTTAGAATATTTGTAACCTACGGCTTTTTTGATATCATATGACGATATGTTCATTGGGGCGTATCGAATTACAATTTTTTTCGAATTTCATATTCTAAGAGACCTCAAAAGTTGAATTGAGTGGTCAGGTTTTGATCTCTTCCTCTCCCGCGGGGACAAAGTTGTTTTTTGAGAAAAACAGTAAAAAATCACGATCTCAAAATGCTTTCATTTTTGTAAGAAAAACTACATATGTGTTAAAGAAAAAGTAAATATATACTTTAACTTACAATATTTTGGCAAACACTCTTGGATTTTACCCAAAATGTCCTGTGTGAAGGATATTCGAATCTTAAAGTACACTCAAGATAGCACAGAAGTTTTAATTGTTATCTGATTGTTTAAATTTTGGTGATATTGATTACAGTGTTAACGTTTTCCTTACATATGGCGAACTAATAATTTCTATATTTTTCGCATATGCATTTTCTAGTTTTGAAGAAATGTATACTTGAATGCAATTTTTTAACTTTTTTTAAAAAAATGAATATAAGCTTTTATATCTCGGGCACCGGAAGTGGTACGGAAGATAATTTTCTCAATACTGATTCTGCAAATAGTTTTGAACGAAACTCTGTCTAAAAATATCTTTTTTAAATCAGCAGGAAAAGGCCACAATTTTTTTTCTTATTTTGATATTTAAAAAAGTTATTCAAACATGAAATGTAACAATCTTATTCATATCTCCTTTATGGTTACCATTTAATTAAAACACTTCTTACCAACAACTGTTTAGTCAATTGAGACAAATCGAATGACAAGCTCAGAAACTCAAAATTTTAGTAAAACATATTTGTGAATGCTGAGTTGAGGTGTTTAACGAAATACTAAAATTCATGCTAGGACAGAAAATATTTTAAAAAATCGAAATAGGAAAACAAATCGTGGTCTTAACCACGTGGATATATATAAAGAATCTAAATTAAGGAAATTATCTTCGGGTACCACTTCTAGTGCCTTAGATATAAGACCTTATATTAATTTTTTTGAAAAAGTTAAAAAATTCAATTCAAGTATACATTTCTCAAAAACAAGAAAATGCATATGGAAAAAATATGCAAATTATTAATTCGCCAAATTTAAGGAAAACGCCAACACAATAATCAAAATCGCCAAAATTTAGACAGTCAGATAGGAATAAAAAGTTCTATGCTAACTCGAAAAAACCTTTAGATTCGAATATAATTCTCACAGGACCTTTTGGGCAAAAATCGAGAAAGTCATTGGCGGAAAGTGTTTGGCGGGATATTGTTAATTAAAGTATTTATTTATTTTTACTTTAAGACATATATAGTTTTTCTTACAAAAATCAAAGCATTTTGAGATCGTGATTTTTTACTGTTTTTCTCAAAAAACAACTTTGTCCATGCGGGAGAGGAAGACATCCTTATTTTTTCCTAAAATTTTATTTGGGAGATCTTGACCACCCTATGCAACTTTTGAAACCACTTAGAATACGATCTAAATTTTTCGATACGCCCAAATGTTCATTATGTATTTTATATTTTTTGAAGAGTATACAAAAATACTTTTTTTAGGATAATTTATAAATAAAGCTGACCTAAACCATTCATTTTTAAACAGTATTTTGTGCCCGTTACTGTAATTCTGTGTTCATTTTACGCGGTTTTTTGCGATGGCGACACCGCTCTCATGTTTTTTTTTTCACAGAAGCGGCTGAAAAATATTGAATTATGTTTGTATTTAATTTAATACATTTATTTATTTAATATTCAGTATTTTTCAGCCGCGTTTGCGAAAAAAAAATTGAGAGTGATGTCCCAATCGCGACAAAAACGCATAATATGAACACGGCCTAATAAGTAACGATACCATTTCATTTACCCTTTCTTCAGAAACACTTTTCAATACGTATTCTTAAGTAAAAAAATTTTTCTACGAATTTATACGTAATTTGCAGCCACGAATAGAATTCGTAGAATGGACGTAGTTTGGTACACATTTCGAATATTTTATTCGTGTTCTTACAAAAACAAACGTATATTGTACGAATACATTTACGAATGATCCTTATACCTAGTTACGAAAAAAACCTTCTGTTCGGCTGGGGCTTAAACCGGCTCCGCGGGCCACGTACTCTTCCAGTATGATACGGCCACCTTGCAATCACACATTTCCATATATTCGGTAATTGTTCGACAAACCAGTCTGAACGATTTCAGTTGTAAATTTTTTAAACTCAACTAAGACCAAGTACCTTCTACGAATAATAAACACGGCCACCCACTAATGAATTTTTTAGTAAATACTAAGAACGTTATGAAAGAAATAACGAAGTTATTCCTACGAGAAATTGACGAATGCTAAGGAATGATATTCCTTAGTAGTCGAAGATCATTTTTCGTAGCAACAGATAGCAAAGGGCATTTAATTCAATAACGGATATAAACTTTGACGATATACAAATTTATGGTTTAAAGTCCTTGTACACAAGCAGAAGACAAAGTAAACACATTTTATAAAAAATTAATGTTTTCCCAAAAGTCGGATCGTTTTTCTATCATAAATGTGATTTAATATGGGTTTTTAATTTTTCTTAAACTTAATAAAATGACAACAATCCTGCAAAATTTCAATTTAAGAAAGTTTCAGCGATCTAGGCGAGAGCAAAGCTTCTAATTCAAAAGCGAAAACAAAATTAGAAAATTTAAGAAAGTAGGCCAATTTTGGATCAAGAACTAATTTTTGAAAAAATCTTGTATCATATTAAGCCAACTTTTTTACATTAGAATTTGTTTTAGTCAAAACTTTTTTTTATATTAACGTAAATAGGAAACTCGATTGGGAACAACAATTTTATACTTCTTAAAATTCACATTATTTATCGGCTCCCACCCAGTTTGAAAATTTTCTGGATTTTTTTACGCGTCACGTGCTTATATTAAACCAGGATTTATAATCAAGCCTTGCCGGGAGGTTCTAGAATATTTTAAGAAAATTTGTGAAACCCACAACAAATTTTATATATATGTACGTACCTCTTTATTTAGTTATTCATACTTTTTGAATTAAAAAAAAATGAATTTTTAAATCATTCAGATAAAAGGTATGTTTCCGTACTTGATTGTAGGAACTTGCAAGCTGCTAGAACTGATTCATGTTGGAAAAATAATAAGTAGATTGGTGTGAATGCGGTGTGAGATCCGGTGAAAAATATCTCCCTAAGCATTAGGGGAGCATTTTAAGAATAGCCACAACTCAATTTTTTAATTTTTGCTAATGAAATGGATGTTGTCCTCCTAAATCCAAATCTGAAAAATTTCAGTCCGCTCGAAATTGGTTTAGAAGGCTGTTAAGACTTGCCTCAAATGAGGCGATTCACTTGCCTCATTTTGACGTCTACAGACAAAGGGAAAAGCGGGAAGGTGACATGTTACGTGAGACAAGAATTTTAAAAATTTTAAAAATTTTGCGACTCATTTTGACGTACGTAAGAGTGAAGTTTATTATATAGAAATTTTTGCTCTTTTTAGTATGTTCTGGCTCGTATTAATTTTGTTTATTCATTGTTGTTCGCAAATTAATATTCTTTAAATAGTGAAAACTTGAACATTTAATAGTTCAAAAGAAAACAAACGAAAAAAAAACAATAAACGCCAAAGTGATGCAGCCTCAAAGTGACGCAATAGTTTGTGTGTGAACACCTGATAGCTAACTTATGTCAAAATGAGGCAAGTAAGTCGCCTCATTTGAGGCAAGTCTGAACGGCCTCTAGGAGTTAAAGGCTTCTAAAGTTTAAAAATGGCCTACAAATTTAGTTTTTCCAACAAAAAAAATATGGTTTAACATTAGGAAATTTGAGTATTCTTATTTTAAAAGTTGAAAACTTGGGAGCTCAATAGTAATTAATGCGATTTAATTTAGGGATATAGGCCTCACATTATTTAATTTATTAAAATATTTAGAATATTTACTTAAGTAAAAAATTACCGAAATGTATTACATGACAAAAAAACAAAATAAAATTTTTAAATATTTCGAACATGATACGAGAAAGGTTTTTACACCATCTTTAAAATATATTAGATTTTCTTATGTGTACAAGCGTGTGTCAACGGGTGTAGGTGCGTATCATGTTTTCAAAATTGGTACTTTGGTAATTGGTAATTAAAAAATCGTAGTAAATAGCATTATATAGGTTACATTTTGTTTATATTCATTCCAGATTCCTTTATGACTCTCCCACCCTCCTAGAACAAATCCTGCGGACGCACATGTCAATCATCATAATTATTTCAAAATTTTGACAATTAGTTCCATTTGGTTTGAAAAATTATGTAAGGAAGTTATTTAAAACAAAAATAGGTATAGAATTGTATTTCGTATCCCTTATTCATTGAAAAAAAAAATAAAGAATATCATAACAACTTGAAAACTGCGTTTAATGTTAACGTTCTATTGTTTTGACGGATTTATAACGGGTTCCAAACGGGTCCGTCGAAACATAAAATTGCTTATTCCGCACTGATTTACTCGCAAAGGGTTCGAAACTGATCCGCATCCATTTTTGTGCACAACTAGTATAAGATAAATTATGTTCACATTTAAGAATAATCTTAACAAATGTAAGTTTTTTTATTTTATCTGTTTTTTAATAATTTTTTTTTTAAAGAAACAATAAATTTTCGTTTACTAAATAACGCCTTAAAAAATCAGACTTAACAAATTTAATCTTAATTTTTGTTGAGATTGTTCAAATTAATATTACATAAATAAAAAAAAATAAAAAAAAAATCAAATAAATCATTAATAATTCCATTGCAAATCAGAAAATTATTAGGATATGACAATTGGAAAATGAGACTTAACATAAAATAAATATTAAATAGCAATAAGAAGAAATTCAGAAAAGAGGATAGGAGTGAATTAAGAGAAATATTCTAAAATTAAATGCTTGAAGACCTTAATATATGAGACACTCTTAAAATTGTTAGTAAGTAAAAACCATAGTATTTTCTCGCTGACAAAAAACCATCTACTGGAGTTTTTAAAATTGTACTTCGGAATAACGAAGTTCATGCTTGCGCTCGATTGAAAGAATTGTAGCTTTCCAAAAAGTTAATTAGTACAACGCAAGTGTATGATTCTATGCAAAAACAAAGGCAATTTCTTGCATCAAGGTAATTGGGTAGGTTTCGATCTAATACTTTAAAGGAAAAGAATGATATATGATCAAACTTCTTGAGAACCGTAGATATATCGCACTGCGTTATTGAAAGCGGCTAGAAGTTTGCTCAAGGATCTCGAATCGAGTTTACTAAATACAACTTCCGAATATGTTATTATTGGAAATAACAGCTGCGAGACGAATTTCTTTTATGTTTCGACCAGTACCAATGCTTGTCATTCTATTGTAAGACATAGTAGTTTTTGCTTAGGCATGAATAATTGTGATCTTTCTCAAGACAGGAACGAGTTGATCCGATAACCAAAATTAGTGGCTTTACTGACAATGCCCCCTAGAAATTAAATACATTCAATAATAAATATTTAGTTATATATAAAGAAAGGAGTTCATTCAAGGATTGTCTTTTTACACCGAAATAATATGATTTTATTTTTTTCTCGGTTAATTATATGAGACCTAATCTTACCGTCGCTGCTCATACTGCCATCCTCTGGCGACATGTTGTAACTTCACTGTCGAAACGAACATCGAAGCGAAGTTTTCGATCTGGCAGTAAGTTGTTATATTTTCGTTCGACATTTGATTTGTTTCGAAGTTATGTTCGAACATTTAACAGCTACACGGAAGCTTTTTTTCTGATACTTGGCATGCTAAATACGTGAATCAAAATTTTTAAAAATTGTTTTATTAATAAAAAATTTCATTTAAACTAAAAATGATAAATTCTTTAATTTCAACAAATAACATTGTTTGGAAAAAATAAAGTCAACTAATTTGAACAAACAGTTTTAAAGTAACAATATATGTATATACTTTTATTAAAGCCAATACTTTTACTATTCCACTAACTTAAAATCATTATTTAACACTTCTATATTAAATAAAAAATATATAATAAATAAAACCGTGCTTAAATGGATCAATATTTCCATTTATATTTATTCTCTTCTCGATCACTGCCACCAAAATAAAGTGATATTTTATCGCAAATATCGCCTGCCGAAAGTGTTACAACATACCGACTTTCGATAATTTCGACAACTTCGAGACTTTAGAAGTTGCAACATGTTGCCACTGGTTGGTATCTGAATTACTCTCTGAAACTGTCTCTTACAAGGAAAATTGAATTAGAAGGATTGGAAAACCCTCTCTTATAACAAGGGCTCAAAGAATGAAAATTCTAAAAAGGTGCTGGATTCCTGATCATCATTACCACTTTTTGCTTAGTTTGTGCCCTTTTTTTCTTTTTTGTGGAGGCGTGGAGTTCTGGTTAGTGTATTTCGCTAGTATACAAAAGAATCCTGAGACAGAACTTTTTTCAATACACTGAGCTAAGATACAACGTTAAATCAAAGGTAACCACTTCAATTCAAATATTTTTCGGAATGATTTGGCACCAAACAAGAAAATATTCATTTCAAAGTGGAAACACATATATTCAGTTTTATGTTGTTTCCACTTTAAACTAATGTGTTATACACCTTAAAATGACGAGTATTCGACTTTAACTTAACGTAGATTCAGATTTAATTCAAAGAGGAAGCATATTCAATGGGAATACTAACGTATTTATTTTAAATGCGTTATAGCTTTGAAGTAAGGTATTTTTTACTTTGATTGCACTTCCTTGCATTAATGAATCAAAGTGATTTTCACTTTAAATGAAATAATCAACATTTTTGATATTGAATGGTTACAGGGACCGTGAAACAAAATCAAACAAATAAAACAAAATTAGTTTTTATAGAAATATTCTTTTATTAAAGTATTACAAAAAATGTGGTAAATTTTTAAAAAAATTATATGATAATTCAATATATTACATTTATATGAGAGAATAATGATTTTAAAAATGTAGTTATAAAAATTTATTTCTCACACAAGTTTTACCATAATGCATTTGGTAAAAGGCTTTAAAACTCAAAATCTTTAAGCAGACTAGCGAATTTCTCATCGTATTCTTCTAAATTTGTAACTTCATCCACACTGTTGACAAGTACTGTGTCCAAGTTAAGAACTTGGCCAAATTCATTCAAATATTGAATATTTTCCATTTTTATTAAACTTCACTTATTCACTCATTTGAACTTACTATTACTATTTGCACTCACAAACTTGAGCGACATTCAGTGACCACCTTCGTCAATTTTGTTGAGTAAATTGAAATTATTTCAATTAAGTCAAACTGTGTGCATAAAATAATTGTTGCTCTGAGAAAGACAAATAGAGCGAAAAATATAACTGTTTGCTTAATTGTTATTAAAACGATTGCAACGAAATTATGCTGAACACATACACACAAAATTATGCATCTAACTTCAAATTGAAGTGCCTTCCACTTTAACATATATATATTTTCTACTTCGCTTTCAATACTGAAAACTTTAATATAAACCATGTTGTTTTTCAACTTAATTTCGAAGTGGATGCGCTGTAAAGAATATAATAACTATAGTAGATCAACATTATTTTGAAGTTTTTCCACTTCTTACTGGAGATCAAATGTTTTCATATTTGATTTAAAGGATTTCAATGTGAATTTAAAGATGATTTTTCCCTGAGTGTCAATTTAATATTTCTGTTCGGCCGTCACTACGCAAACAATGGCAGACAAGGAAAAGCCCCAGAGATTAAAAGTAACCTTCTAAAGACTCTTGAGATCATGACTCCTGCAGAGCCGTCATAAAACTATTGGGCCCAGTTCTCGATCATTTGTGTTCAACCATTTTATATTTGATAACCGCATTAGAAGTCACTCAAAAGTTAACCATACGTCTTTCAGACGTGTAATTCTTTTCGTGGCTTAATGTTATGTTAATAGCAATTAAAAATTTTTTTTACTTGCATGACTTTATTACATATTCCCTTGTTATTCAAACACATTTTATTATAATTTTTTTTATTTAAAAATCAGAATGAAAACTTACAGTGAAAGCATTTCACTAGAGAGAGAGCAAAAAATGAAGAAAGCATACGTCGCGCAGACATAGGTTATCAAAGCAGGGTTAAAAACGTTTGTTTTACTATTCTATTCACAATATTTTTTTTTGGAAAATTACACTGAGAGAAAAAAGCAATAGGATCAGTTCATATATTTAAAGAGTTTGGTATTTGGTAAATTTTGCTCCGTGGTTCTACTTTTTTAAAGGTCTCCTCCACCAATCTGCGCAAAGATTCTAGCGTAAAATTTTTTTAAGAAAAAACTATCTACACTCTAAAAGCTGATTGAGAAATCACTACAATTAATGTTGTGAAATTTCACGACATTTATTGGCGATTTTTTAAAAGAAATCACGCTATGCAGCAAGTTTTATCAATTCTGTCTGAAGATCAGCGACTTTTTCCGAACATGTATATATTCTCTACTTTTCACTCTATTTCAGCGTGTTGTCGCTCAGAATCTTAAAATATGTATATTTTCTCTACTTTTTACGCTACAGAGAGTCCTAAGATATATATATTATCTCAACTTTTCACGCTATTTCAGCGTATTCTTGCTCAGATAGTCCTAAAAACGCTTCAGCAGCGGTATTTTACGCTATTGGAGCGGGTGTTACGCTTGACTTTAAATAAACACTTCTGCTTAAACGTCATATGATTTCGAAGAGTTTATTCGAACAAGTTTCAAATTATATAAAACTTAAACAGTAGATTAATTGCTGTCACAGCTTAATTACTCAAGCCTACTGAAGTTGAAGAGAGTAGCGCCTTCTGCTGAGTTATTAACTCTATACAGAGTTGTTTTTGTTGTTGTTGCCTTGTTTAAAACTTGCTTGAGAGACTTTATGTATTTCTAGCGATTTTTATAAGCGAGGACAAGATTGCAAGAGATAATTTTAGAATAGAGTTTTTAAAAGAGCGCGAAAGAGATAATTGTAGGTGGAGGATTCACACATTTCTAGCTTGAAATATTTTAAATTTTGCTCTATGGGATTGAACGACAATAAATCTAGGCAATCAGTCGCCAGCAATTATTGCAGTTAATTCTCGTGAGTTTTTGGTTAGAGTTTTACAAAAGCAAACTTTTTAGTAGTACAAAGCAGTTACAAAATGGATTTATCCGGTTTAGTTCTATTACACTTCAAATACATTCGTTGTCTATTTTTTGATTTATTCATAAACACGCTATCATGACCAATCAAGTTCATTGTCTCTTTCACATTATTTTCACTTCTTTCGCAGCCGATGCCAATTCTTTCGATATAAAGTTTCGAAAGGAAAAGAATATAAAATTCCAATTTTCTAAAACTATATCTACTAATGATGATTTTAATTATAACCTTATTAAGTGTTAGTTTGATGTATTTGTTAAGCGTGCGATTATAGCAGCACTTCGTTCCTTCAAATATCAAACAAGCTGCTCCTCAGGTGCATCTCGGCTGCCAACAACTTGTTATGTTTAACAAAAACAAAAGAACATAAATAAATAACGAAAATGGGGGAAAAACAATGTATAAGCAAAACTAATTTAATAAGGATTCCTGGGATTGATTGCATGCCAAGAAACCCCGTGGATTTTGTAAAACTAAAAACGGTCTTTGATCGCATTAAAGAAGGTAAAGAACAAAAAAAAAACTACGGAAATTAAGAGAACAACAGTAGATAGGTAAAGGGCACAAAAGGAGGCGTTACAGCGGCAACAGCATTAAACGCATATTAAAAACACATTCACGTTAAAAACAAAGTGGCCCTAAAAAGGTTTAAATTTGAAAGATGAATCTGCTTAACATATGTATATATTTTGGTCGGTTCGGTCTCGTCGACCGATTCCTCTGGGAATTGATTATAATTGTAGGTATATTTTTTATCTTACTGCATAATGTTTTTAATGATAAGTTCTTAGAATTTTTTAATCCAATTAAAATCGTTTAAGGCATTATTAGATACGTCAAACTTGAGGGTATAAAAACGAATTTTTATCTGAGTTTTTATCTGCAAATTGTTGGATACGATAGTTTTTCATATTAATATTTTAAAATTTTATTCAATGTACATAAAAATGCCTCAAAACAATCTCATTATAAATCATTAACGCGAAATTGCAACAGCTACAATGAGAACGATACAATAAGATCTGAGCTCTTTGTCGAAGACTGGCCGACATGGCAGCAACGGTAGCTAAAGGAGACTTAAAGTGAAGAAGGTTGCCACTTGCAGCCTCCAATATTTGCATGGTGCAACAGCAGCATTACTTTCGGTGGTTAAGATGTGGTGGTGCCGCATGTTTTGTGTTATCACAGATAAGCGGCTGCCGAGTTATGCTGAACGTAATTTTTTTTAAAACAATGCTTTTTACTTCTAGGCCACACAGCTGGGAGTTTTGCAAATATTTGAACACTTTAGCATTTTGTTTGTGTGCGCATTTGCATGTTGAAGTTTTTTATTAATATACTATTAGGGAATTCACAAGGTGTGCTATCATGTCATATTGTCCTAAAATTTTACAACTAAAATTTACAAGATAAATAAATGCAAATAAGAAACAGCTGTTTGATTACGACATTTCGAAAAACATAGCTTCAGAGTTGTAATATATGTAATACATTGTATTTAAATCATATAAAATCAACATATTAATACTTTTTTATATGAAAGCAATGCCGCAGATACGGGGGAATTCAGGGGGCTCAAACCCCCACTTAGCAATCCTGATTATTTTTTATATAGAATAAAGTCACAAATATTCCAAATTTTTTATTTGGCCAAACATGAAGATAAATTGAAAACTTTGTATGCTTAGTTTGGTTAGCAAATATTAAGTTAAATATAATTCAATATAAATTATTTCTTTATTTTTGCCTTTGTGTTGTTTCTGACGTACTAAAGTTTGCAGAACGTGTGTATATATATTGAACACAATTATTCTGAACAAGGCAGTGAAATTAAAATGATAACACTGTACGACAGCACTTTTCACGCACGAACTAAACCATAAACACTTGAAATAAGATGCAAAAGATAGTAAAACTGCGTTCTCACATTTTCTTTAGAACGTCATGATTTTCTTAAAACACCTTTTAAGTTGCAAGGCGTATTTGTTTAAAAACTTTATTAAAATACTTAAGACATTCTAAACATGACAATATGGGTTTCAAATGAAAGAAGACAATCTTTTTTATAAAAAAAACTACGCAATGACTATACATCCATTACAATTATGTAAACTAGTTTAATTTACTGATGTTTGATTTGACAATTTATGAAAATAATTTTCAATTTGTGTGAAGTCAACAAATATCCATTTCTTTCAATACCAAACCAAAAACGCTTTTCGAATTTCATTTTTCTTAAAAAAAGATTAGTCTCTTTTATTTGATACCCATATTGTTATGTTTGGGTGGTTTTAGGTATTGAAATAATTTTTTTAGACAAATACATGTCTTGTTACTTCAAAGTCCTTTTCAAAAAATCCTGACGTTCATGAGAAAAATTGAGAACGCAGCGTTTGTACATGGTTTATTTCGTGTGTGAAATTTTTTTCGATGATTGTGGTACGGTGTTATGTGATAGTTGCTATCTTGTTCGTTAATTTATTAATTAACTTAACGTAAAAGCGCATTTCATTGGCACATTTCTTAGTTGCGCAATTTCTTTAACTGTATGTGATTATCATTGGCGTCGGAAGCGGGGGGAAAGGGGCAGTTGCCCCCCCCACTTTTTTAGCTAGATAAACAATTTGAAAGGAAAACTTCAAAAGTTATTCAAAATATCAGTTTTTTTTGCAACGATAATATTTTTGTATTATATATTTTCCTCTTCTTTCTCTCTTCTTCATAAGCATGCTTGCGGATAACCATTTTCTTTCTCTGTGCTTGCAAAAAGATAGAACAAAATGTAGAGTTTCTACTGCAAACCCACAACTTCAGATTAAAAGTACCTTTAAGTATGTAGCTTAATGCTTGTTAATTTTGCAACTCTGGTAAGAAAAAATTTGACATGTTCTTAGGGGCTTTCCATATTGGACGACATGTTGTACGATAAGTTAGATGGAAAACTAATGGGACTATTTGATTGAGCGTTCGAACGATCCAACTTGTAAAGTAACATCATTAATTGCAAGTTCTCAAGCAGAACACATCCGGCTAATAGCTAAGCAACTTTTAGATGCCCTAACAATTGAGCAGTAATTTTACATAATTGTACAATATTGTACAATCGGCAGAAAAAAAACCAAAAATTTCGACTATCGTTTTAGCTTACGCATGGTACTACATGTTGTACAATCTGCCATGTTGGTCCAATGTTTTGGACCATGCGAAAGCCCCTACTGTGAATTAGCTGATGAAAAAACACCTCGACGCTTTGAAGAAACATCAAATCCGGTTCCTTCAGTACAGTTGCCATTATATGATCGGCTACGAAAAGATTATTTCGAAATTTTAGATCTTCCCTTAAATGAGATAACGGCTAGATTCGATCAAACAGGTTGATATTTTACTTTTTTTTATTTTTGCATGTTTACACCAGCTTCACTCAACCGGCTCACTTTGATTTAACATTCGGTGAGTCGGTTGAGTGAAGCTAGTGTAAACTGGCACTTTGTAAATCTTATTGTACATTTAAACAGATCTTGACACTCTGGAATCGTTGGAAAATATTGTAATCGAAGCCTTCAACGGAAAAGTGCCTTCTGAACAAAATCTAAAAACAAAAGTTGATCTTTATGCAGACGACTTTTTTGCAGATGAAATTGCTGAAGCAATTGCCTGGCCAAACACCTTGAAATTGTAGTGGCATTGTATCCCAATTTGCGAAAAATTCGATTACTGTAAAAAAACTATTAAATGAAGTTGAAAAACTTATTGCCTTGCTTTTGACTGTGCCTGCATCAGCAGCTTCATCTGAGCGTTCTTTTAGTGCACTAAGACGACTTAAAATGTATCTTCGAACTATGACACAGAAACGACTCACTCATGCGGCACTTATACACATTCACAAGGATAAAACGTAAGAATTGAATTCGATGGAGGTGGTGAAAGAGTTTGTTTCTCGCAAGGACAGAAAGAAACATTTTGGAATAATTTAAATTGATATAACTTTTTGTACCTTATTGCATTTAAACCATGTAAAGATATACCTAGTCTTGCTTTATAAAAGCAACCATTATTTCTTATATTTTCATATTACCATATGAAAGATCCTTTAAAGAATGATCTCTAATATTGAAATTGGAAGAACTTTTAAAAATAATGAAATTTTAATATTTTTTATATAATTTTATATTTTTTTTATTTTACACTAAAATAAAAAATTTTGTTTATTCACATTCATGTTTCTTTGAAGAAATTTTGGTGAACTTTTTTTTGCACCACCATTTGTACTGTCCCCCAGATGAAATTAGCTTCCGACTCGCTTGGTGATTATGGTCAAGTGCTTAGAAGAAGTTTTTACCTAAAATTCTATCCGTGAAACTTCGTCCCAAGCAAGCCAATAAATGTGCGTAGTTACGAGCCCAAAATTTTCGGTTGCAATTCATTTCATAATTAAAATATTTTCATTTACGTCAGCTCTGACATACTCTGAATAAAGTTGCAAAAAATTGATAAAAATCTTATAGAATGTTGCGAAAATATAAATGTTGTAGTCAAAACTTTGGAAAATTTTCAGAAGAGCGATAAAGAAGCATTTAAAAATATATTTAATAAAACTGAGATATGCCTTTATTAATTTGGGATGGATATAAGTAAGATGTGATGTAGCGACAGAACCAACATAGGATTTTTGTCGAATTAAGTTTTACATTATATCTTTTATTATTTTAAAATATTATATCTTTTCAAACTGCTATAACGGATTTGTGTCCAAATAAAATAGATATAGAAAAGTTGTCAGCTGAACTTGAAATATGGAAACCAAGAAAAGAAACGAGGGTTGCAAAACAGCGCTTGAAACACATAAATTATCTTGCGGCGACAAATGTAGCGTTTCTAGATTAAAAAAAATTAATAACAAATGAATAATGAATAAAAAATAAAAAAATGAATAAAAAATGAATAATGAATAAGAAATGAATAATGAATAAAAAATTAATAATAAATAATAAATAAAAAAAATGATTCATTAGTCTGAATAACGAAAATGAATAAATGAAATGAATAATTAAAGAGTTTTTTCAAAATGAATGTGAATTAAAAATTTTATTTACAAATCAATTTTGCATTCATTGAATGCAGTTTATTTTGTTATTCACTATCACTTAAATTTGATTTTAAATAAGTTATATAAAAGTGATTTGAAGTGATTTGAAGTGATTTGAAGTGATAAATGCCACGAAGTTGTGCAAATTTGTAGAAGTCCTTCTTGGTCAAACGCACAATGCAATCATCGGATTTACCCATACGTCTGATTTCGCCGCAGATTGCATAGGTTTTGGAACCAACTCTCATTCGATTGGTTTCTGCTTCAACATTGACCAAGACCAATTGCACAGAGGCATGGTCCTTGACATGAATGATTCTGTTGGATGCCGAGAACTTTCTGGGGCAGCACAAATCAACAGACTCTTCGTCGTCGTTTTCCATGTTTATTTTGTACAAATGATTTTTTGTACAAATTTACAAAATTTATGGCACTCGACAATGGTGTTGCCATTTAATGGAAAAGCCATTAAAATACTGTGAGCTGGGTAATTATAAACAGTTTTATATATTTGATTTAATGAAATCTTCACGATATATACGAAAATAAACATTCAGCACGCACAAAAATGAAAACAATATGAATTGTAACACATTTGAAAGTTTTCTATCAGCTTTTATTCATTTTCTTTTGCGCTCTTCTTATGTTTGACAGCGACGGTACCCACCTCTCTGTGACGACACTACCATGTTGAATATACCTTGGTATATTCCTTGGTAGTAAGTTTTGTTTTCAAAACAAGATTTGAAATTCAAAAAACAAATTTTTTTAATGAAATTGTTACTATCTGAAAAGCTGTCACCTGCTTCATAAAAATTTCTTATTTTTGAGCTAAAAATTTTGTTTTGAAATCAAAAAATTACAGCAAAAACATAGAAATATTAAAAATAGTGGGTTACAATTGTTACTTATTTTTATAAAAGTGTGTTCTAGTGGTGGTGGAAACGCGATACACCGGGATAAATTTCCAGCTCAAGCAGAATATTTTATCAATTGAATTACTATTTCTGTTCGGCCGCCAGCTCTTTACAGACAATGGCAAAACTCAGAGAGTAAAAACTGATATGTAAAGCTTTTTTAGAACATCAGCCGTTCGAAGCCGGGCTTCATTTCGTAGGTCCAATTCTTGATCAATTAGTTCAAACATTTAATAACACATAGAGTCGATATATAGGCCGTAGTATGGAAATTATATAGAGAGCAAAATCGAGTTTTAACAAAATAACGTTACGTTTACCTATTCAACAATATGTGTTGAAACCAACGAGAAAATACCAACAAAATACACACAGCAGCAATAGCAATAAGCAAAAACAATGCTTTGCAAAATTCTTTTTACAACACACACAATATGAAAAGGATGGAATGATCGCAAAGTAGAGGCGACAAGACTCGCTCCATTCTCTCGGTCAGTATTGCTAATGTCATGACATAACAAGCTATTAAAGAGGTTTGTTAGTTATAGCTTAATTATAAAGCCTGGGGCCGAATTACAGCATCCGAGATCGAGCAAAATTGTACTAGATTGATAGGCACTTGTCTCGTCGTGCCCTTCGTAATTTTGCTCGATCACGGATGCCGTAATTCGGCCCCTGGTTTTCACTAGGTCAGTTTTCAATCTAATGGAAACGTATTGTCATTTACATTTGTTGTCATATATGACCACTGACTGATTGCCATATAAAATCACAAACAATTGAGAACAGATAGAATTTTGCTAGTCAATCAAAATATCGTTGTATGACAAGAAAAATTGAAGTGCCAACATGTTGGCATTTTGTGGCAGTTGGTGCCTACAAAAAAAAATTTTGTTTTCATTTTTTTTTTCACTGCTGGCAAAGTTTTTTAAATATTGTTATTTTAATTGGTTTAAAAGGAAAAGTGCCTTTAAACAGATATTATCGCCGGTGGCCGGTGATGCTTCCAAGGGATTTGTCATTTGCGCGAATCTTGAAGACGTATCTTGCGATAGACCGTTTCGATGGTGCCTTTTGAACCAACACCGGTCACTGTGATAATCTATGTTTAAGTGCACTTTTGCTATTAATCTAATAAAATTAGCAGTATTTTATAAATTTCACCAAAAAGAAACATTTTCTAACAATCTCAAATATAAAACATCAGCTGTTGATGAAAAAAGCACAACTGAACAAACCGATGGCATTTCACAAAATAACATCGAAAGTGAAAACAGTATGGCAATCAATTGACACATAAATTCAACGTCAGTCTTTGACATACGATTTTATGTCAGTTTTTGGGTTTCAATGAAAACGCATTTGACGTCATATGGTCAAGATGCCTACTGACATCAGTGATTATTGTCATTGAAATTGACTTAGTGAAAGCCAGGCTTCAGATTATTTAGTTTATTTATTTTTGATTTTTTTTTTTTTTTATTTGAATTAGAGTAGGGAGAAGGAGTGCAACGAATAATTTTTAATACAAATTAACTTGCTTTAAACAGGTGACATGATGTACGATGTATTTCACGCATTGTGGATTTATAAACACGTAGAAGATCAAAAAGGAGAAAAAAAACATGCGGCATTGTATAGATAGGTTTTTTTTCTGTACACATTATTGAATAATTTGATTTAGATGTTTTAATTGCTTTGTCATTTTATGTTAATTGAAAATTCCGAATAAATTTATACTTGAAATTATTTCTTTAACAAAAACAGTCGTCAATTTTCTTTCAATAGTTTTCAAGTTTTAATTCTTTTTTTCCAAAAGGTTATTGGCCCAGATTTGCCATATCAGATAAATAAAAAAAAAATATAACAAGTTTTTTGTCCGAAACCAGAGTCGTTAATTGAAGAGAAGGAAATGGAGCATCATGCTAAAATTAAGAAGCTGCAGAACGATGGCCAATGGTCATCGGGGAGATTTCAAGTCAAGATCACGCTAATAGCTGCAAATGTATACAATGTAGTTACAGAGGACGAGGTTCGACCGGGTAATGTCACTGCAGAGGATTATGAGACAAAGTAAAAGGAATGGAGGCGAAGCAATGCAAAGGCGCAGAGTATAATTGGGACTACTGTTGGAGCTTATCAAATTACAAATCTCCAGAGTTGTGAGACGGCTAAGGAAATGTAGGACAAGTTGCATTCTGTATTTGAGAAGAAAAATGAAACTAGGTTTCATAGCCTTCTTTTGCTGTACCAAAGGTTTTTCTATTTCACGAAAGATGCCTCAGAGAACATGGTGATGTTCTTTGCTCGGCTGGAAGAGCTGGTCGAGAGGCTTAGAAGTTTGAATTGAAAAATTTCTGAAGAAATGGTTATTCCGAAGTTAATAATGTCATTACCAGCCAAATTTGGCGCTTTTAGCAGTGCAGTGGGAGTCAGCTGCAAAAAGTGAAAGAACGCTGAATAATTTAAGAGCCATATTAATGATCGAAGAAGACCGGCTTACAGCGCGTGGTGTCGTAGAACCTGTGGAAGCTATGGTGGCGAAAAAGACTACCGAACAATGCGAAGTCAATAACAAAAGTAAGTAGCAGCAAAAATTTGAAAAGAAGGGCAATTGCTTTGACTGTGATAGTTCCAACCACTGGAACAAGGAGCAACAAGGAAAAAAGTCATGCATTTAATTGTGATGCGATCGAAATTTAGAAGACAAACGACAGCTGGATACTGGATTCTGGTGCAAGCCACCACATGACAAATCGGCGTGATTGGTTTCGGGATTTATCGGAAGTTAAAGGAAGCCAATTAAGATCGTTAAAGGTATGATGATGAGCGCTGGAGTCGGAACGATCGATTTTCAAATTTTCAATGGTAAGAAGTGGCAAAACGGACATCTTTTGGATGTTGTATACGTTCCAGAACTTCAAAACAATTTGTTCTCCCAAAATCATGCTCTCGATCAGGGCCTTAAGATTGAAGGCACAAGCTCCAGCATTGTTTTGAAACGTATTGAAGATGGAATTCCGATGATAGTGGGAGTACGTTGTGGAAGTCTAACAGTGATGAAAATTGAATTGGTTAGGAAAACTGAACCTAACGTTGCGATTAATCAGAAAAAGTTTACTCTCCGGATGTATCACGAGAAGTTAGCTCATCAAAGCCTTGCTCAAGTAAGAAGTTTTAAAAAGCGAATGATGTGCCATTTAAAGACGAGCAGTTTACATGTGAAACTTGTTTGTATGGATATCTCCATCGTAGCAGCTTTCCGGTAAATGAGGAAGAGTCAACGGAGTGCGGGTAGATAATACACGTTGATGTATGCGGAACAATACACGTAGCTTCAATCGGAGGTTCAAGGTATTTTTAACTTTTGAAAGATGATTTTTCATATTTCCGTTTCATACATTGCATTCAGCAAAAGTCGGATGTCATAGAGCTGCTAAAAAGTTTTCTAAAGTTGAGGAAAAACGCATATGGTCATGCAGTATCGGCTTAACGATCGGATAATGGAACCGAGTTTATCAACAAATTTATGAAAAACTTACTTGAGAGAAAGAATCCAACATCAGAAAACTGTTCCTTACAGTCCCGAGCAGAATGGATCAGCAGAAAGGGAGATGAGAGCAAATGTGGAATCGGCAAGAACCATGATTCATGCAAGTGGTATGGAGCTTAATTTCTGGGCAGAGGCAGTCAATGCAGCAGTCTTCATATTTAATCGTACTGGAACGAGCACAGTTGCAAACAAAAACCCATACGAACTTTGGTGTGGTAAAACAGCTAAGTTTAAACATTTCCAACCATTTGGGGCTGTAGTCTTTACACACATTCCGAAAGAAAAGCGTCGGAAACTGGATCAGAATGCGGAAAAATGTTTATTTGTAGGATACGACGAAAATGTTAAGGGTTTTCGCGCCTGGAATTTATCCAAGGGCAAAATTGAGGTAGCACGCGATGTAAAGTTCATCGAGCAGACAGACGAAGTCCCAACAGTTCCAGTAGATGATTTCAATGCACAGGAGAAGCAGAAAGAATGCGTAACTACAGAGGATATCCTAGAAGAGGAGGATTTTCAAGATGCAGAGGTATCTCCAAATCAATGTGTGAGGATTTTACAAAAGAAAAATTTGCAGGAATGGTGTAGTTTGCACACAAATAATATCGTGTCTGATCGCTTGCATACAAGGCAGCAGAAGCGTGCTGAGTTGAAAGACATAAATACAATTGCTATGTTAAGTAAAATGGAAGAGCCTAGAACATTCGAGAAAGCAATTGCATCAGTTGATAAAGATCATCAGAAGGGTTGCGGCAATGAATGACAAGTTGTTTTCTCTACAAATGAATAAAACATGGGTTTTGGTGGAGAAGCCTTTGTATCGGAAAGTAATTGATAATAAATGGATTTTTAAGAAAAAATGTCAAACAGATGGAAATGTTGAGAGATACAAGGCAAGGCTTGTTGCCAGAGGTTTCACCCAAGAATATGGAGTGGATTACTAAGAAACCTTCAGTCCTGTGGTACAATTTACACTACTACGGGCCATTCTTTCTATAGCAGCTATGGGAAGTATGGTGCTAGAACAGTTTGATGTGAAAACAGGAGAGGACACGCAAACCAGGCGATCGACTTCAGGGCATGTGTTTTTGCTTGGTTCATCAGTGATAAGTTGGTGTACCGAGAGGCAAAAGTCACTGGCTTTATCAACAACGGAATCGGCATATATTGCAGCTTCCTTTTCAGTGAAAGAGCTTGTGTGGTTTAAACGGCTTTTAGAAGATTTAACTGAAAGGACTGTTCCAACGATCTTCAATATGGACCAATCAATGTGCCATTCGTCTTATGAAAAATCTTGAATTCCACAAACGGACAAAGCACGTTGACAAACGATATCATTTTATTCGGGAGAAATATGAGGAAAAGTTTTTCGAACTTAACTATGTCACAAGCGACGAGCAACTTGTAGATGTATTAACAAAAGCACTACCTAAATGAAGTTTTCGGAATCTCTTATATTTATTGAACATTGTTACGATTGAAAAACAACTTTAAATATTTGTATTGTTTAATTTAAATTAGTTTGATTATGTACTTTATGTTATTTAAACATTCTGAACAAATAGTGGTAGTATTGAATAATTTGTTTCAGATGTTTTGATTTCTTTGTCATTTTATATTAATTGAAAATTCCGAATAAATTTTCACTTAAAAGTATTTCTTTAGCAAAGGCAGTCGTCAATTTTCTTTCAATAGTTTTCAATTTTCGATTCTTTTTTTCCAAAAAACATGAGCAAAGAAAAAGGAAAAAAGTACTCTATTTCTATTTTTAAACCACATTATGCTCTGCCGAACACATTATGCTCTCTTCTGAGCGAGAAGAGAAGCTAACTCCATGCATGATTCAATTATTACAGGTTGTCCATTCGTTTGACAACACCCGTAAATATGTAAACAAAAATATATTCTCTCTCAAATATAAATGACAACCAGGGTTTTGTGGTCTTCTATGAAAAAAGTTATGTTTCAGTGTTTTGTGTATTTGAAAAAAAGTAGTTATTCTATTAGTTGCTGTTAGCAGGAAAATAAAATAGTGTGCATTGCGTTTATAATAATTATTGCTTTGATAATTATTATTATTGAAAAATGTTTTAAAATTTTGTTGCGGGCCATTTTTTTCAATTGAAATATAAATCGTGACTATTAAGTTGTAATTATTGAAATAATAATGCCTTCAACGTGCGGTATTTGCAAAACAGTTTCTTCTGGTGATAAAATTCGAAAATATAATGTGCCAGTGGATCAATAAGCCGTCAGCGGTGGAAATATATTTGCACAACAAAATATTGAAATTAGCTTTTTAAAAACTCACTTAAATTTTCTATTAAAACAAAAAGGCAGTGCAGAACGTAGTAGAAAAAGCAGCAGTGAAATGTATCCTTGGGTATTTAGTACTGCGAAAAAGTATGATATTCGTGCAACTGATTACTTTGATGGCATTAAAAAATTACTCTTTTGATCTCCTCTTCAATATCTTCATTCTTGTGAGTAAACGTCAAATGAATGGACAACCTATTGTAATTGAATCATGATTCCATGGCAGAACAACCAGGTAGATGCAATTCGGAGAGCAAAAAACGAGAAAGCAAAACATTGGCGTAACTATAATGTCACTATTGACAATTAATGTTTATTCTTTCAGCCATAGGGATGTATAATTTACTTGTAACCGTATAAATCAACTGAGTACCCAAATTTTATGTATGAACATGTAAAAAAACTAAACAAAAATCTTAAAAATTTTAAGAAATGAGCCGTGTTTTAAGATATAATACATAATTAATTGTAGTTTAGCCTTAAATGAAGCAAATGAAAGATTATTCATTCGACTACTTATTTCGATTGTGTTGTAACCAATTTATTTGTGTAGCTATGTACGGCTGATTAAAACTGCCAAAATATATTTTAACAAGTGAAATTGCTGTTGGAAAACATAAAATTTATTTAATGAAATCGACGATTGTTTGCTAATTTTATCGGGCTGGAACGGAAACTAACAATTAATGAACTGTTTTCGAATTATCGCGATGGGAGGAAGTTATAGGAAGTCCAGAAAATCCATTGTCAAAACTGAATAAATAAGTAAGTAAAACTTGATAACATTTTCAAAACAGCTCATTTTGAAGTTATAATTACGCCTTTGTTTTGTTGTCACAGAGAGCATATTTCTAGTGCATCTTGGTTATTTTGCCATGGCTAATTCATTAGGAAAGTAAAAGTGATGCCAAATTTTTATGAAAAACATATATTTTTGACATTAATTTTGTATCAAATCAACAGAGAATGTATGCGAAAAGGTCTGCTTATTTCGAACACCGGCAAACTCCAGTATATATAATTACATACAAACCTATTCTGACACTTAAAAAAAATTCAACCCAATGACTAACAAATGAGGCAACCTTGGAAACCAATTACGTAGGACTTTTTGAAGTATATGGCTGTCAAACACAAGTCTTGAAATATTTAAAAATGCAAAGAGCAGCTCCCTTGCTAAAAGAAAATTAAAATAAAATTGAGAATTTTATGCATGAGTGAGAGAAAATATCTTTTTTTCCTGGTTCAATAGAATACTAGGCTTTTTTTCTCCGTGTAGTAAAATTTGCTTACTTTAATGAAAATCTTCAAAAACAAAGCCATCTGTAAAAAACACAACTTTTATGACATTAAATACCATTCCATATCAGTACCTAACGTTTTTCACAAAACTTTGTTTAGCATTTGTTATGCATAATGTTACCAACTATAGTTACTATGTATCATACTTATTTTTAGCTGCAAATACTTACTAAAGTCCCATATTTACTGTTAAGAGTAAAACTTTTTTTTGCTTTCTTTTCTTTTTTTTAATTGAAATATTTTTAAAAACAGCGGCAATTTTCTGATTGCCCAACAGTGCAGAAATCGTTGAGGAAATTTGCTCAGAAAACTTAATTTCATTTGTCTGTTAAGTCTCCTACGGCCGATTTCTTCACCGAGTATCAAATCGAGCTAGTCCGAGTTCTGCTTAGAACTCAGTTTCAAACTTATTCTCGGTTCCAAAAACAGTTAGTGCTCAGTCATTTCTTCACTTATTTGGTACTCGGATCATTTTCAAAAGAGAGTGTTGGGCACTAATACTCCGATCAATTTTATACCAATTTAATTAAAAGCAAAACAAAAAATTACTTGGAGGCATAAAAAGCCGTTGTTAAGATTGCCGGCAAGATGCTGATGCAGCTAAATAAGGACAAGAGTAAGCTATAATCTAGAATATTGGAATTGTTGATATTATATATATTTAATTTTATTGTAAAAACTACATATGGGCCGTGCTTAGCTGCCACCGTAGTAAGCTGCCGCCGTCAGCTGAACAAAACCGAAATTGAAGCCTGGCACGAGAGTGGCTTTAAATATGATGGCGTTTTTTGTTGTGCACTACTTTATGACTTCCGATATTACTAGAAATTAGAAGCCATTGAGCTGCCACAACACAATCAGAGCTCTCTCTACGAGTGGGCATTACAATTGCGAGGGATTAATGCTAAAGGGACTTAGCCTGGTCGAGTTGAGATGACTATGTCAACCATTTGAATGGACAAAATTGGACCCAGAGTTATTGCTTCCGAGATTTTTTAATAGAAAATAATTAAGCCATGATTTAGTTTGTTATTTATTTATATATTTTTACATATTTAATTTGTGTTTTATATATATCGGCTAGCATTAAAATATAGTGATGGTCATTAAAAGAGGTAAAAGTAGCTACTCATCAGTTATTCTAGATTTTTTTTTTAATATTGTTTACAATATGCATCTACTTGCTACATAGTACAAATTTTCTCAAAAAAACCAGTTGCTTTACATGGTCATTCATATCTTCCAGGTCAGTTATTCTGGTCATCAGACAAATTAGGAAATATTAGACAATAGTACCATTACCAGGAGAACTGCCCAACACGATACTCCGTATGCATTTTAGCGTGCTTAATCTTCTGCCAAATGATATCAGAATTGGTAAAAAGACAGCATGCAACCTGTCACTACTCCTGCAGCTTTCGTCTTATCACCTTGCATATGATACAACTCTTTCTCTTTCAAACCAAATCCTCCTGAGTCGTAGGTATAAGCACAGTTGGCGTATTCTTAGCTGAAGTTTAATAATAGTTTAGCTCCAGGAATATCGACTGCTAACAAGAAGCCATCGAAATAAACAAGTGCATCAGTTGTCTTTTAGCCCAACACTTGATTTGAGGACACGCAACTATTGCATGGCATTTTTTAGCAGCCTTCTACAGTTTCTTCAGTCTTCTAACGAATAATCCGAATCAAAATATATAAGACTTCTTAAAAATTTACGTTTTGCTTTGTACAATTATAAATAAAAATTTGACACTTCCACTCAAAATGTCAAAACAAAGTTCTATTTTTTTATGTGAAGAAATAAAAGGAGTGTAATACCGAGATTTACGATCGCTAGATTTCCGATTTCGGGGTTCCAGCTAAAACTCAGTATCAGCTAGAACTGAGTTTCAAATTGCAGAAAAGCTGTCGTGAAGATTTTGAAACATATGGCCGCTCAAAATGTTGGTTTCAATGACTTTCACTGTTTCAATTAATTTGTTTTATGTTGCCTCGGTTCATCTGCTTCGGTTAAACGCTTTTTGTCAAATCAGAAAAAAAATTGGAAAATGGGTCAACAGCGTTAAAAATACAGACTCTGGAGTCAATTTCCTTTGTAAAAAATAATATCGAATTGAAATATTGAACACATTTCCAACCAAAACAAAGGCGATATAAAAAAAAGTTTAATGTAGCTCTTCAACTCACCGACAGTGAGGACGAAGAATTCGAATTTTTCTTTATAATAAATAAAATCAAATTTATATAAATCCATGACAGAAATAGAGAAGGTAAATGCATTTCAGGCTGCGTGCTCTTTCTCATATCCAAAATTGTCAAAGTCAGCTTTTTGCGAATGAGAACAAAAATAAATCAATGGCCGAATTCAGCGAAGTCAACAGTTGGTAACTGGCTGTTGTGTTAAAATTAGCTACAACACTGAAAGAACGCTGCAAATTTGAGTGAGAAACCTTTGCGATTCAATTATTTACATAATCTAATAATTACAATAATTAAACTAAATAATTGCCAACCTTTCTACGGTATCATTACCATAACAGTTCACATCAGTTGACTTTTCTGAATGCGGCCAATTTTCGCTTTCTCATCGGTTTCAGATTTTCTATAAGCTGTCAACTTCATTTTGACAGTTTCGGCAGTCCGTTCTATCAAGGTATATATAAGAAGGTAGTGTTAGTAGATAAAACTCTCTTGTTGTGGGTACCTGAGCTGTCAAAATAAGTTGTTTACGAATAAAAGCAAATCAAATAACGCAATCAAAAGCAAAAGTTGTCAATAACTTGTCAATAAATAGAATTATGTTGTGTTGTAAATTGATATTTAAATTGATTTTAGCAACTTTATTGTTAACAACATAAGAAGTTCTTGCTAATTCGTTCTTCTTGGCCAAACGCACAATGCAATAATAGGATTCACCCATACGTCTGATTTCGCCGCAGGTGGCATAGGTCTTGGAAGCAACGGTCATGCGGCCGGTGCTCAGAAGCGTGGTCCTTAGCAAGAATAATTGTGTTGGATGCAGAACACTTTCTGGGGCAGTACAAATCAACAGACTATCCGGCGTCGTTTTTCATTTTAATAGTTTTCTTTGTAGAAATTTAAAAAATTGATGACACACGGCAAATGGAGTGGGAAAAAAGCCATTAAAATACTTGCGAACAGTTTAAATTATTTCGCAACAGTTATTTAATGATAACTTCACGAAAAATAAAAAAAAACTTTCAGCTCGCACAAGAATGAAAACTATATAAATTTTAGAACACATTTGACAGTTTCCTCTCAGCTTTTATTTATTGTCTTTTATGTTCTTCTTATGTTTTACAGCTTCGGTACCCACCTCTTTGGTACCCACCTTGGGTTCTATTAATTTTTAAATTAGTTAATAGTATCTAAAAAATTATAATTTTAAAAATATATTTACTAATACTTACTTTTCAGTGTTTTTAGAAACAAATATACTTATTTCTTAATAACATGAGTTGGTAGCATTAGTTATGCATGAGATAACTAACTATTGTCATTAGCGACTATGAGCATCTATGGTACGAATGCGCTAGGACTGTATAAATCACTTTTTTTTTGTTGCTGTTAACATAAAAATGCAGACAACGCCATCATTCATTCAATCAAAGCAATGAAGTTGTCAATTCTTGCCCAACTTACATGGAATGATGACATTTTATTTTTATGGCGCATGCGCTCATACATAGCCAGAAATGCGTCATAGTCAGTAGGGATTTTATGTGACGTAAAAAAAATTATATGCAAACATTCTGCCATTCTATGTTGCCGTTCTAAGAAAGAAGTAAGCACAAGAATTTCTGGCCCAGACTAAGTCAAGACTATCAAGCATTATTTTTTATACCTTAGTACATGACCTAATTAAAGTTATTGTTTTTTTTAGATTTCCTGCTACAACCATTTCGGAAGCCGAAACGCGTGCGTACCGCCTTTTCACCAACACAGCTACTGAAACTGGAACACGCCTTCGAAGGCAATCATTATGTTGTGGGCGCTGAGCGCAAGCAACTGGCGCTGGCCTTGAGCCTTACGGAGACACAGGTAAATTTATATTAAAATCATCATAACTCAGGAGTCATATCAGCACGAACAATTGTTAAGAAGAGAATAAGAAGGGGAAGGTGGGAGTTCTTAAAAAAATTTGAGTATTTTAAATGTTAGAATTGGTAGATTTGACTCAAGTTCCATCAAGTCCTGTAGCTCGGTTCTGTAACTATTGCAATAAATACTCACTTTTTCTGACGTCACAGTGTTTCATTCCAAAATACTTACTTTTGCGAAAACTAGTGTTTCTGTAACTGATAAGCGAGTAAATAGCGGTCCGTGATGAAAAAGATACACAAGCGAAAGTGAATATATGAAATTGCAACAAGTGACAGAAAACTTTGTGTGAAGTGTTATGAGGCTCTTCTATAAACAATAAATAAAAAATAAATATCAATATTAAAATTAATTATGAATAATAATTAATTATTAATTTATGAATATAGCGGAAATATACACGCTTTTAGTTCATGCAGACATTTACTTGCTTTGATGTTAAACACTATAACACTTAGTGATGTTGATATTAAATACACAAACCTCTCCCACAAATAGCGATCCGAGTATTATTTTAATGCGGTTGCTTAGCGCAATGATAAAAACTTTATAACGAAAGAAATTTAATTTATAAATTATTTCAGTTTACAAATGGGCATTTCCAGAAAAAAATCTGCCGTGACCAAAAAATTAAAAGTTATTAAAAACTTATTATTTTATTATATCATTTAAGAGAAACATTACAATATTATAAGTTTCAACAATTTCTGCACAAATTTATTGACCATGATGACCAAATCATCTGCCCTGTTTTACAAATGTAGTTTTTCTATTTCGTAAATGTTTCGTAAGCTTTTTTGTTTTAGTAAAAATAGAAGGCATTGGCTAGAGATAATTAAAAACGGTTGAGGCAAGGAGAGGACAATATATAAAATTTGTTTCCTTATTACTTAATAACGTAATTACTTAACTACGTAATTACTTAAGTACCTAATTAAACTGCAATGGAAATTTTAGTAACTTAACGCCAGATCAAAAATCCCAAAAAAAAGCAGAAAAGATTTTTAAATTTGATAACTTGGAAAATAAACCTTTTTTTTATTTTAAAACCTTCTAAAAAAAGTTTTATACAAAAAGTCTTGCCAAATACAGATAGTTTTGAAATTTTGTAATCCAATTCAGAAACCACTTACGTTTTTTATAACGTAACGCCAACACATACTTTTGCTTATTTCTTTAAATAATTAGGGCATAAATGCCCAGTAGTGGCTGATATCAGCAAATTAAACTCACACGTATACTTACGCTCTTTTGTTTGATCGTCAATCAACCAATAGTAAATCAGCATGTTGAGTGGGAGAGACAAACTGCACTTGCAGAACTTCTGTGTCACTCTCACCAGCAGTATTTCGTCACTCTCAACAATGCCTTGGGCATCTATGAACTAGGGTTAATTTTTGTCATTGTTTTTACTTAATATAGTGCTACTTAATTACTATGCAAATATAGAAAAACTTTTTCATTCTCATTTTTAATATTTATTCGTTCAAATCGTCCATAACTCCAGTTTGGAAATGACCATATTCAATAAAACATTCATTGTAGTACATATAATATTATTTTAATAATATATTTAGAATCTACATGAACAAATACCTTGTAGTATTTTTAGCGTGGATACGTTTATTTCCACAACTTCATTAAATATGACTGTTGCACAAACAAACAAAAATGATTCTCACCAAGTTAGAACATAGTGACATCTTCAATCGATTCGAGTCGCATATTTTAGTTTACAGAAACACTTCGTCTATCCAGTTCCTTCAAAATCAGAATTGAAACAAGCGAAACGAGTCACCGTTTTTTCTCATTTTATTACAAAGACAGTGCAAGTGAGAATGACGTCAAAGTGAGAAAATCTGGTGAGAACTGCGGTGAGAAAAGTTACAGAATCAAGCTACTGAAAATATGATATAACTTGCAAAACTTCTTATAAGGAAAATATCGACAGAAGTGAAAGTAGGTAGGAGGTCTTCTTTTAAAAAAGTGGGTTTACAAAGAGTGACCCTAAAAATAGCCTTAGCCCTTTCCGGTAGATTAGTTACAATTCATCTTAGCTCCTTTTCACCGCAAGAAATCTTACTTCACTCGTAAATATTCAGAAATATGGTTATTCAGAAACATGGAATGGTATTTTACCACAATATGAAAAAATGCAAAATAAATTGTGATATTTAAAGATTTTAAACAATTGCACATTTTACATCTACTAACTTTTAAATTCTTATGAAAAAATTGTCTTCTTATTAAAAATTCTTCACGCTCTTTAAGAACTCTACAGGCCGATTTCTTCACTGAGTATTAGCGCTAATCCGTGGATTAGGCCAGTTCTTAAACCACGGATCACTGAAAATGCATTTCTTTACCAAGTATTAAGGCAGGCCGTGGTCTAGAATTTTTATAAAATCGATTTTTTTATATATATTTTATTTGAATTATTATAGTAATTACAATAATTATTATAATTAAGGAAAGTACAGAAACACTAGCTGCCACCCTGTCAGCCTTTTCGGTTTAGCCTTTTAATATAAGTGGTTATAAGTAAAAGACATAATATATATAAAGTAACATTATTCAATATAAAATTATTCAAATAACGAATAAAAATTGATATATATTCTTTATTTTTTCAATCAGAACTCAGTATCAAGTATTTTTTTCTTTTATTCTTTATTTGAATTTCAAATAAGTTATTCAAAACTATTAATTTATTAAGTTATTAATTGAATTTGTGTTTGAATAAAAATAAAAAAATGGAGCAAATTGATATGGAATATTGTGAAAATCAAATATCGGTCATCTATTAAGTTCGTCATTAAGTGAGTGGCATCTATCAAAGTTTTCTTCTACCACCATGAAAATGTTGTAGGACTTGGAGTTCTTCCTAAAACTTCGTTTCCAATTTGAAACAAGCTTTTATCTACATATTTAAGCTTAGAAAGTCGTAGCAATTTTTATTTATGTTGCTGGTTATTAAAGTAACTGAAATATCTTTCGGACGCTGCCACAACGCAAGGTTGTCTATCTAAAATCTATTCCGTTATTAAAAAAGCTTTTATAAAATTCAATACAATAATACCATCATCGGCACCAGTCTTTTCTTTTATGAAACTATGCTCCATCTTCTACGTTCTCATAAAATATCGGACGATACGTTTGAAAAAAGAGAGCATTTCTAAAATCAAACCATACTGTTAAAAATTCAAACTCTAAATAAAACCTCTGTTACAAATAAAATTTATTTATAAATTTTCCAAAATTTTTGAATAATGAATAAATATAAGGAATAAAAAATATTTTTTCATCATTCGAACATATAAATTCGATCAAATTCTTGTTATTCAAACTTTTTAATAATCAACATATATTTGTTATTTTTTATTTTTGTTTTTAATTATTCTTGCCCAACGCTGGTAATTATAGAAATCTAGAAAAAGATTTAAATTAAGTGTATTAGGCTCATTCAGTTAGATATTTTGATATTTTTTGAAAGTTTTCCAAATTTACGGTTTTTAAATAATCGATTGGTGTGCTATTTCCGAAGATAGTTTTCCTGATGGAAATTAATTTGGTGCAATCATTAAGGATGTGTTCGATGGAAGAAGGATGATTGCAAAACTGTCAGGCTGGTGAGAATTCTACGCGCAGAAGATGTTGGTGGGTGATGGCAGTATGGCCCACACGTAGGCTGGTAAAAATTTGGCTTTTATGGCGTGAAGTAAAAGCTGGATATATCGCTTTCTTACCGTAGGAGTTAACGATTTTATAACGATGGCTGTAGTTTAACCATTCCTGTTTATTAGTTTACTCCAAATGGTTTTCAAAACGCTTTAACGTAGAACAAGACGTTGGGATAACGTATCGCTTCATTAGCAGCTTTGTCGGCAAGCTCATTTCCAGGATTACTTGCGCAGCCGGGGACCCACATAATTTTTCTTTTGTTTTTATATTTGATGCAGATGTTTCTTATGGATCCTTCCGTGTAAATAAAGTTCCAGTTAGTAAGCGAGTTTTTAAGTTCATAAAAGGATTGACGATATGTATCTGGACTTGTTGTACTCTTTGGGTGCATGGATACTTACTAAAAGCGATGACTCCTCTAAGCACCAAGGGTGTTCGCTGCATATCCGTGATTAATGAGGATGGAAGTCTAGCTGTATTTCCTTAGCGAAATCAATGTAACGGTGGATTACTGATTTGATTTTTGGGGTTTTTTCTAGTTTTAAGCTTTCTTTACATCATCAATAAGGATGGGGTTGTTTGAGTTGGCAATTTTTGAAATGGGCTTGCCCGTTAGAGCTGTATCTCGGTCTTCTTATGTTTGTAGGCCAGATTCAATAAGCATGTTTTTCGTTTTGGTAGTAGGAAAAGCTCCTAAGCTTCTGCGTGCAGTTGCATGATAAGGCGGCAACAACATCTTTAAATTAGTTTTAGCATACCAGCCAAATATAGGGAGCGCGTAATCGATTTTAGAAAGAACAAGAGATCTCGTAATATTTATTAAAGAGTGTTTTGATGTTAAACATTTGATAATGTTGACCCGGGCAGCTAGGCTTTTTCTTAATTCTAAACAATGTTTCTTAAAAGTAGATCCTGCTACAAAAGTAACTCCTAGGATCTTAAGATACTGTACAGGTTCAGTAATTGTATTATTATAGCTTAGACTAAAATTAAAGCAATCCTTTTTTTCTACAAATGTGCAAAATGTTACATTTTGCTATTGAAAAACAAGCTCCAGAGGCATTGCTATTATTGCTATTATTGCATTTGTTCTTAGAAAAAACAATAGCGTCATCGGCGTAAATGGAATGATTCAGATCTTTGTTTGTGACAAGAATTTTACTAAGCTGGTCAAATGCCATAATAAACAACGAAACGGAAAGAGGAGACCCTTGACGGATTCCATTTACTAGTGGGTAAATTTCCGAATGACTCGAATATATTCGCACTCGAAATTTGCTGCCGGTCAAGAAAGCCTTAACAAAGTTTAAGATTTTCAGACCAACCTTCCAGATCTTAGAGAATATACTATTAAATTTCTGTAAGGATACAGAATGACGTTATTTCCGCTTTTACATCCGTTTTAGTAGGTATCGAGTCACAGTGTTTCGTCTACATTCATTCTATGTATACTCATTTATCTCGAAACTATTTTTTTCGGAATAGTGTTGTAGAAAAAACAAAAACTGTTCAGCCGAGTCATCTGAAATTTTAATGTGATATTTGGGCCTATTCTGCGGAATCTTTTATGAAAAAAATCTGTTATTTTGTAATGATTTCCCTTAAAAATTTTTGAGCTGTCAAAAAATCTGTTACGAGACCAGAAATGGTATTCTGCACGACAATCTTTTATGAAATCTGTTATAAATCATAGCAGATTGTTCGAACTGTCAGCAAATCTTTTACAAAATCTTTTATTTGGTATTCTGCATGACAAAATCTGCTATGAAATCTGTTATGAAACACAACAGGATAACAGATAAATTTTTCTGCCTTTTATCATAACGTATTTCAATAAAATTAATAAGTCAAGCTAAATCAGATTTTTTTTTGTGTTTCGTTATGTTTAATTTATGAAACAAAGACTTGGAAGACTAAAAAAGTAACTTTAATCTGTGTAGTTTTTCTTAAATTGCACATAAAATGTATTTTCTATTTTTGTACAATCATTTATTATTTTTATAAAAGGTCTTTCTGAATAAAAAATTATTAATGTATGTGTTAAAAATGCAGCATAAAAATGATATAAATATCAAGTTGATACTAGAAATAAATTTATTATACTTTCTGGAATTCTAGATTTTGCTGCAGCTTTGGTTTTTAATAACGATCTCGGCGTCCACCGCCCCCACCACAAAAGGTCCCTTTGGATTTATTCTACTGTACTATTGTAGAAGTCGTTTGGTTGAATGAGCTACTTTTGTCGCCACCGTGCAGCATCTTTGATATTTCCTTTGGGATTCTCAGATATGGTTACCACCTTTATCTAAATCAACGCTTACATTATAATCAGATTGTATTGTCTGAATATTAGATCCTGCGGATCCAATAATTATACATACACAATCGGAACGCACATCTAGTTGTTCGGTAAAGTCATAATTGCATCCACTACCACCATTTCTTTGACCACGGCGATCGTGATCATCATGCTTGTCTCCTCGTTGTTCCTTACGTTTGAAACTTGCACGGACTCCTCTGTCCCTTTCGCTACCACCTTCACCATAACTGCGTCCGTCACGACTTTTATTTTAAACTTGAGCTTCTGCTATCATTGTAAACGGGCTCTGGGTCATGCTAGTTTGTAATGCTAATGCACGACACTTCTTTAATGCTAATATTGCAAAAATATTTGCAATTCACACTTTAAAAGCGACAACTTCAACTTGCGTTGTTTTCTTTAATTTATTGACAGTAATCAACTGTTTCATAACAGAAGTTAACAGAATTGTAATAGATTTTTGTTTTCGAAGATTGATAACAGGGTACCATAAAAGATCGAAAGGCAGATTACCAATTTTAAAAGATCTTTTATGGTCGGCATCTTTTATGATTCATGAGTTGGCACTTCATGAATCGGCATCTTTTATGATTCATGAAGTGGCTATCGCTGAAACTAGAATCAAAGCTTTATTTCATAAACATCTTATATTTAACACTTAATAACCGGTAAGAAACAAGTTGTTTTTATAACTTAAATTACAAAAGCGCGTTATTCTGTCAATTTTCAATAGTTTGTTTTTTCTAGTTCCAGCAAAAGCTGCACTCAAATGATTAATAATATTCTTATTTTCATTTTTCAGATAAAAATATGAGTCAAATGCCCTTTTTCTTTGAGAGGGTGTCATTGAGCGCAATTTTTGACATGATAAACAATTTTTTAAATTAAAAGAATTAATTTTTTTATGACGAATGAGCCTTAAAAGTTTAAATATCATTGTTAATTATTTTAACCTTTAAAAATATCCTAAAAATACCTTGAATTTTCGAGCACTAGACAACGTGCCTGCCTTAAGGCGCTAATGCTCATATTTTAGAACTGAGAACCAGTTCTAGTCTCTTAAACAATGGATTAGCTGTAATACCGAAATCGGAATTCTAGCGCTCTTAATACTTGCTTTATGCACAATTTCATTTCGTCACCACATAAAAGCATGTGTCAAATCGTTGATTACGTCTTTATTTTTTCCGCTATTAAATGTGTTCGACGCTATCTATTAAAGAATGAAAAAAAAAATTATAATCAGGGACTGCAAATAATAATTCTTGCTATCAATAAATCATTTAACCCTTTCAGACCGTGATGCATCAATTTTGCGGGTAACTTTTAGTATAAATATCTTTACTGCTATTTCATTTCATTTCATTTATGTTAATCTATGGGCAAATTACCTAACAGATTAACAGAATATAAATAAAAATAAAATACAAAAAAGTATTTACTGTTATTAATTAAAAGGAATTAATTCACTTAATTAAACTTAATTATTATATAATTAATTTGATTCAGTTTGATTTAGATTATGAAGAAATAAGACTAAAATACATTGGCTAAATATAAGACTTAATACACTTAATATTATATTCAAAAGAAAGAGTTTAAAAAAGATTTCATTTGGTATTTAGAAATAGAAAAATCGGATTTATAATTAGAATTTATGGATTTAAATAAATGCAAAGTTCGATATATAGGGGCATTAACTGCATAATTGGATCGACAAATTTCCAAGTAAAACGGATAATAATTTCTGAAAGCTCTCATAGGAGCATTGAAATCAATCATTTCCAATAGCGCTAGGCAATTAAGAAAACCAGTAATGATATCAAACACAAAAAGCAATGAAAAAATACTTCTTCTTTTCCAAATGGGTTCCAAATAATCGCTGCGTATTCTAGCCTCGAGCGTACAAGAGAATTAAACAGAGCTTTTAAAGTATACGAATCCAGAAAGCATGCACTATTACGACGAATGAACGCCAGCATAGCGTAAGCTTTTGGAATAATGAAGTCAAGATGAGAAGAAAAAGTAAATTTATTATCAAAAACTACACCTAAGTCTTTGAATTGAGAAACGGAAGTTAATAAGGAATGGACAAATTGCATCAAATTTAGAAAAAGTCGTAGAAACACATTTACTAAAGTTTACTAAAAGACCATTGTTACAGGACCAAATATAAAGTTTATCTATTTCATTCTGTAAGAGTAAAGTGCCATTAATATTACTTATTTTAAAGAAAATCTTAAGGTCATCGGCGTAGAGTAGACATCTACATTGAGAAAGAATTGAGGTAATGTCATTAATAAATAACAAAAAAAGAATAATTCCTTCCTTGCGGAACAGCAGAGGTTGCATAAAAAGAGTCAGATTTGACGTTATCAAACATCACTACGCATTATCTATCTGCTAAATAGGATTCCAGGCACTCCAGAAAAATTGAGTGAAAACCCAATCTTTCTAGCTTTTTAATTAAAAGAGCATGAGAAATTTTATCGAATGCTTTAGAAAATCCATATAAATAGTGCCAACTTGACACCCTTGACTATATGCTGAAATACAATATTCCGAAAACAACACTTAGTTTGTCGTTGTAGAACGAGCAGGTACAAAACCATGTAGGTAAGAAGAAATAATATTTTTTACTATAAAGTACATTTTGTCTTTTATTATCACGAATCTATCAATATTTCTATTTCATGAATGTTTATCAATTTTACATGTATCGATTGCGCAGGTTATTGTTTATGTTTGACTTTCATATTGTTTAGCAGTTAATTTTGTTGTTTCATATATTTTCACGAAATTCTTGCATCACATTTAATTTTTTTTTTTAATGAGTCGTAGAAGTTAATTGTTTTTCTCATATACTTAAATACTAATAGCGCAATTTTATAATAATAGCGCAAAAAAGTAATATATTTTAAAATCTCAAATGATTTGACAACATTTGATGCAAAAAACAATATTTTCAGTTCAAACTTTCGTTTCTTGAAAATCCTTGAAGGATATGAAAATATCAAAATTTAGACATTGAATATGTTTTCAAATCATATAAAGACCTTTTACTTCAAAAAATCATAAAAAAATTCTCAGGAGCTTAGCGTCAGGTCTGAAAGGATTAAAATCAATTATTTTTTATCGATATTTTTTCAATCAGAAATTCAATTTTTTTCTTGATCGTTATATTTTCTATCTTAAAAAAAATTAATTTTTTATCGTTATTTTTTCGATCGGAAATAAAAGTTATTTTTTGCTCGTTATTTTTTAAATCAGCACTAAAAATTATTTCTTGATAGTTATTTTTCCGATCAGATATAAAATTTATATTTTGGTTAAATGTTATTTTTTAACAGTTACTTTTTCGATTAGATGAAAAAATTATTTTTTGACTAAAATAATATCAATCAAAAAGTAACATATGGGTATGTTTACCCAATTTTTTCGCTTACTTTAGACTTACCTCGATAGTAGACCAAATGTTTACCAAAAGAATAGTTAATATAAAAACCTTGATTTCTTATTTTGGAAACCACAACGAGTGCCCACTAAAAAGATCAGGGACATCATCAACACAAGTTTTGTTTTTACATATAGGCAGGACATAAGATTTGGAAGCATTAAGTTGGAGACCATTACTCCTGGCCCACTCATGGCTCGTACAGAGGTCTTCATTTAATCTACAGCTAAGGTTATCAAGAAGTCCAGTTCATCTAAAAAGATAAAGCTGGACATCATCAGCATATGCATGTACAGACGCATGCTTACAGACACTAAAAATATCGTTTGTAAAAATAGAGAATAGCAGCGGGCCTGAGTAGACTTGAGACTAAGTGGACTAAGTAGACTTGAGACTAACTTTGACACATTGTAACCTATTAGACAAGTAACTGGACTTAAGACTAACAGCACTGTCAGAGAAAGCAAAGTAACATTTAAGCTTTTGTCATAGGTAAGTAAGTTGAACTTTATCGAAGGCCTTAGAAAAGTCAAGTAGGCATAGTAAAGTCATACATCCTGCATCATACTCAGGTCTGATATCATCAATTACCTTAACTACAACCGTGGAACACCCATGCCCAGCTCGAAAGCCTGACTGAAATGGTGATAGTAACTTCTTTTCCGATACATAACTACTGATTTGTTGAGCCATAATTTTCTCACATTAGCCTTTAGTCCTTAGCCTATCTTCTAATTAATTGACCAGAGTAAGCTTGAAAAACTGTGGGATGGACGGACTACAGATAGACAGAGAGGAGGGTAGATTATCACTAGACTCAGCGGCAGAGTCAACAAAAGAACTAAGTATATCCGGATTTACTTCCACAGGGTTTTGGGTGGAAGAGATAGCTTCAATTTGTCTGGTTTTAAGAACAGCCTCATTTCTGGCCAATCTGAATAATTCTCAGTTTTCAGGCGTTGGTCTCTTTTCCATATTTTGTGAAGTTAATTTCTTATTTTTTAAGCACATGTTGAGTAAACCATGGACACGAGACATTTTTAACTCTTAACGTACGAAGTGGTACATTTTTTCGAACAGATAGTTTTTCGAACAGGAGCTACAAGGGAACTAGTTTTACATTAGCATCACTGTGAAGCCAACACTCACAGAATTATATGTTTTGCACATACATGTAATTATTATTAAAACTAATACTCAACACTTATTATACTTATTGCACTTATACTCATATCGAATAACTCGAAGTTGTTCAAGAACTTAGTGCGTTAAGGATATAATTTGAACGCATAGTTTACAACAAACAGTATATTTAAGAAAGTGGGAATACACTGTCCGAGTTAATGTCTAAACTTTTTCGTCAACACAACGCTAGACATAACTCAGACAGTAAAATGACATTTATGTCAGAAACGTTTGAAAAAAGCAACAATTTTGAAAGTTCTTATTCCCGTGTGCTAAAAAAAATTAAATAGAATAAAATGGAAAAACGACTTTGAAAACAAGAAATTAAAAAAATTATCGAGCTATATTTGGCCAACTGTCGTGACACTTTCTTGCTACTGTCTGGACGCCTGTGTCACAGACGCTGCTTTGAATCGCAGACAGTAAAATGACACGTTCTTGAGATTAAATACTCCCTTAACTTTACTCTCTGTTGTTAACTATGCGTAAGAAAGTGAAGTAATGACCTAGTACTAACTTTTCTTAATCCTCGGTTCAAGAGTAAGTTCGCGAACCAGCTAGACCACGAATTAGCGAAAGTAATGTTAATGTTGTGTAGTGGAGATGCGTACTGCGACCTAAATGAGATCTATTGTACCTCCTTCTCAAAGCTCCGCTGGATTTGCGGATTACAGAATTTCATCCAGCCCTATTTCTCTAATGAATTTGAGAATATTCTTAGGTTCAAGGGATGAAACCTACTCTAGACTCAGCTCATAATTCCCCAGTGCTAGTTTACGTCTGCGAGCCACGGCGTCGCAGTTTGTAAGCAGGTGTATTGGAGTCTCCTCTGCTTCTTCACAGAAACGGCAGTTACTATCTGTCTCTATGCCCAATTTCATCAGGTGGTATTTGAGTTTACAGTGTCCTGTAAGCAACCCCGTAAGAATCCTGAGATTCGGTTTGCCTAAGCTTATGCACAATTTTGCTCTTCGAGTGTTAAAATCTCTGAGGAGCAATTTGGATTGTCTTAGCTTTGGGAGGCTTTTCCAAATGTTTGAACGTTTATGCCTCTCCTCCCTTCTTAGTTCTTCTTTTATAGAATGTGTGCCCAATCCGCAGAATGGTACTGGTCCTATAAATTTTGTGGCTGCACCCTGTCGCGCTAGACCATCGGCTTCTTCGTTACCCTGTATTCCTTTGTGTCCTGGGACCCAAAGTATAGTAACAGTGTTATTCTTGCCTAGTTCGTTGAGTTTTGTTAGGCATTTCCATGTTATTCTCCATGATATCTCACAGGAAACTAATGCTTTGATTGCTGCTTGGCTGTCCGACATCACAACTATATCCTGACCTTTGTATTTACGATCCAGATTGAATTGTGCACACAGCTGTATTGCTAGGATTTCCGCTTGGAAGATACTGGGTGCTGTCCCCATAGGTTCAAAGTGCTTGGTTCTTGGCCTGTACACCACTGCGCCTATACCTTCCAATGTCTTGGAGCCATCCGTATACCATGACATACTGTGTGGTTCATCTCACTGTCCCACTCTTCCTTGGTACTAAGCTTAATTTCGAAGTGTTTCTCGAAGTTGTACCTTTTTACTATATCGTCTCTTGGTAGATCGAAAGTAAGTACTTGGTGAAGAAATCGGCCATAAGAAAACTATATCTGCATACTTCTAACACTTAGTAACACAAGTAGGAGCTGTCAAAAAAAAATATATCACATTTGTTCATACACTCGTATGCCAACATTTGGTATAAGGAATCGCCGTGTTACACATAGCCTTACGGTTCACATTTTCCCACTTCACCCCAAGAACTCCACAAACAAAATAGAAAAAAAGCAGCAATTTTTTTGTTACCAACATATTGACAGTTAAATAAATTTTTGTATTAATTTGAATTTTCATAACTTTATGCAGTCGCAAACAGAAAAAAGTAGTGTGGTCAGTAGTTGAACTCCCAAACGAGTTAACGACGATTTTCGATATCGTTACTTCGATAGATAAAAAAAGAAGTTCCTTACGCTTTTTCTTCAAATCCGAATGTAATTCGAAATAAAATCTGCATATTTTTATTTCTTTATTGTTTTTTATTTTATATAATTTTTTCAAGGAAAATAATGTTAATAAACAATCAAGAAAGATTTGTAAATTGATAATTAAAATGTAAAATCTTTTAAACATGTTGCTAACGATATTAATTTAATGACGCAACAAGGCGTTGAGCGTTGAACATTCATTACGTTCTTAGTATGCAGCTTGAATTGATCGAAAAGCTGGATTGAAAACTGGATTTACGTAAGAGTATAAAACAAATAAACACATTTTATGGGTCCATACAAGTGTCAAAATAACTTTTCGAAATTTCATTTCATTTATTAATCAATGGAATATATTCCTTGCTGACTAGATATTATATACAATTTTAATTTTTTTTTTTATATACAACTAAGAATAATATATATATATATACATATATATATATATATATATATATATATATATATATATATAAGCTATAATAATATGCTGCAACCTAAAAAATTGAAGATAATTAATTGAACAATATTGTCTTAGATACAGAAAAATCAATGGAGTGCATAGTTGATGAAATATTAAACTCTCGCAAAGTTCTTGTGATCGGTGAGTTTGAAGCATAATTTTTTTCGGTGAACTCGAATATTAAATGGGGCAGTACATCTTAAAATTCTGGATGGCACATTATAGTTAATTTGTTCCAGAAGGTATGAGCAATCCGTTCTGCCAGAAATAATATTGTAAATAAATAAGAGGGAAACCATTGTTCTGCTATTTACAAGTGATTTGAAATTAATAAACATACAACGAGCTTCGTAAGAGGGCAAGAGATGAGTAAAGTTAAAAGAACGAATTGCAAATTTAAGAAATTTACGTTGGACGCATTCCAAACGATTTATATGAGTATCATAGTACGGGTTCCAAATAAAGCTCGCATATTCTAATCTTGACCTCACCAGACTTGTGTAAAGAATTTTAAGCGTGTATGGATCAGAAAATTCATAACTATTGCGCTTAATAAATGTTGAAAAGTGAATAAGCTTTTGGAATTATATAATTTAAGTGATAGACTAACGTGAATTTGGAGTCAAAGGTAACTCCCAGATCATTAATTAATCAAAGACAGACTTCAAAGGTTGACTATTGAAATTATATTGATTTTGAATTGAGGTATTTGATTTTGAAAAAGAAACTGTAAAACATTTATCAATATTCAATGATAAATGGTTTCGGGAACACCATTCATAAAGATTATTTATATCGGATTGCTAGGTGAGGATGGTTCTTACAACAGATTCGAAAACAGCGACCAGCGCATCTACAAAGAGTATAAAACAAACACAATTTTAGTGTCAAAAAACTTTGTTAAATTCTAACATCAGAAAACACTGTATTGCACACATTTGCAGCAGTATTCAATTTTAAAAGCTTAATTGCATAAAAGATTCTCACGTATGATTTAAAAGATGCTCACAAATATTAACAACAAATTCGTTTTAGCGGAATTTCTATGTGTCAGAAATAGAGACACACAGAGAGAGAGAGAAAGTTGTGCACTCGCCTCTTCGTTTATTAGTCTGCTTAAATCTCCCCTACGGAGAAAAGAACCGCTTTTGAACCTATCACGTGATAGCGACCTGTCCTAATTATGCCAGCAACATATAAAACCAACCGGTCATTTTTACATGGCGGTATCAGAAAAATAAATCTGTCCCGTAATGCCGTGGTTATGCTAGCCCAACATGTTCGGTGTTCATTTTTGTTAATTTGTTCTCTTCGCTGAAATGTTTGTTTGGTGGTTATGCTATGATTGGTGGCACAGTTGCATTATATGTAATAGTATGTCAAAACACAAAAAATCACAACCCTAATTTGCATTTTTGTACTTAAAATTAACGAATTAAAATATACAAACTGATATTACTTAATCTGAATTTTTATTATAATATCTTAAACACTGGAAAGTTCGGCATGTTTGGCGTTTCAATCAGCAATCAAAATGTTCGGTCCGAGAGCGAGAAAATGAATATGAGAAAAAGTTAATTTCTTCATTTTATACGTGAAACAATAACAACAAAAAAGTTCGGCAATCATGTTTGGCTAGCGTAACTACGGCATAACAGACACAAAACAGGGTCCATGACGAGTTCTGTCAGACCTGTTCTGTGATAGCAGTCCATATCACTATCAATTCAGAGCCTTGTAACTTCAACAAGTGCAGCATTTTTTTGATTATTGAATATTATGAAGATGAATTTCGAATTATATGTATACAACTTCTCAAGTAACAGCGGGTATATATCAGATAGTAGTTATATTATAAACAAACCTTTAATTTTTCTTTTGAATTTGATCCCTTCCCTTTTTCCCTAAATCTCTTGTACGCTAATGCTGTAATCACCAAATTCGCTATATATTCATTACTTCCCGAACTACCCCATTCTCTGGCCACCATCACTAAGGAACGACCCAAATCAAATGCTGGTAATCACAATGTTTAATGAATCAACTTAAGTACATCAAATTCAATAAATTGCTTCATTACTCATGACCAGCAAAAACCGCCCACAGCAATGCAATCGAAGCGCGCAGGCACTCTGACATGAACACTTGAACGGGGGCGGCACAGGGTTAATAACGCCAACCATGGCTGTTTTAAGAGAACGTAAATTGATTGCATGTCAACTAGTAGTTAGCCGACGATAGCAACCCTTTAGAAGAGTGTACAACGATGGCGTTAATAGCGCAAATCAACCCATACAAACAAAAGTCAGGGAATGGTTACAGTGGATGGGGTGGGAATGAGAAGACTCTAACTGCATAGAGTGTCCACATGACGGGGGGTTAGTTTGTAGCAACACAACCCTTCACATTGCGTGCTATTTGTTTGCAGAAGCAACAAAACGAAATTAATTTTATGTACTCGTTAAATTTATTTATTGGTCGTTTGTTTAAGCAGCCAAATGGTTGGGACAATTTTGTCTATTTAAAGGGAAAGAAGAGAAAGAGTCACAGGAATGTGAGGATGGTTGCTACTATGACTTAAAATTTAATTGAATTGAATTTGATGAATTTATTTACGAGCAAAAAATTTAATTATGCTTCACTTTTATTTCAGGTAAAGGTTTGGTTTCAAAATCGACGCACCAAACACAAACGCATGCAGCAAGAAGATGGGGACAATAAAAGCAACAAAGGCAGTCAAGGCGGTGATGCAGAGGGTAAAAATGATAGTTCGCAGAATAGTTTTGAAGATCAGGAGGAAGAGGATGATGAGGAGGAAATTGAGGATGAAGACGAAGTCATCGATATGGATGATTATGGTAGTGAAATGGATGCAGAGGAACATCAACGCATTCGTGAACAATTTCAGCAGCAATTGCAGCAGCATCATCAACAGATGCAGCAACATATGCAGCAGCAAAGAGACCAGCAACAACCAAGTCAACAGCAGCAGCAGCAACATTTATTGCAACAGCATCAGCAGCAACAGCAGCAGCACCAGCAATTTATACATCAGCAGCAATATTTGATGCAACAGCAGCAACAGCACCAACAACAACAGCAGAAGCAACAATAAGAACGTATATTGTGTTGATATTTTTATTTAACTAGAATTTACTGTAAGTTTCCAGCTGTACATTTTTTTGTTCCTTGTAAATGTAAATTATTTGTATTATTTTAATTTTAAACTAGATAAAACTTAATTTAACAAAAAATTATTTAATTACTTTAATATGACTACTTAGTATTTAAAAAAAAAAAACGAAAATTAAGAAATGATTTAAGAAATGTTTAGGTTTAATATAAATATCTGCAATATATTAAAAAACAAAAATCGAGACTCGACATTTTTTTCATAAAGATAAAGTGCAAAAAAAAAGGCAAAAAAAAGTGGGTGAAAACTTTTATCGACTCTGTATTTTAATGCAACGACCAAGGCTCAAGAATCTCTCACAACCAAAAAAAAATTAAAACAAACTTTAACGACATAAAACAAACGTTTTTTTTTCAAAAATTCAACACACATCCAAAAATGGCCCAATGACAAAAATTCAACGAAAATCCTACAGTGACACATATTCGTATAAACGCACTCTTAATTTTAAATTTGCTACCTTCTCTCTCTTTTATTAATGCATTATTCAAAACAAATTCAAACTCATATTGTTCACTAAACTAACGGAAATTTGTACTGAGTGCAAAAAGCTGTTTTAGTTGTTGTTGTTTTATAAAAATCAGTTCAGTTTAAATATTTTACTAAAAACAAGTACACATTCCTTTAAACGCACCTGAATAAGGAGGTCGAAAATATATTAGTGGTTTAAAGAAATAAGTATTTGCTTGTATTTAATTAACAATTGGTAAGTTTTGTTTAATTTAAATGTAAAAATATTTTCTTAATGATATTTTTTTAAGATTTTATCAAAATGCCAAAGGGAAAATACCTCAATGACACAGAAAAAGTCCAAATCAACCTGTACCATAAAGAGGGTTATTCAAATCGGGAAATTGGGCAGAGACTAGGAAGATCAGAAGCAGTCGTCCGCTCTTTTTTAAAAAACGGTGTTAATTATGGAGTAAAAAAATCCACGAAAGGCAATCGAAAACTGAGTATTCGCCAAGTTAATCAAATTAGGAAGGAAGCCACCACAAGTTTTTTGAACTCAATTCAAATAAAAGAAAAATTAGATCTTCCAGTGACAACGAGGCACATTGCACACATTTTACGTAACTCAGATAACGTTAAATGGAAAAAACCGGTGAGCAAGCCTGTTTTGAAGCCGCATCACAAAAAGGCGCGCTTAGACTTCGCCCAAAAACACATGCAATGGTCAACTCAGTGGGACAATGTTGTGTTTTCCGACGAAAAAAATTTAACTTAGATGGCCCAGACTCTTACAGCTGTTATTGGCATGATTTGCGAAACAATGACGTACGTATGTCAAAAAGAAACTTTGTTGGTGGCAGCGTTATGGTGTGGACGGCATTTTCATCTAGAGGTAAAGCAAATATCTGCTTTGTGCCGCCCAAAATGAATTCTAAAAAATACACGGAATTGTTGGATGATGCTCTCATTTCATTTTTGGATGATAAAATGGATGAAGACAGTATTTTTCAACAGGATAATGCTGCCATTCACGTTTCTAAAGAGGCATTAAAGTGGTTTGAAGAGCACAACATCCCACTTATGAAATGGCCTGCATGCAGTCCCGATTTGAATCCAGTGGAGAATCTTTGGGGATGCATATCACGCAAAATCTATGGACAAAAAGCCCAAGGACACCTTTACAAAACCGTGCTAGAGCTCAAGTTGGCCATTAAGGAAGTTTGGGAAGATTTAGATCGTCAGTTGCTGGAAAATTTAGTGAAGTCGATGCCGAATCGTATATTTGAAGCTATAAATAAAAATGGTGGACCAATTAATTATTGAAAATTAAATAAATACCCATTCCTATTGAAAATTAAGTTGATGCGTTTAAACGAATATGTACTTGTTTTAAGTAAAATATTTAAACTGAAATGATTTATATAAAACAACAACAACGAAAACAGGTTTTTGCACTCAGTACAAATTTCCGTTAGTTTAGTAAACAATATGAGTTGGAATATGTTTTGAGTAATGCATTAATAAAAGAGAGAGAAGGTAGCAAATTTAAAATTAAGAGTGCGTTTATACGAATATGTGTCACTGTATTGACATGTCAATGAAACTGAAATTTTAAATATCACTGTGCTTAAATGTTAAAGAGCCTTGTGTGCGCCTGGCCGATGCTTTTTAAACCGGAGTTTCTTACTGAAAGAATGAAAACTGAAATCTAGTAAAAATATTCGCTGTTATAGTTCACTGACTTTATAGATGGAACACTTCTCTAAGCTTCTGAATGGCGACGCACAGTGGTTTCAAAGTGGAATTAAACAATATTTTTTATGTTATAATTTTTGTTTCTTTTTCAAAAGTTTAAGTTCAAAATTATTTTAATAGCGTATTTATAAAAGAATTTCTAAGGCAAGTCTTCACCATTTTTGTGGACGAGTAGCGAATGTTGCTAAATTGTTTACTCTCAAAACAAGACTTAATTTTAAGGCATTATCCGGTAGATACTGCTTTCACATTACTGCTTTAATTCACATAATCATTTTTTACATAAGCATTTAAAACACAAATTTTTTGAACAATGAAAACATTTTACTTATTATTTTTAATTTTATTAAGACTATTTTTTTCAGTGTCCAAAGTTTGGTGGGCTGGAACAAAGTTATCAAAACTTATCGCTGGTTTCATACTACTATGTTAAATTTTAAAATGAAACAAACAACTCTTAACAAACATTAAAAAAAATGACTGCGGATAGCTGCGGGCGCGCTTTTAACAAAAAAGAGTGATTGTATATTTATACCTCTACACGTACTGCGTACAGGGTAATATATATATTATTTATTGCATTTTTAATGCCCATATACATACAGAAAAATTACATTTTCGACTTTGATTGTAGCAAACATATTTCTATTTACCGAAAATATATTTTGCAACTTTGTCCATATTTTGTTTATCATACATACATATTGCTATTTTTGTGACAATCATTTCAATTTTTGCATTATTGCAAATATTTTTGCGGAAAAATAAGTCTAGAATGTTCATATTTTATGCTTTTGAAAGTAATACCATGCTTATCAGTGACTTTAGTCAGGCAACGTTTGGTGGTGCCCGTAGCCTACTGGTAGTGTGCTTGGCTCAGACTTGGACAGAAAGTTTTTAAAAAAATTTTTTCAATTGAATTAATATTTCTGTTCAGCCTCAAGCTATGGCAAACCTCAAAGAGCAAAAAAAGAATAACTTAAGTAATAATAAATAATTAAAGTTACAATATAAAATTGATATATATTACTGCATATCAAATACTGCAACAAATAAGCTTATTTGCTATGAACATTAAAAAGAACATAATTTGCTTCCGGAAAACATTTTATGTTTTTTACGTTAAACACATTTCTTGTAAAAATTAACTTGTTTGCTATAAATAAGTCTTTAAACATAATAGTATCCTTTGATATTATGTTTGTGTCAAATATATATTTTTCTGCGTGTAGTGGCGTGGCAGGAATAGAAAATTATATGCATTCATTATTACTCTTATCACTTGAGTTAATTAAGTCATATCCGTCTGTCTCTCTATCTGCTCAATTCTGATCATAATTAAAGACGAACTTTTGAAGTTTTCGTTTTAAATTCGATATGCAAGATCATATCTAAAATATTAAGATCAATTTCAAATAATCCAAAGAAAATAATCCAAAATTTAATGTATGTAACACTATTTTGTTAAAATGTACAGTTCCAAAATGTTCCTTACTTTCGCATTAGACAAAAATAAGCCCAAGTGTTAAAATTCATCAAATTAAAAACAAGTAGATTGTTTTTAAAAAAAAAACGTTAAATTTCTTTAGAGCATTTGTCAAATAGGATGAAAATTTTAAGTCCTATGTTTTTATATTCAAAAAATTTCTTACTTTTCTTTTTAACCCTTCAAATGAATTTATTTTCTTTAAATTCAGAGTAACATAAATTTACCGTTATTTTTTATTTTTTTTTACATGTCTGACTCAAAGTCACATGGCTGTGAGATACGTTACAAAATGACGCAGTAGGATTAAGGTTAAATCTACCAATTGTGTGTTTTCCAGTACAAAAAGTGTTCAAATATATGCACAAGAATGCAATAAAATCTATCCCTATACTCCAAAATTGGTTCCGACCAAAAAAGTATACTTATCGACGGATTTTTTTTTATATACTATTAAATTTGGTACCAGATTTGGGTGTCAGATTTTGTCTATACAAATCGATAGGCAATATCATGTATGCATTTATTTATTTGACTGCAATAAAATGATTTTTTAACAAAAATAGTTTTTGCTTTGATGTTAAAAAATGCTATAATTTTGTAAATAATGACTTTTCTATAAAAATATATGCACTTAAAATTTTTGCAATGTAATTTTTGGGTGATTAACTTTTTGTCACCCATAAAATTATTTTGAGATATATTGCTTGAAACTTAAAATTCGTTTAAAAAAATGGAAAAAACTCTTTTTTTAACTACATTCGATCATAACAGCCATATCACTGACACTATTGGCACATTTTATTCCTCTAAATTTTCGTCTGACTCTCCTCTACAATCTACAATAACTTATTACTAGAAAATTAAAGTTTTTGCATGCACTTACGTAAAGCATTGCTCTCAAAAGTGAATTTTTTTGAATTTTTCCATTTATATGGGAAATTGTGGCCAATCGTAAAAAAATCATTATATTTGGATTCTACGAAAAATTTTACTATCGCTGTAGGGAATTTACAGCGCTATAATTTCGCTGTAGTGAAATTTGTGGTGTAGTGTAATTTGTGTTGCCTTTAATAACGGCCAATTCATATACCTTTTGTTCTTTTTTTTCACATGATGATGCATCCTTTTTTTAATTTTCTTGGAATAATCCACATATGAGTACACAATCATGCAGCAAGGCGGTATATAAGTTCATGATATTATCTTTTTGCATTTTGATTTCGAGCAATCAAATTGATAGACACTATTTTAGGTGTAATTAAAAGGACTGGTGTATCAATCGTTGAAAAGGACGTTCAAATCAGTGATGCCACTAGTAGGGAAAAGAGGCTACATGTAGAGAAATTCATACTTAGTTTTGAGATGTAGGGGAAAAAGGACAGATTTCCAATATATGCTCATATGTAGGGAATTTTTAAAATTTTAAATTTCTCTCTATATTTCTCAAAAAATGTGTATTTATATTCGCATATACTTTCTTTAATTGAGTTGAAATTCTTTCAGTGTGAAAAACCTGAGCAAGTTAAGTCTTCATATATGCTTCAACATGCCCACTGACATAATCATTCTGTTCTGTGCTTGAACATACCCATTTGTCGCTGAGCTTACTTGATGTCAATTTTGCCGCGTTTTCGTTTAGATTTTCTCCAACAAGATTAATTTTACAGCTTAATTTTTTATTAAAATTCACAAAATCAGAGTCTGAATAAAGGAGTAAAAACCGTAAGTTGCTTCAAATGTTATACATATTTTACTAAACAAATTTTCAATAAAATTGTTTTTAGAAAAATGAGTAATTCTTCCGATTCCATTTCTTCTGAAACGGGTGCTGTGAAGCGACGTGTGAAGTACAGAAAACAAAAAATTAATAAAAGCTGGCTGGAGATCGATGAATTCAAGGGATGGCTCGAAAAAATTGAAACGGATGCTTTCAAGTGTAAGTGTGCAGCTTGTGACAAGATTTTAAGCTGTGGAAAATCGGACCTGTGGAGCTGTGGAAAATGAATTATAAAGATCTTTATGATCATCATTAAAAAAAAATTACTTTTACCTTTGAATAATTCTGTTGAATCAGCTTTAATCTAAACTAATTTATATGCGTATAACATATATTATGTTTTGGTATTTTTTATTTATGTTTAATACCATGATATGGATTTATCAATGTTAACTAGTCAACATATATTTATGTTATTTTTTATTGTTTTTTGTGTACAATTCAATTATATGGATTTATCGATGTTAACTAGTCTACATATACTCATGTTAATTTTTTATTGTTTTTTTGAGTACGTACAATACAATTGTATGGATTAATCGATGTGAAATATAATATTAAATAAACATTTTAAGGCATACGTACATGCTATTTTTTTGTTTGCAACAAACTTTTTGTGTTTCATTTAGATGTATGAAATAAATATGTAGGGAAACTTGTAGGGAAAAATTATGTTTGCATAGGGAAAAGTAGGGATTTTCATGAAATGCGGTAGGGATTTTTTCAAAAATTTAGTGGCATCACTGGTTCAAATAGAAAATAATAATAGGGAAAATATTAAAATACAAACTTTCTTTTTGACAGATCTGTACATGTGTATAAGCCAGTAATTCCAAAATGGATTGAAGAAAATACAAGGTACTTAAGAAGATATACAATATACACTTATAGAGTTCATTTAAGACAATTTACAGACTTAAGATACACAATAAATTTTCACTATCTAGTGCTATAAACTTTCAGAGCTCAATAAAAAAGTAATAAATTCTTGCATTTCTCTAAACTTCCATATCATTTATGCAAATTAGATCCATTACCGTTCGCACTGAAAGCAACACCAATTCAACAACAACAATTTCACGCGTCTACTGCACAACTTCGCCACTTATTTAATCAAAATTTATAGTGGATTCAGGTGTTGCAGGCGCTTGAAATTTTATACTTACTCGTCGCCCCTTAAAACTTGCAAGCACTCGAACTTCACCTTGAAATATTTCAATATTTTCAGATTAACCCTTCGACTCCATGCATGACATTTATTGATTTTTCTGTTAGTTTGTTATAGGTACATACAACAAAAAACTTTGAAAGAAACTTCCCTTTTTATAGTTTTTAAGCACCCATAACTAAGTAATAGCACTGCTTTCGTGAGCTCAATAGCTGACTTTTGCTGACTTATTAGAGGGTAATTTATGCACTCAAATTTTGACGTTTTACTTTTATCGTTAATGGTTCATGTGGGCAATGCTTTTAAGCTGTCGTAACTGGAAAATATTTGAATTTATCGTATAAATAAAACCTAATCGTTTACAGTTAAGTTTTTGAAGTGAAACTTCTTAGGCGGCGATTAAATATTGAGGGTAAAATTTTAAGAGCTTCATCACGAAAAATTTTCGTCATGATTAATTTTCATCATGAAAATTATTTCGAGCAGAGCAATTATAAAATTTTGAAATAATAGGGCTGCCACCTAATAATATGTCTTTTTAAGAGTTTTAAACATCATTTATCAGTGTTAAGGGGTCGCTGATTTCACATTCAAAGTCAGAATTTTAAAATTCAAGATGATGGATAGGGTTGACACCTTAGTTTTTGCATTTTTATGAATTCGGGGCTAGCAAAAATAAATGGTATTCCAAAAATGGGTCGCTGAATCCAAATCCGTTGTCAAAATTTCAAGTTTATAAAATTTTGAAATAATAGGGTTGCCACCTATTAATATGTATTTGCAAGAATTTTTAAACATCATTTAACAGTGTTAGGGAGACACTGATTTCGAATCTGAAGCCAGAATTTGAAAGTTCAAAAAAGTGGATAGGGTTGCCAACAAAATTTTTTATTTTTACGAATTCGTGACTGGCGCGAACCAAAGGGTAAAAATGGGTCGATGAAACCGAATCCGTTGTCAGAATTCAAAATGATAAAATTTTATAATAATAGGGCTGCCACCTAATAATATACATTTTCACAAATAAAAGCAACCCTATTATTTCAAAATTTTATAATTTTGACGACGGATTTAGCGACCCATTTTTGGAACATCATTTTTTTGTCAGCCCCGAATTTATAAAAATACAAAAAAAGGTGGCAACCCTATCCACCATCTTGAATTTTAAAATTCTGACTTTAGATTCGAAATCAGCGACCCCTTCGCAGTGATAAGTGATGTTTAAAACTCTTAAAAATACATATTATTAGATGGCAATACTGTGGTAAAAATTAAGGTGGCAACCCCAACCTCCATCTTAAATTTAAAGCTGTGATATTATATTCGAAATCAAATCCGTTTTCAGAATTTTAAAATTAAAAGAATTCGCAAAAATACCCAAACATCTAGGTGGCAACTCTATCCGTCATCTTGAATTTTAAATTCTGACATCAGATCCGAAATCATCTACCCCCTAAAACTGCCAACCACGGAGTCCACAGAACCCTTAAAATTCGCTTAAGCTTTTCCTACACAAGCTCATTGAATTTTTTGGATACTTGCTTTAATTGGATACTTGCCTTCAATTTCAAGCTTTTCAAGCTTTTTGCCCAAGGCATCAAGCTTTCCTTTCCTTGAAACTTCGTGCCGTTCGCTTGTAAGCTAGCATACTTGCAAGTCACAAGCTGTAGTGGGCTTATTTATATTCAATTACAAGCTATACTTGATTCAAAATTATCAAGTTGTATTTTAAGCAAGTACTTGAAATAGACTTCAATTAGGCTTGTGCAGTTCTCTGATACATATATCTCATAGTTTAGTTATCACCAAAAAATTGGTAAAAGCAGTATTACCACACTCAAAAAAATCTGCTTCCCTTAAATTAAGAAACTTTGGCATCAATTCGTAAGCATAGTTTTTTCTATATTCTATAGAGGTTTCTCCTTAATGAAGATAATTTTTACATGATTTAACTATTTCACGTCTTGAACTCGTTGCAACGTTATCAAAACAGCTTCCTAGTTTTGAAGACAAGTTTTTACTTGAATGTAAGAAATGAAGGTATGATAAATTTTCAAAAATGGTATAAAAGCAAAAATAATTTGAAGAAAATTTGTATTGATATCAAGTCCGCTTGCAACATTTTACAGCATGATTTCTTAAATTTGGAGAAATATAACATACAATACTTGGATATTTCTCAGAAATGTAAGTTTTTCTATTTTTGTAAACCACAAGCGTTCTGTTTAAAGGATGCTTTTCTTATATTTCTACAAAAAAATCCTTTAACATTACTTACAAAGCGAACGATTTTAAATGAAGCATATTAAGCGTCGCTTGTTTAACAACTGCGAAGGTCGAATGGATAAGCTGATGGACTTACACTTACGCGGCCGAGGTTCAAGTTTCCCGATAGTGGTAATTTTTCAATTTAATTTTGTGTTAATAATAATAAAGTTTGCAGTTTACCGTCAGTATAGAAATAATAATTCTAACCGGATGTTGTTTAAAATCTAAAAAAAATTGTTTTTTTTTGTAAAAAATTACAAAATTTTTCTAGGGATTCGATGAAAAATTTCTTATTTAAGTTTTTCTTAGTTATAGCTGATGATTAATAAAATGTAGAAAATTTTTTTATTTTCAGAGAAAATGTTTCTCTTAGTCATAGCCAATGTTAACTAAACGGTAGAAAAACTTACTCAAATGTCATAAGATTTCAAAACAATTGGGCTTAGTTTAGATTGGATAATTTTCCTAAACTATTTTACACTTCTGGTGTCAATTTAACGAAAAATATATACTTAATTTTTAGAAAATCGGCCATGGCGCTAAATAAAGCCCGATTTTCTAACTGTTGGGTGCTATTCTTCTAGATTTTCTGGAAATTTTTACCTGAGTGTATACAGCATTTTTTATTTTTGTTTTTAATAGATTATGTTAAAAATAACTTTGTATAGTATCAAGTTTAGTAGATTGTTCTTGCGTTAAATGGTTTGCGAATTCAAAGCTAATATTTAAAGACTTCACTTAAACACAAAGGTTCCTTTGTTCGTAACCTAACCTAACCTTTGGCTTAAATCACGTAAGAAGTTCCAGTGTGTTCATAGTGCAATAAGCGTGGAATATAGCTTCATCAACAACTCAGTTCTGTCTTAAAAACTTATAACAACGTCGCACAATTGTCTAAATATTCAAAAAGCTGGCCAAAATAGAAAAACGTTAAGGTGGGGAAAAAAAATTACCAAGCACATCGATAGCAGGATGTGTGAAATTTACGAAAACTAACAAATTGTTATCTACAGTGGGCTCCTCCACGCAAGAAACTACTCAAAAAATAAGAAAACTAACTGAAAACCAATTTTTTGAATAGTTATTTAGTGACAAAGTGTACAAAAAAAAGACACAGTGTCGATACGAGCAGTATCGTAAGTATAGACGTAGAATTTCTTTATATACAATAAGAGAAAAAGATGCTGGTTTTTGTCATTTATATTTTTCAAAATTATTAAAAATTATTAAAAAAAAATTTGCTTAAAATAATAATTTTCGTTTTAATATTTTTAGTGATAAATTTGTTGTCCTTATTCATTTTTATGTTTGTTAAAATTAAATGTAATTCAAAGTTATGTTTAATAAGTTGAAATAAATATTTCAAAAATATATGAATTATTAATTTTTCCTGTAGTAAAGAGCATATATATGTATATTTTAATAGTAATTTCAAATTAAAATTTTATTTAACAAAATATATTTTTAATAGGGAAAAATTTAATAAATAATATAAACATTTCGAATTTATTACGATATTTCAGGTCTAAATAGAGATTTCAAAGCACAACGCATGCTTACGCATGCGCAAACCTGCTTAGTAGTAATACATTTTTTGTAGCTTCGCATCTGTATTCTCTATTGTATTTATCTTGCTGAAAATAAGTCAAGCCAATAACAACTTCGAATTCGAGAAAAACTTAATTTTTCATATTTTTTATCCAAAACGGATTGCGTTTCGCGCATCCGGATCTGATCCCTTTTCGTAGGAAATTCCTCTCAAAAGTACGAATCGCTTTTTAACTTTTTTGACGAGTCTGTTTCGAACTTCATGAAGGAATCTGTTTTGGACTATTTTTTTAAATAATGCGAACTCTAGTGTTACGTACAAACTATTCATTGTGTTATATTAACTAAACAACTTACACATGATATATAATACTAATTCATAGTGATATTCAGAAGAGTATAAAATATTTTTTTTTTTCAAGAAACTCCATATAATAGAAAACAACGAGACAAAAATAAATATTTTTTTAAATTAGAAACAAAGAATATAAGTACAAAATTAAGACATCCAATGTAGATGATCACTATGAATACTTTTACAAGAAAAAGAAAAAATTTGGAAATTTAGAAATTTTGAGTTGTGTGTCCTTTGAAGAGGATGTGCGAAATGTTAATAGGTGAGCGAATCAGTTGATGTATCATGCCAAGTTTTTGTGCACATTTTTGTTAAAATATTACAAGCATAAGCACCAAATTAAAATTTTCTAGCTAAAATATAAATAAATTATTGATGTTTAATGATTTTGACTATATTATGTTTGGAAGGTGGGTGTGATTGTTTTTATTATGTTTATGGTTATTACGGAAGGTGGGCGTAACTATTGTCAAATTACGCCCATTTTCGGAGCATGATTTTGTTTTTTTCTAAATACTGTGCAACTTTTAACTTTACTAAATTATTTACATTAAAGAGCACTGTGTGGCATTGCTTCCAAATTAAAAAAATTCAATAGTGATCCCAAAAAAAAAAAAAAATTAGAATTTTAAAATGTAAATCATACTGCCTTTTTTAATTTCTCTTTATCAAATTTCAACACAATAAGCGCACATCACTGCACAGTAATTGAAATTTTGAAAAATATCCAAACAAAAATTTTTGCTATTAAAAAATCTTACAATAAGAATAAATTACTTGTCCATTACGGCATATGGGCATTTTCGCCAAAAGGTCAGGTCCATGACTGAAAAATGAAATGTTACTTAAAATCCTTAAACACCCCATATAAGAAAAAAATATGTTTAAATTTATTTTGTGAGAGTAGTGAGAGCTGAGCTCAATTTCAATTTTAAAAAACGGAAGCAAACATGATGAATGGCAGCAAAAGTTGAAAAATAATGTCAAAAGTTGAAAATTCCTAAAATTTCTTTAAACATGCCTTCGTAATTCAATGGGCGAGATCCGTGTGAACGGATGTGCTCCCTTTTCATACAGAGTGATCGCACAGTAACAGTCGTGTTGGTAGAATTTGCAAAAAAAGAAGACTTAATTTTTGATTTTTTTTTTATTTTCATACAAAAATTTTACAAATTCGAATAACTTCATTTTTCAATTTTTTCAGAAGATATTAATTTTATAATTAATATTTTAGCTTTAATTTGTTTAAATTTCAGAAATTCTGGTCATGAATGCAAGCACACAAAATCTTTCAAACGTTATCTTGAAAATGAGGATCGAATAAAAACAATGAAACTATTTAAATTTTAGTGAAAATAAATTAAAAAAAAAGTTAAAAAAGGCACGAAAAACAGCACTATGTTTAATGCAAGAAAAAAAAATTAAAATTTTTTGATGCAGATTTGAAGAACCTTTTCCGGTATTTAATATCTAATAGTTTATTTTTTACAACTATTATACCAACTATTATACAACTATACCAACTAGATTTTTGGATGTTTTTGCAAAATGTTCTAGCTCAATGGCGGCTATCATTACAGCCAAATTGTTTTGGGAATAGTTATAAAAAACCAAGGTTAATTTTTAAAGGGGTACATATATAAATTTTTCCATTTGAATAAAAGAAATGTTCATCAAAACCCCCCTTGGGTAAATCCTGGCTACGGCCCTGCATATAGTTCATTAGACACATTTTCTGAATTATTGAAAAATTATAGTTGCAAAAAGGAGTTGTAAAAACTTATATGAATTTAATTGCAAGCTTTAGATCAAGTAAGTCTTTAAGAAGGAAACAACAACAACAACTCTGTATAGAGTCAATCACTTAGCTGACCAGACAGTCTGTTTCGTAAATCGCTACATTTCCTCTTCAGTAGTCTTTGAATGATGAAGCTATGATCAAACTCACTGTAAAAGTCGTAAATGATTTTACACATTTTGTTACTCATTCATATGAACTATATTGAACAAATTAAACGTTCGAATTGGCTACTTAATCATATGACATATAAAGCAGTATGCTATTTATAGATCACCGCCATCAATTCTACCAAGTTATAAAAACTATTGTTTTTTTATTGCGGTTGTAGAACAAATCAAGCTAGTGGGGGTTGGAATTAGTTTTAAAGGTTTTCTAAGAGATGGCGTAACTATCAATAGATCGCATCGGGCACACCTGTGACTATATTCATTTCAAAGCACATTGTCTAAGCTTCATTTTTCAGTATGTGTCATTCCACTGAAGTGTAAACAACATATATTTTTTTCTCTGTGAACATGTCGACTTTCGTTCCAACAAAACGCAATTTGCTTCCATTTGAAGAAAAAAGCGGTTGAAGCACAACGCACGCTTACTGAGGCTTACGGGGACTATGCTCCATCGATTTCTAATTGTGAGTACTGGTTCCGTCGGTTTAAAAGTGGTGATTTTGATACGGAAGACAAAGAGCGTCCGGGCCAGCCGAAAAAGTTTGAAGATGAGGAATTGGAGGCTTTGCTCGATGAAGACCCGTGTCAAACCCTTCAAGAATTGTCAGAATCATTGGGAGTCGACTTATCAACGGTCGGCAAACGCTTGAAGGCCATGGGAATGATTCAAAAGCAAGGAAATCGGGTGCCGTACCAGTTGAAGCCGAGAGACGTTGAACGGCGATTTTGCATGTGCGAACAACTGCTTCAACGGCATAAAAGGAAGAGTTTTTGCATCGTATTGTCACTGGCGATGAAAAGTGGATCCATTACGATAATCCTAAGCGAAAAAAATCGTGGGGACCACCCGGCCATGCATCAACATCGAGGGCCAAGCCGAATATTCATGGCGCCAAGCTTATGCTGTGTATTTGGTGGGATCAGAAGGGTGTCGTGTACTACGAGCTGCTAAAACCTAACGAAACCATCACTGGGGAACGCTACCAACAACAATTGATGCAATTGAGCCGAGCATTAAAGGTTAAACGGCCGGAATATGCCAAAAGACACGACAAAGTGGTTTTTCAACATGATAACGCACGGCCACATGTTGCAGGAACCGTCAAGGAAACGTTGGAGGCGCTGAATTGGGATGTGCTACCCCACCCGCCTTATAGCCCAGACATAGCCCCTTCCGACTACCACCTATTCAGATCGATGACGCATGGCTTGGCTGAGCAGCGCTTCACTTCTTACGAGGATACCAAAAAATGGGTCGATTCGTGGATTGCCTCAAAAGACGAATCGTTCTTCCGGCGCAGAATCCATATGCTGCCAGAAAGATGGGAAAATGTTGTATCTAACGATGGACAATACTTTGAATAATATACATTGTACCGTTGTTTCTAAATAAATTCTCAAAAACCGAAAAAAAACCTTTAAAATTAATTCCAACCCCCATACATGTATTTAATGTATATGTATAAAGAATCATTATTGTATGTTAGCTTTATAAATCAATTTACATAAATGAGGCTTAACTCCTGAACAGCTGTCTAACTTTTGACTATTATATCAAAATCGGAAGGACGAGGAAAACTTTTATCGGAAATAAATTCGAAATATTCTTATTTTGTTTGCACACGTATGTATGTCAGAGCGTTTAGCCTATAAAACACGTACAAGAACCAAGCCTCTTATAGCAAACACCAACGATATAATGCCGCACATACACTGTGCTACAAAAAAAAAAAAAAAAGCTGTAATTGGCAATTAAACTGTTCCACAGTGAAGTGACGTACGACCTGACTGTCAGCACTGGCGGCTGGCTAATCTCAGTCTGGGTTCCAAGCTATATAGACGGCGATTTAGATAAAAAATGGGTTTCCGTGTTTTGACTTTGAAATGATTTTCAACGCTTTTGGCAACGCGTTTCGTGTTGGCCAAATAAAGTGGATTCAACCGTGTTGTTGTTTTGTATTGTGTTGTTTTCCTGGTAACTGGCTAAATAAATTTGCGCATATTAGGGTAGTCATTAGCGCTACGATAATTTGACAGCTCTTTTAAGGGGCAGGGGTGGTGGAAGGCGCGGGAGGCAGGGCTTTCACCTGCATTGCAAGGTAATCATAAAAATAGTTCGTTATTTCTTATTGTTTATATTTATGCCATGATTAGTTGACTAAATATGGGCAACAAAACGTTGGAGGTCTGGCAATAAATACGCAAGCATGTGAATAGTTATTGAACTATAGTTGTTTTGTTGTTATTATTTCTGTTGTTGTTATTGTTGTTGTTGTTAATGTGCTATTAGCAGCAACAAGGCAAACTCTGAAAGGCTATAAATTAACAACAAGAAAAGCAAAATTATACAACAACAAAATAAGGAGGGTGGGGAAAATGGTAGTTTCTGCAAATTGAACATGAATACTTTTTATTATTTGAAGTACCTTAATTAATAGCCTCGCAAAAGGCTGTGCACTTTGTAGTTGCTGTTGTTTTTGAAATTTAAACATTTATAAAATTATTATTAACAATGTGTAATTTACTCCCATAACACGGCTGCAGCTATTATAAATCATTTGCTGCACTCAACGCGCTTTCGAAGCCATTTGAATGACTTGCTTTCAGGGCGGACAAAAAAAAACTATGGATGCACTCTCTAGGTTTGGCCTGCGATTTTTTTTTTTTGCAGCAGCAGCAACTAAACATAACATGAGCCTCATAAATTTAATTGCCACAAACCGACGAAGACCTTCTTGTATTTTGCAAAAAAAAAAAGGAAAAAAAACGCACCTTGATGCAGCAGGTGAAGGTACAGTAAAAGCGCCAGTTGCATTTCAGTTAAGGAGCAAAACTTCATAACAACTGCAACAACAGCAAGTTCTGCATTAGACATACATAAATACTAAAATAATAATTACATGGACATCAATATCAAGCCACAAACTCCTGTCCACACCTCACTTATTATCAGATTTAAATTATTGTGTCTCTACTACAATTTGGTTCGCTTCAATTCGGTCTGAAGAATGTTGCAGAAGGCAATAAATTTTCTTCTAAAAACAACATCTTTAAAAGCTTTTGAAAAGTAAGATTCAAATAATGTAAACTCGCACTCAACAAAGACGTCGAGCAAAAAATTTTTAAAGAATTTTTTCATCTTCTTTTGCTTCTGCATACTGCGTTATATTTTGAGAATGCTAGTTGATTTTGTAACTAAATAATAAATATTCTCACTAGTCATGATTTTTATATCGATCAATTTCGATTTTTAGTAAAAAAATATTTAAATACACATAAATATTTACAATATTTTTCTTAGCATAAAAAGTTTATCGTTGCATCAAAAAAATTTCGAATGTATTCTGTATGTGCAAAATACTATCGGAAAAATATTTGGAAAATTAAAGTTTGACACTCCTATAGGGTCGTCGAAGAGAGACAAATGAGCGACAGGACAGAGACATATAGTGTGTCATAAAACAAACTTCACAAGAAATTGCTGCAGAATCAATTGCAACAGATGCTTTAAGTTCAAATAATTTGAGCAACAGTAAAATGTCGATTATTAGAAAATAATCTTAAATCACGAGGAGCTGCAAAAAAGCTACTGTGTAAAACAAGAAACATTTTTCTTTTACAAAAATTATACTGCCATTTCTGTAAAGCAAGAAAAATTGGCAGTATAATTGTTGGGCTCTTATTCTCTGACGAAAGCAAAATAAATCTTGTTGATCCAGATTCGGGAGTCATGGTTCGCAGCAGGCCAAACGAAAGATTTTAAGATGAATGGACCTAAAGCTCTGTAAAGCACTCTCTGTATGTTATGGCTTGGGGTGCAATCAAAGGATGCAGTGTTTGAGAAATTATTTTGTGAACTATTCACCTTACATAGACATTACAAATAGAAACGTATTACCCTCCATGGATAACACGGTGCGACAGTCCAAAATACCTGGGAAGTGTTACCATTTTTCTTGTAGGTATTGTTGAGTATAACAAGACTGCATACCAGAAATTCGCCAAACACCCCCAAAATCTTGACTTACCGTTAAAAAACCAGTTTTTGTACCTTTGCGCACTTATAAGGCTGTAACTTAGCCAACGATGCACTGATTTTCAGTTTCTTACCAGATTCCAGAAGAAAAAATTTAGGCCTTTTTAATAATTGACATACTGTTAATAAAAACTTTATAAATCTATGTGCATTTGTCCGGCAAACTCAATTTTTTAAAATTTTTTTAAAATTTTCCAACTTTCACGATTTTTGTACACACTATTTTATATAGACACCAACTTTCTGTTAATGTACTAAACAAACACGTTTATTAAAAATCACGACGCAACTTAGTTTTTAAAAATCGGCTAGTAATTGAATGAGTTATTGATAAAAACAAAATTTTTGCAAAAATGCCTACACAACGTTTTTCGTGTTCTTTTGCACATTTTTTATAGGAGCACAGATAACTTAATATGATATCTGTAAAACTATGCCGATGACTGATATCTTTTGAAAAGTAACAAATGTAGCAAATTTATTAGGTTTTTCGTACATTTAATATTAGTTGCACACTATTTTTTATTAAGAAGTAAATTTTTTATATGAAATGGTTTTCAAAGTAATAAAGCTGTGAGAAACAAAACGTCAAATGAAGAAACGAAATTACATATTCCTGGCATAAGTTAAGTTCTTATATTGTGGTTATATTCGCATATTGTGGTTGCAATTCTAACTTGTGCTCAATTTTTTTAAATGCAGAAATTTTAAAGGCATTACTTAAGAGATATATTTTGTTTTTGTGGACTTTTTTTCTAGCGAATCATCAAACAGCAGGTTGCGCTGTCGAACATTTTACCTACAATCGCGTTTCTTTCTATGCTCTTTGCGCTCTCTTAAGTTATGCTTTAAAAAATCGGAGCATTTCAAAAAATTAGAAGAATTGGAAGAAGTAAAAATTACAACAATATACAACAATATACATTGTTTTTGTTGACGTTTTGTTAATCACTTCTTTATCACTTTGAATCTGTTTACATAAAAAAAAGTTTGCAATTGGACAACAATCGCGTGCAATTAAAATTAAAATGTGTGACAAACGTAATAAATTTTGTTATATTTGTGGGTTATTTACGGATTTCAGTCATCGGCGTGATTTTAAAAACAATGTTGGAGTGGTGGAAGTGTACAACAAACTCTTCAATCGCTCTTATAATACCAGTCGGTGGTACGAGCCCGAAATTATTTGTGAATATTGCACTGCAACATTAAAAAAAATTAAAGTTCAACCTTCAATTGTTTTGCCCTTTTCGGCGCCTATGACTTGGCATCATCAGTCATATCATAAACGAGATGATTGCTATTTTTGCCAAACCAATGTGTCGGGCCACAGTTTTAAAACGCGCAAAAACATTAAGTACGCAAATGTTGTAACAGTTACGAAGGCAATATCTGGGAATAATGATGTTCCGACAACAAGCAAATCTACTGATGTAACTGATACAGATTTGGAACAAGAAGAGTTCCTTCCATCCAATTCGAAGTCAACGGAACGGCATTATGTTTCAAATCTAGATTTCGCCGACCTAGTGCGCGATTTACATATGTCAAAACGAGATTCTGAAATTCTTGGGTCGCGATTAAAGCAGTGGAATTTGGTGGAAGAAGATTTTCGTATAACATCTGGTAGAAAAATGGACCGTACTTTGATATTTGAAGAATGTTTTAAGACTGATGAGAATGATAAGAATTTAGTGTATTGCGTAGATGTACCCAAACTATTCTCGGCCTTGAATCACAATTATTCATCGATGGAATGGCGACTTTTTATTGATGGTTCATGTAAAAGTAAGTATTGTTGGAGAAATTTGTGATTTTTTACTCCTTTATATGAAATATGTAATGTTATACCTAGGCTTGAAAGCTGTTTTACTGCATAACGAAAATCTGTTACCATCAGTTCCAATCGCATATGCGACTAACACAAAGGAAACTTACGAAGTGATGGAAAAAATACTCCGGCTCGTCAGCTATGCCACGCATAAATGGAAAATAGTCTCTGACTTAAAAGTTTTGACAATTTTATTTGGTATGCAAGGTGGTAATACAAAGCATCCGTGCTATCTTTGTGAATGGGATAGCGCGCACCGAATCGCTATGATCGCAAAGAATGGTCAACTCGTCAGTCGCATCAAATAGGCAGGAAGAACATTTTAAACATCCCATTAGTTAAAGCTGAGGATGTTATTCTGCCACCACTGCATCTAAAGCTGGGATACATGAAACAATTTGTTAAAAAACTGGATGTAAACAGCGACGCTTTTTGTCATCTTAAAGCGGTGTTCCCAAAACTAAGTGAAGGCAAAATAAAAGGAGGTATTAATTTATTTGTTTCCATATGTAGTACTTTTTTCATAGTTTTTATCTGTTTTGATGAATTTTAGGTATTTTCATAGGACCTCAAATTCGTCAAATTATGAGAGATGTAAACTTTATGAGCAAGTTAAGTTCTGTTGAAAAACGTGCCTGGAAGAGTTTTGTTGCACTATGTGATAATTTTCTTGGTAATCACAGAAGCGACGACTATGTCGCGATTGTTAATGAATTTTTGGGTGCGTATGGTGGAATGGGCTGCAACATGTCCATAAAAATTCATTTTCTGCATTCGCACTTGGACTTCTTCCCAGACAACCTGGGTCAGTTCAGCGATGAACAAGGCGAACATTTTCACCAAGAAATGGCTACAATTGAAAAACGATTTGAAGGAAAAAATAAAGTAAAAATGATTTCAGAATATTGCTGGTCACTTCGAAGAGAAACACATGATGCTGAATTAAAAAAAAAACGGACCTGCAAACATTTTTGAGTTCAATGACCAATACTTGTATTTTTGCAAAATTTTGGTTTTAATAAAAACTTCAATAACTCAGTCAATAATTACTGGATTTTTAAAAACAAAATTGCGTTTTACTCATTAGAAAACGTCCCTTTTGAATCAATCAAAGAAAAGTACGGTTTCAGTATAAAATAATGTGTGGAATCATCGCCGAAGTTGGAAAATGGCGAAAAAAATTAAAAAAATATCAGTTTGCTGGACAAATACACACAGACTTCTCAAATTTTCTTAAATATAAAGATATCGTTTGAAAGGTCTAGGTTTCTTCTTTTTAAATCCGGTGAGAAAATGAAAATCGGTTGATTATCAACTGACTTACAGGCTTACAAGCGCGCAAAGGTACGCAAAACCGGTTTTTTAACCGGATTTCAAGATTTTGGGGGTGTTTGGGAAATTTCAAAAGCAGGTTCTTGTTGTACTCAACAACGCCTACCAGGAAAATAGTATCATTTCCCAGGTATTTCTACTTTAGTTTTTTTTGTATCACTGTGTAATTTATCTGAGCGCATACCCAATGCAATATTTCAATATTATTCTACTTCATGTCATCGTTCAAAAACGGTTATTATTCCAAATGAATTAACATATTTTTGTAATGTTTTGGTTGGTTCAGATGGTGATGCTACTTACAAGTCTAGTGAACCGTTCTGATATCACAGCCGCGTGTTCCTGTAAATTGAGAGAGTTACGCACTGTTAGGTTGTAAGCATCTGGTGCGGTTAATAAACATAAGAATATTGGTAATTTTTGTTGTTGAAAGTTCCTCTAGATTGCTGAAAAAGGGCTTGCCTAGCGCTCTTAAGGCTAATTTCTTCACCTCCTGCTAAGAGTTGGAAGTCGTTCTAGGAGGAAATTTCTAAATTAGAAAAACAATTTTGTTTCTTCACCGACTTAGCTAGAGTTTATAATACGATCGTTTGCTAAGTTTAAGTCAGCTAGCGTTAGCAGGCGATTTATCTGGAAGGCCAATGTTGGCCTTCTATTTACACTTGGAAGGAGGATTTTTGAGTTGGAAAGCGATTTTCGACGTTTTATCTTTCATCAGCTTTAATTCTACTTCATCACCAGTCGATAATTTACAATTATTATGACCTAGTCTCTATTAAATCGTGTGTGGGAGGTGAAAAATTGGAGAACAGACGACGAGATTGATGGGGAGAATGCTAGTGTAGGTTCGCCGGGAGTACAAAATGTTCCCGCGAATTAATATGGGTAAATGAGACGACACCGATTTTTATTCCGCTTTCGATAGTGATTTGAAATTTACCGACTAAAGGTATTGAATTGAAATAGTGTATCCTTTATACAAAATGATAATTGGTATTATTGGTGAATTAAAGGTCATGGTATATTCGGCCAATAACGCAACTTTTGATTTTGCTGCGGTTTTGAAAATTAGGTTCGATGGAGATTGCGATTGCTGATTTTGTTGGAGTATCTGCTTCGTCTATTTGCCGTGTTTTGCTGCGCGAGATACGTATAAAAGCTCACCAAGCCCTAAAGTTGAGCTGCCAACTAAAACTACCAATAAGTCCATATTTTAAGTATTATCAAACTGCTGAGTTACTTTATTCAATGCAGCTCAGCAAATATATATATTAAGTAATATGAAACTGCTGAACTACTTTATTCAATGCAGCTCAGTAAATATAAATATCATTTATAAATTATTGGCAAATAAAAATAAACTGCTGAGTTACTACATTTAATGATATAAGTCAATGACTTCTTTGAAGGTAGCTCAGCAAGCTAAAGGTGTAGGTTAATTTTAAGTATTAAAAATTAATCAATCAATAAAGTAACGTGAAACCAAAAGGACGCTAAATCTTTTGATTCATTTCTCACGTAGCCAAAGCAATTTGCAAACATTCCAAAGATTTTGTTCGAATGCCAGGCACCGAACAAGAAATATCTGAAGGTACATATAAACAGTCTGTGTTTTTATTATAAAAGTAGCTGATATATTATTATTTATTTTGTTTAGCATCAACGTCATTTTACAAAATCGCAAAATTTCCACGCACTATCGGTGCAATTGATTGTACTCACATTCTGATACAATTCTCGGGTGGCGAACATGCTGAAGTTTATCGAAACCGATAGGGTTGGTTTTTATTCAACGTGCAAACGGTAGCGTCCGCTAATTTAAAAGTGCTTGAAATAGTTACCCGTTGGCCTGGGTCAACACATGACCAAACTATTTTTAACAATTCGGTGTGGAAGCGTAAATTATAATTTTTCTGTAAATTTGTGCTACAGACAAACCGTTTTTATTTTGAATTTTATTATTATTTTCTTTTTGTGTCAAAATCTAGTTCTAACTTTCCGTCAAAATGTGTCAAATTCTTAGAAAAATTAAATTTCCCATTGGGAAAAAACTACTTCTATGTTAACTCTAGAATTCGTCTTCCAAATCAGAAGCTATAGTGAAGAAACATAAATATTTAGCAGGAGTTCTAAAATTTAGAATCCATTCTATATTTAGCAGTCTTCCACGATATAGCATTAGATTTAGAAGAAGGTGAAGAAACTGACCCTTAGTCTAAACCTGTCCAGAGCCGGATAGGTGCACAGACGGTGTGTCAGTGTTTTCTTTTCATTTGGGTCATCGCAGCTGCGATAGTGGATGTGGAAGGGTAGTCCGATTTTTTCGACGTGTTCTCTGCGTCCCATAATAATAGCCGTGATTCTTGCTATGTCACATCGTGGTTTTGAGAGCATCTCCTGAGTTCTAGCAAGGGCCACATTGGTTGTAAAGGGGCCACATTTTTCTTAATGTATTGCAGGTTGGTAGTCCTTTCCGCTATACGAGCGGTTAAGGCCAAGTAGTAAGAGTGAATTCCTTCTCTAACAGTATTCAATGGAACTTCGACTGATTCCGCTCTTTAAACGCCAGTTCATTAACCTTTTAATTACCATATATGTTCCTATGGCTGGGAAGCCAGGTTATGGTAATTTTATATTTGCGACTAAGCAGGGCCAGTTCATCTTTACACTGCCTTACCAGCTTGGAGTTGGTACTGATCGCAACTAAAGCTTTAATGGCGGCTTGGCTATCCGTCAGAATAGCTGCATTGAGGTGATTGGTGTTGGTTCTACTTAAATCGCAAGCTTCTCTTATCGCTTAAAGTTCGACCTGGAAGACGCTGGCTGAGTTTGGCAGACGAAAAGCGTCCGCTTCCCACAGTTACTCAGAGTATATGACAGCTCCAACTCCACACTCAACCTAGGAGCTGTTAGTTTAAAAGGACACTTTTAAGGCTAGATTCGATCCCCCATTGCGCCACTCCAACCTGGTGGGGAACTTAGTTATAAAGGATTTCGTGAAATCGAGTTTGGGAGTAGCATAGTCCGTGTTTCTACACAGTAAAAAATATGAGCATAAATTTTATACTATTTGGTATACATATAAATCTAAACCAAAAATGTTTTAAAAGTTATACCATCAAATCTTATAAATTTTTCCAAACCATTTTTCTTTTCTCGTCAAATCAATCGAAACAACTATATTTTTAAATTTCCCGATTTTGGTGAATTTTTTTTTTCGAAACAGAATTTATTTTGATTTAAACATGATATCCATATAAAATTTTTAAATTATATTTGTTTACTTATTTTTATACTATTGAGTGGTAAAAAATTTTTAAATTATTTGGTATAAAAAAAAGTTTATACCACACAAATGTTATAAAAAAGATAAAATTTACCCTCAAATTTTTTTACTGTGTAGGAATCAGTTCCCGAGGTAGCGGATTTAGGATGTTACTGTGTCCATACGGCTTATTCCACCAGTTGTAGGACTCTCTGAGTCTGACTGCACTGTTTGTTGTGGTAAGCTTAATGTGTAGATCTATGGGAAGTAAGTGCGTCAAAACGTTAAGTGTGTCGTAGGGGCATGAGCCCCTGTGATACCTATGCTCTCGGATCGCTGGGTCCTAAGACAGTTTCGCTGTGTTGTATGCTTTGTTCAGTGCAGGCAACCATACTAGTGCACCATATGCTAAGATAGGACGCTCTACCACTGTATATAGCCATAAACATTGGCGTCGGAAGCGGGGGGAAAGGGGGGCAGTTGCCCCCGCACTTTTTTAGCTAGATTAACAATTTAAAAGGAAAAGTTATTCAAAATATCAGTTTTTTTACAACGATAATATTTTTGTATTATATATTTTCCTCTTCTTTCTCTCTTCTTCATGTTTCATGTGAAGAAATTTTGGTGAACTTTTTTTGCACCACCATTTGTACTGCCCCCCCATTTGTACTGCCCCCCAGATGAAATTAGCTTCCGACGCGCTTGGCCATAAAAGTATTTTCTAATGAAGACCCTATTTCCTACCAAAGGTCTTTTTGTAGGCGTAGAAGGCTGTGCAGGACTTTTTGACCCTTTGTTCGATGTTTGTTTTCCAGCTTAGCTTAGAATCTAGAATCTAAAACTACTCCTAGATATTTTACGCTACTGGATAGTGTAAGAAGTTGGTTTTTTAGCTTTGGAAAGAAAAATTGTGGCGCTTTAGATTTGTGGTGAATAGGATCAGTTCCGTCTTGCTAGGTTTAGCTCCTAGCCTACTCCTGGCAGCCCAGAGACTGAGTTTTTGCAAATCTGCCTCTATAAGCTCACTGAGCGTAGATAGAAACAGTCCTGCCACCATAACAACCACGTCATCCGCATAAGCCACCATTTTGACACCATTGCAATTTAGTTTATCAAGAACTTCATTCATGGCGATGAACCAGAGTAGGAGGAGATCACTCCTCCCTGCGGAGTACCCCTACTGACAAATATCGTTAAATGACAACCACCCAGGTCTGCCTGGATTATTCTCTTACTAAGCATTGAGACTATCCAGTTCCTCGCCGGTGCTTGAAAATCAAGGCTGTTCAGAGAATCAAGAATGGCCTTAGTGTGTATAGTGTTAAATGGCCCCTCTATGTTGAAGAAGTTGTGTACTACACGCCTATCGTAAGGCGGTATCTGTGGATCTTCCGTTGAGGTATTAATGCTGGGCGTTGGATATGGTAGTACGTTTCTAAGATAAATATCCAGTATACGTTCTAGGGTTTTCAGTGCGAATGATGTGAGGCTTATTGGTCTGAAATCCTTGAAATAACTCTTCTCCACCTCCTTGGAGTCTGGTTAAGGTGGAGGCAATTTGTGAAGATAGAGAGTGAGATAGGTGCAACTACATCTTGTAGTTTCTGCAACATTATTGGTAGAATGCCATCGGGGCCTAGAGATTTATATGGAGAGAAGCTGTTTAAGACCCAGATAACCCTTTCCATTGAGATAAAGGAGAAGGAACCACAACAGTGGCCTCAGGTGATCCCAAACCTAAGGTCTCATTGCAGCTGCTCCTGCAGCTGGAGAAGTGCGTGTTGAGTAGACGTTCTAGTGATTTATTGGTTAATTCTGCCATAAAATATTGATTTTGTAATAAAAAATTGGCTGGTGCTTTCTTTGGTCAGAATTCTGCTTAGCCTTGCCGATTTTTTTATATTATCAATTGATTGGGTGTATTCCTGCCAAGAATGCTTTTTCGCGTCTCGAATTGCTTTCTTGTAGGTTTTTAGGATCTCTCTGTATGGTTGCCAAAGACACTGCCTATGACACGGGTTGAAAATTCTCCTAACACTTTTCCTAAGGTCAGAGATATCTTTTCCTGTCCCTGCTAACGGGCATGAGACTCTAAAGGCAACCTGCATGATTTGCTCTAGCGTCTCCTCAGAAGAGTTTAGTTCCTCCGCATTTGAGATTTGCTTGTAGGCTAAGGAATGGTTTTTTTGGGATTTAGACTAAGTTTATTCACTGTATTTTATTACATGTATTAGTCTGAAAGAAGCAATCCGTAAACTGATTAAATAAATAAAAAATAGAAAAAAATTTAGACTGGTTTAGACTAATTTAGTCAGTTCGATTGAGATTACGAAATGGCAGAGGAGCCTCTATTTCTAGGTTGAAATTGAATAGGATCAAGCTGTGATCCGAAAAAAAACTTTTGCTCGAAACTCCCTAATTGTCTACTTTTAGAGACTCGTCTTCGGATAGAAGGGTAATGTCTAAGACTTCACTTTAGCTGGTGAAGTGTTCAGTACTTGCAAAACTTAAAGTAGGTGTATTTCACTTGTTGCATATATTTAAATTGGAGTTAACAATGAAGTCGAATAAAAACTCACCTTTCAGTGTTTATTTCAAAGCTGCACCATAGCGTGTGCTTCGCATTCGCATCGCAGCGCAAAAGTGTGGTGGTGTTCCTTGGTTACCTTGGATCGCCGTGGCCACCAACTGCTTCACCTCGTCTGGGGAGCTTCCCTGTCCTGGCCCATATATGCTAAAGCTATAAGGAGGTTATCAGCGCCCTCTAGTTTAACAGCTGTCAGCTCTGGAGAGCTAAGGTTAGGGAGTTCAAATAAATGTATGTGCTTTTGGGCTACAATGCAGGTTCTTGGCTTACCTGCTGTTCCTTTGAAGTAGATGTTGTATTGGTTGTTCTGGAACCCTTTTACTACGGAATCTCTGACCCTGTATGATGCCCACGTCGATACCATCCTCCATCATAAGAATGGCCAGATTATCTGCAGCACATCTGGCGAAATGTAGGTTAACCTGTATGTCTGTGAGCATTTTGTGGCTGGTGGTTGTGGCTGTTGCGTGAAAGGTTACGGTGGACCGTTGATTGAAATGGAATCGAGGATATCATCGACGATGATGCCTTCTTCCGCGGATGGATCTTTGATATTTTCAGCTTGGCACGGCGGATCCCACACCTAAGGATATTGCCCGCTCTCTCCAGAGCGCCCAAGCACTAGTTCGAGATGAGCAGAAAGAAGGTACTGCTATTGCATTAGGAGTCTTCAGTTTTGATGACCGCCCAGTCGTTCATGGGGATTATCTGGGTTGTACAGTTGGAGGATTTCGACGAGCTTGCTACTTTCAAGTTTCATCTTGGGCAACCAAATGTGAGCACGAACTTTCCTTTGAATATCCTGAGCCGGTATTGGCCTTAGGCTTGGCCATCCTACGCGTCCCTGATCTTAGAGATGCACTCGCATAGGAATTTCTTGTAGAACTGACCCTCGCATTTGATCACCCGGAACCTTCGCACTACTTCCACAGATTCCAATGATAGGAGCGCACCACCTTTGTTGCCGAGAAGATGTTCAATGACCATCGCGGTCAACTTTGCTTTGATGTTGCGCCTCTCTTCTGAAATTCGCTTGTAGATGTTCGAGTTGCAACGTCACCAGGCTAGTGGGCAGATACTTCAGGTACTCATCAATCGTAGCCTCGCGTCGTGCTCCTGAGCCGTACCATGCTCAGCATTCTTGTCAATCTTGGAAAGAACGTACAGAACCTTGGTATATTTCGCTTTCAGTTGCGTGCCGTGATATTTTCCGCTCTTTGAACCATTATGTCTGGTGGTCTCATTGCAACAGGATGTCGGTGGTTTAGTCGAGCCACTGTGGCTGGTGGTCTCGGATGTGGTGATTGGTGGTTGAAAGGAAGGCCCAGGAGTACTATGGCTGGTACTCTCTGTGCCTTCAATGATTGCCTTTAGTCAGGAGACCAAGCAATTCTTCTGTGCTATCCCCAAGCACTACGGGATATTTAATTAATTTTTATTTGTTTGCATTCATTCTGTTTCTTACGCTGCTTTTGCCACTGGAGTGGCGCGGGAGGTAAAAAGGGGGAAAAAGGCCGTCCATAGCTAGCCCCAATACCACGGTAAAGCCAGTATTTCTCTCTGGTTCAGCCACGTCTAGAATACAGCACAGATTACCCTTGGCTGAAAACTTTTAACTCGGTGGGCATCATCTTTCGACTCCGGAGTAAAGGGTTAGGGTTAAGTTTTTCTACATTGATCTAAAACAGCCTGTATGGCATAAGCGACCATACCAAGAACCAAGGCTCCCTCGTCATAGCCCGTTGTGTCATTGTAGCCCCTACACCATCATCCTAATTCAGTGAAGGTGTTTTCTTCTTACTGCGTTAACTCTTAATTGGACCAACTTTTATTTTATTATGGGTTTTATTATTTTAATTTTTTTCAGAGGAATAAAGATTTGAATAACTTTTCATTTTTGAAAAAAATATTTTTTGGCTAATTTAAACAAAAAACCAAAGAGAGAAGTATTAATTTTGACTGTTAATAATCGTTTTTTCACTAAATCATGCAAACATTCCAATCTTAAACAAACAAAGAAAACAAATTCAACAAAATGTAAACTATGATATAACAACATTTTAACAATGGCGACTAAAAATCAATTAGGCTAACTTTTCGTGCCGTCAGTGTTATTCATTTGCTCAGTGAAATAGTGGGCGATCCATGCGCTTTAAATCACTAATTAATAACAGAAACTGAAATAAATCAGAACATTTTAAGACATTAAAACTAAAGAATCAAAAATGTTTTTACACTATTTTGTGACAAATATGCGCAAGTGTTCATCTCTATGTCTGGCTGTAAAGCAATGAATGGCGTGTTCAGCTTTTTTCCTTCCATCTGATGCACTGAAATGTAATGCTGATATTGTTTAACTTAATCAACAGAAAAGTAAAAGAGCAGCAGCTGCATAAAGGAAATAATTGCCAACAATTAATTTAAAGTTTCGCCTAACAACAAAAGCAACCCACGAAGGCGGCAGCATGTCATTAGGAAAATAGCATAGTAAGCATTTTTTCCAAGTCCGCAATTTATGGCGCGCAATAAAAAATAATGAGCTAACTCAGTGCTCAATTAATTAATTACTGCTGATCATTTGTAGCTTATAGTTTTCATTTGCTAACACATTCTCGATGCCACTCTGTCACTCCAGTTGCCATCATCTTTGCTTGCGTCACTAACCGTGCCACACCTGTTTGCCCCCAAACTAATACATTTGATTAATTGACAGCCGTCACTCATTTCATTAATTGACAATTAATTTCATTGCAATTTTATTTTATCTATTGAACTGCAAAGTGTTGGCAATGCTGGTGCCACCAATTAATGATATTGTTGTTTTGCAGTTGTTTGAGCGTAGGAGCTGTAAAGGGTTGCCGTTTGTCTGGGTTTTTTGTTGTTGAGCCATTAAAGCTATTATTAAATATCAATCAACTCTCCTGTAAAACATGGCAAATTTTAATAAGAGTTGCCACAGGGTGCATTTTTTGTTTGGTAGTTTCTTAACTATTTTACAAAGTTTTGCTTCTAATTACTTTAATATAAATACGGTAATTGCCAAATAGCCAGCAATATTAAGTGAATTTTTAGTGTGACCAGGTTAATAGCGTATTCGTGTACTCATTGATAATGAAAAAAAAACAATCATCAATGAAAAAGTAGTTTTTCTTTTTCGTAAATGTTCATTAAAATGGAAGGCATTGGCTAAAGATAATGAAAAAATGGTTGAGGCAATTAATTAAATATATAACATTTATTTTTTATTACTTAATTACATAATTCCTTAAATACCTAACTACTCAATTACCCAATTGAACTGCAATGGAAATTTAAGTAACGTAACGCCAGTAAAGTCACGCCACACAGTAGACTGAGCTCATACAAAAAATGGACAAAAATGGAAGGAGTAGTACAATCTTTATGAAATTTGGAATGTCAGTTCATAAAGCCGCTAATTTCAAAAATGAAATCATATTTTGTGCATAGCTATTATTATTCTCAAAAATCGCGTTTGTGTTCCAAAATTTAAACATTTTCTAAATATTATGGATACATAAAAACTCTACAAATTTCGCAAAAAAGAAACTTTCTTTCGATGCCTGCATTTTCATACTTTCAAAACTATATTTATTTTTTCAAAAAGTTTCTTAGTTTTCAAGATGTAATTTTTTTTTGTTCTGCGCACTTTTACGCCTGGAAAATGCTATTTGACATAAATTACACGATACCTGCGCTGTTTGATAAATAAGTTGAAGCAGTTGCTTACAAATTCTTATTAAATTTTCTTCTTCATTGTTTTCTTTTTGTATGTAAAATTCCACATCTGAGTCCTTCTCTTCAAACTATTTATTATTTTAAAATGTTCTTTTTGAAGATAAATGGGGATCTGACTAATAATCATATGTGTAATTAAGTCTGAAGTTGTGTTTTCCACATAAACTTTTTAAAAGGTATGATTTAAACTAGCTTTCCTAATAGCTTTGACACATTGGCATAGGTAATCTTGGTTATCTTTTATAGTTTAAAATATAACCATTGGGGATGACACACTCAATATTTTTCTTAACTAGTTTAAAAAAATAACGTAAAATATAGAAGCAATGGGCGAGCGAACAACACTATAATCGTAAAATTTCAGCGTGTGTGCTTGAGAGAGAGCACAGTAGCTATCGATGTAAGCGATTTAAGCAAGTTTAAGTCTGCTAATGTGTCACGGGTATAATATTAATGTGAGTGGCTTTTAACGAATATGCAGATAAAAATCCTTCAAAAAGTGAGCTTTTACTGCATCTTCTTGAAAGTAAGTAAAAGAAATACGATGAAAAAGTTTATGAAATATGAAACTTTTAAGAAAAATGGCAATTTCAATAATCCTTTTTTGCAATAAAAAACGTTTGGCCTTCTTTTTGAGAGAAGAGTAATTATTTTTGATATTTTCTCTAAAAAATAATAAAAAAAATAGAAATGGTGAGCTACGGGTAAATACTTTCTTATTTTTTTGCAGTCATTTGTTTAAGTCTGATATAAAGCATTTTTTTTTGTGGGCGGTAGAAGGGGTGTGGCAATTTTTTCCTGAACCATTTCCAAACTTTAGCTTAATCGGCTTAGTAGTTTCGGAATCTTTTAATGATTTCTTAAAAATATGCGTAGCTTCGGTGGGACCACGCCCATTTTTAAAACATTTGCTGACAGTAACCATATGAATTTAATTACCAACTTTTAGTCTAATACGATAAAAAATTTTCTGGGATATAGCAATTTTGGACCATTTTTCAAAATGAAATTTCACAAAAAATTGGTTTGAAATTGGTTTTTTTCTTGATAATTTTTATGGAAAAAAAATAAAATTATTTTGATATTTTGCAAAATGTGCTCACAAAAATATTTTTACCTAGACGCTCAAAAACAAAAAATCTACAACAATAAAATTGTCCAAAAGTAGTGATTTCAAAGGGTTATAGAATCCGCAAATATTTTTTGAACTAATAATTTGGATTTACTTTCTTTAAAATATTTCCTTTACAACGATACTCATTTTGTTGGGTTTTGAGACAAAAACACTTTGGATTTTTGTCTACTACATGTTCTCCTTATTATGCGCCAAGGAGTCTGATAAAAATAGTCCAGAGAAGATTTTTGAATTTAATCATTTCGATATTATTTCACTTCTAAAAAAAAATATAAACAAAAAGTGTTGCCCAATTCAGAGCATTTGGAAATTTTTTTAATCCAATTTAAAACTCACTTCTGTTTTTTGTAACGTAACGCCAGCACATATTTTTGATATATATCTATAAACCTTTAGGGTCTCGATTGTTGTCATTGTTTTTACTTAATATAGTGCCAATTAATTACTATTCAAAAATATTACAAAAATTTTTAAAAATTTGAATTTTTTATTCTTTTTTTTTTTATTTCTTCGTGCATAACGCCAGTTTGGAAATGCTCCTATACAAGAAATACTAACAAAGCCTTCAAAATGCAATTAACTGTGTCGATTTATAAGCGATTTTTTATTCTAGACTTTAAAATATTGAGCTGCCTCACCGCAGCAGAAAAAATTCTTCGAACGAACAACACTTCAATTACTATTTTCTACGAACGAACTAAATATGGAATAATTTTACTATAGCGCTCTTTTTTTTATTTTTCATATGTATTTTGGCCTCCTAAATGCAATGGTGCAAAATAAACTGTCGGTTTCTTATGGCTTAGGAGATAAAATGCAACAAAGTTACGTTTTTCAGGTAAATAATTGTAGTTTTTCTTATATTTTACTAAGGAAAAAGATGCAGGTTGTGATTTGCAGCCTTCTCAATGCAAAAATATTTTTATCCTATGGCATAGAAGATAAAAAATCATTAAAAAATGTATTAAAAATCACCTCGATTGCTTCGTAAAAGGGAAAATTAGCTTCTACATACTTAACATTTTATTAGTATTTTACTTTTAGTTAAAATGGCCTTTTTTATTAAATTTTTTAAAGTAGTTGTGCACATACTTAATGAGGAGATGAATGCAAAAAGCTCCGCAGGCGAAAAATTTTTATAAAAAATCTGTAAAAGCTATTCCATCTGCGATCCAAGATTCGATGCTCTCAATCACTGGGATAGAAGAAGCTGGTAGCTTTGTTGAGGATTCTTCAAAATAGAATTTTTCATCGGATTCTATGTCGACCCATTCAGGTGAATCCTCATTTCTAACGCAAAGAAATTCATCTGGTCTTTGATAGAGTACCCTTAAAGGCTGCACCCGAGCTGCACCAAGTTCTGTGTTTTTGTGTAAATGCTTTCTGAAAATTTATTTATTTAAATAGTATTTTTTATTCCGATTTATTGTAAACGATATAATACAAACTTATGGCAATTCATTGAAGTTTTAAAAACGAAATACAAGCCCCAGGTAGGACACGACCTTGAACCGATTTCTTCTTTCTGAGAAGGACAGTGCATGTCATACGGTATCTCCTTTGATCAAGAACATTCAGGCCTTAAAGTCGAAGCCTGTCGCAAAAGCAAAGACCCAAATTTTTCAGACGTGTGCTGAGATGGTGAAGGAATACCAAAAGGTTCCTGTGTCGAGGGAAAAGGTGGTGAAAGAAATCGTTGTAACAAAAGTTTAACATCAATTTAGACGATCAAACATAAACATGTAAGGTTAAAAATTTTTGAAATGATTGTGTTGTTAATTAGAGGTTTTTCGTCGATTTTTTAATTTTTGGTAACGTTACAATATCTAAACACCTCCCCCCCTACCGTTACTTATCGGAGTGCATTTCAAAACCCCTCCCCACCCCCCTAAATTGGTAACGTAGTTTATGGACGACCCCTAACAGACAGAGAATGGAGCACAATTCGCACATTTGGGCAGGGACTTTTATTATAACTATTATTATTATTATTATTATTATTATTATTATTATTATTATTATTATTATTATTATTATTATTATTATTATTATTATTATTATTATTATTATTATTATTATTATTATTATTATTATTATTATTATTATTATTATTATTATTATTATTATTATTATTATTATTATTATTATTATTATTATTATTATTATTATTATTATTATTATTATTATTATTATTATTATTATTATTATTATTATTATTATTATTATTATTATTATTATTATTATTATTATTATTATTATTATTATTATTATTATTATTATTATTATTATTATTATTATTATTATTATTATTATTATTATTATTATTATTATTATTATTATTATTATTATTATTATTATTATTATTATTATTATTATTATTATTATTATTATTATTATTATTATTATTATTATTATTATTATTATTATTATTATTATTATTATTATTATTATTATTATTATTATTATTATTATTATTATTATTATTATTATTATTATTATTATTATTATTATTATTATTATTATTATTATTATTATTATTATTATTATTATTATTATTATTATTATTATTATTATTATTATTATTATTATTATTATTATTATTATTATTATTATTATTATTATTATTATTATTATTATTATTATTATTATTATTATTATTATTATTATTATTATTATTATAATTATTATTATTATTATTATTATTATTATTATTATTATTATTATTATTATTATTATTATTATTATTATTATTATTATTATTATTATTATTATTATTATTATTATTATTATTATTATTATTATTATTATTATTATTATTATTATTATTATTATTATTATTATTATTATTATTATTATTATTATTATTATTATTATTATTATTATTATTATTATTATTATTATTATTATTATTATTATTATTATTATTATTATTATTATTATTATTATTATTATTATTATTATTATTATTATTATTATTATTATTATTATTATTATTATTATTATTATTATTATTATTATTATTATTATTATTATTATTATTATTATTATTATTATTATTATTATTATTATTATTATTATTATTATTATTATTATTATTATTATTATTATTATTATTATTATTATTATTATTATTATTATTATTATTATTATTATTATTATTATTATTATTATTATTATTATTATTATTATTATTATTATTATTATTATTATTATTATTATTATTATTATTATTATTATTATTATTATTATTATTATTATTATTATTATTATTATTATTATTATTATTATTATTATTATTATTATTATTATTATTATTATTATTATTATTATTATTATTATTATTATTATTATTATTATTATTATTATTATTATTATTATTATTATTATTATTATTATTATTATTATTATTATTATTATTATTATTATTATTATTATTATTATTATTATTATTATTATTATTATTATTATTATTATTATTATTATTATTATTATTATTATTATTATTATTATTATTATTATTATTATTATTATTATTATTATTATTATTATTATTATTATTATTATTATTATTATTATTATTATTATTATTATTATTATTATTATTATTATTATTATTATTATTATTATTATTATTATTATTATTATTATTATTATTATTATTATTATTATTATTATTATTATTATTATTATTATTATTATTATTATTATTATTATTATTATTATTATTATTATTATTATTATTATTATTATTATTATTATTATTATTATTATTATTATTATTATTATTATTATTATTATTATTATTATTATTATTATTATTATTATTATTATTATTATTATTATTATTATTATTATTATTATTATTATTATTATTATTATTATTATTATTATTATTATTATTATTATTATTATTATTATTATTATTATTATTATTATTATTATTATTATTATTATTATTATTATTATTATTATTATTATTATTATTATTATTATTATTATTATTATTATTATTATTATTATTATTATTATTATTATTATTATTATTATTATTATTATTATTATTATTATTATTATTATTATTATTATTATTATTATTATTATTATTATTATTATTATTATTATTATTATTATTATTATTATTATTATTATTATTATTATTATTATTATTATTATTATTATTATTATTATTATTATTATTATTATTATTATTATTATTATTATTATTATTATTATTATTATTATTATTATTATTATTATTATTATTATTATTATTATTATTATTATTATTATTATTATTATTATTATTATTATTATTATTATTATTATTATTATTATTATTATTATTATTATTATTATTATTATTATTATTATTATTATTATTATTATTATTATTATTATTATTATTATTATTATTATTATTATTATTATTATTATTATTATTATTATTATTATTATTATTATTATTATTATTATTATTATTATTATTATTATTATTATTATTATTATTATTATTATTATTATTATTATTATTATTATTATTATTATTATTATTATTATTATTATTATTATTATTATTATTATTATTATTATTATTATTATTATTATTATTATTATTATTATTATTATTATTATTATTATTATTATTATTATTATTATTATTATTATTATTATTATTATTATTATTATTATTATTATTATTATTATTATTATTATTATTATTATTATTATTATTATTATTATTATTATTATTATTATTATTATTATTATTATTATTATTATTATTATTATTATTATTATTATTATTATTATTATTATTATTATTATTATTATTATTATTATTATTATATTATTATTATTATTATTATTAATATTATTATTATTATTATTATTATTATTATTATTATTATTATTATTATTATTATTATTATTATTATTATTATTATTATTATTATTATTATTATTATTATAATTATTATTATTATTATTATTATTATTATTATTATTATTATTATTATTATTATTATTATTATTATTATTATTATTATTATTATTATTATTATTATTATTATTATTATTATTATTATTATTATTATTATTATTATTATTATTATTATTATTATTATTATTATTATTATTATTATTATTATTATTATTATTATTATTATTATTATTATTATTATTATTATTATTATTATTATTATTATTATTATTATTATTATTATTATTATTATTATTATTATTATTATTATTATTATTATTATTATTATTATTATTATTATTATTATTATTATTATTATTATTATTATTATTATTAATTATTATTATTATTATTATTATTATTATTATTATTATTATTATTATTATTATTATTATTATTATTATTATTATTATTATTATTATTATTATTATTATTATTATTATTATTATTATTAATATTATTATTATTATTATTATTATTATTATTATATTATTATTATTATTATTATTATTATTATTATTATTATTATTATTATTATTATTATTATTATTATTATTATTATTATTATTATTATTATTATTATTATTATTATTATTATTATTATTATTATTATTATTATTATTATTATTATTATTATTATTAGTATTATTATTATTATTATTATTATTATTATTATTATTATTATTATTATTATATTATTATTATTATTATTATTATTATTATATTATTATTATTATTATTATTATTATTATTATTATTATTATTATTATTATTATTATTATTATTATTATTATTATTATTATTATTATTATTATTATTATTATTATTATTATTATTATTATTATTATTATTATTATTATTATTATTATTATTATTATTATTATTATTATTATTATTATTATTATTATTATTATTATTATTATTATTATTATTATTATTATTATTATTATTATTATTATTATTATTATTATTATTATTATTATTATTATTATTATTATTATTATTATTATTATTATTATTATATTATTATTATTATTATTTATTATTATTATTATTATTATTATTATTATTATTATTATTATTATTATTATTATTATTATTATTATTATTATTATTATTATTATTATTATTATTATTATTATTATTATTATTATTATTATTATTATTATTATTATTATTATTATTATTATTATTATTATTATTATTATTATTATTATTATTATTATTATTATTATTATTATTATTATTATTATTATTATTATTATTATTATTATTATTATTATTATTATTTTTATTTTATTATTATTATTATTATTATTATTATTATTATTATTATTATTATTATTATTATTATTATTATTATTATTATTATTATTATTATTATTATTATTATTATTATTATTATTTTATTATTATTATTATTATTATTATTATTATTATTATTATTATTATTATTATTATTATTATTATTATTATTATTATTATTATTATATTATTATTATTATTATTATTATTATTATTATTATTATTATATTATTATTATTATTATTATTATTATTATTATTATTATTATTATTATTATTATTATTATTATTATTATTATTATTATTATTATTATTATTATTATTATTATTATTATTATTATTATTATTATTATTATTATTATTATTATTATTATTATTATTATTATTATTATTATTATTATTATTATTATTATTATTATTATTATTATTATTATTATTATTATTATTATTATTATTATTATTATTATTATTATTATTATTATTATTATTATTATTATTATTATTATTATTATTATTATTATTATTATTATTATTATTATTATTATTAATTATTATTAATTATTATTAATTTTTATTATTATTAATTTTTAATATTATTTATTATTAATTATTATTAATAATAATAATAATAATAATAATAATAATAATAGCACAACATAAATAAATTAGATGTTAGTATAATAACAACTGTTTAGTGATGTAATTAACTAAAGATACAATATATGTTTATTATAGTTTTTTATAATAGCAAATTAAATTAAGGTACTATTACAGTGTGCAAAAAATTAAAAATAATTTTTTTTCGTTTGAATAATTGTTTCTAAGGTTTTAATAATACGTATACAAAATTAAAGAAAAAAATATCAAATAGAAAAAAGTTATAACATTTACCGCTTTTTTTTCTCGAAACAAGGCTTTCGGAATCGGCTTCTAAGATATCTGGAGTTCTACTTGATCGATTTCGATGAATCTTGATTCATTGTGATCCTTGTAGACTTTGCTAAGCACAAGATCTATAAAAAGCCTAAATATGTATAGCTGAAAGTTTCTTCAAAAAAGGGGGTTTTTTGTACTTTTTTTTCAACGCATGCCATTTTTTTATATATTTTATTTGCGTAGGTTGAGTTCTCAACTACAACCCTTAACTCAAGAATGCACTTTGATTTTTTTACTTTCAGACGCTTTGTAAATGCTGGAGACGAGAAGCCAATTGCAACAATTTTTTAAACACGCTTACTTCAACGCCCTGTAGAAAATTAACAACAACTATAAAGACAAAAATTTTTTCATTTCCTCATGAAATGATTCTTCATTATGTAAAAAATTTGAATCATTAAAATTAATAATACTAGGTAAAAAATTAATAAAATAGGTGTTTTTTATAACTACACACTTTAATAGAACCCTAATATAATAGTAAATGAAAGTAAAAACAGAATATTTATTAGGAAATTATGAATTTAATAGATTTCAAGAAGTTAAGACAGAAAAAGAAAGAATGAAGAAATTTTGTTGGACGAAAAACATTTAAGTATAGATTGCCTAAAAACACCTGTCCCTGAGACCTCTGTCAGTCCACGTGGCAGAGCATTTCACAGTCTGATGGCGATAATGAAAAACGAGCGCGAGGAGTTTAATGAAGTTTATCTTGGAACTATGAGAACATTACTTCGTCTAGAAAAGCTAAATTGAAGTTTTTGGTGGCATTTCTGTAACTAGATAAGTGATCAAACCTACGCAACCCATAAATATTGCGCGTAGCATAATTAAAAGCAACTTGTAATTCAAGATCTTATTTGGAGCTGACCTTTCGATAAGTTAACATCAATACATCTACAGTTGGTAACAAAGGTACTCATGGGATTTAAGGGAGTAGTAGCCATATAATTTGTTCTACTAACAGATAAGTAAATTAAATTGTTAGCGTTTCTACTTCTTCTACGATTAGTGTTAAAATATACAAGAATTAGGAGTTCGGGAGAATTGAACACACCAGTTATGAGTTGGTGTAAATTGACGATATCAGCAGATTTCCTTCGCTCATTTAAAGATTGCATTTTTAATAGTTTTAAACGAACCTCATAAGGAGGATGGTTTAAGGTACAAGTTTCACTTAAGCCCCTTAGAGAAAACCGAACAAAATTTTTGGACTCTTCTTATAGGTTTAACATGTGCCTTACATTTTACCTAGCGTGGTAGTTGTAATAATGCTATTAAATTCTTAAGATACCATTCATAAGATTAGCATGGGAAGTGGTCAAAGGAGATATATAGCCTGGCGCCACCAGCTCTTGTGTTTCCCAGGTCCACTCGGGTAGCTGTCCAAGCCCACCCCTGTACCATTGCCTTGATATCCAATAGAACCTCGCCTTACCGAGATAATTCCTTCTCCAGTCGCTTGGTAAGGTTGTGGAATAATCTCCTTGCGAGCGTGTTTCCCGACAGTTTTGAGCTGTGCACGTTTCAGAAAAATCTTCACCGACACTACTTTATCTATCAGAACTTCAACTAATTTTCACCCATTTTCCGAATCAACACAATGCTCAAACATTTAATAAATAAGTTAATAAGTTAATAAATACTTGATATTTGATTTAAATGTATATTAATATATGTATATTGTTGAATAAAATATATCATAAAATAATAACAATATACTTAATCGACTTTCGCTTTCCTATTCAAAAATTTTGAACATCTTCTGATATTCCTTATTTACTTCTCTGATTCATATCATATTTTATGTTGAAGTGAACAGCAAATTTTGTACAAAATAGCCAGATAATATTAAAATTATTTCAATTTTTCTTCAAAATTTTGAAAATATGTCACGGCAAATAATAATTTTCAAGTCGCTCAACGGTTATCAAATGGCTATTAAAATCTAGTTAAACTGCCATTCGAACTCTGCACTCTATAGCAAATCGATTTAGCCGCTAACTTCATCCTACCAATTATTGGCCTTTTTGTTGTCTGTTAAATAATAAATAAAATCATTTAAGTTGCTGTCAATTAATTTCCAGCCAAATGCAATTCAAATGAGCAACAATAACAATAATGCCAGTTGTTGGCAAGTAGCTCGTGTCTGAAAATAAAAAATAACAAAAATAATAAATTGTAGGTGCGCCACTACTAAGCAGTAATTGTTTAGCTGAGAACGGAGCTTTAAAATAGCCCAACTAAAACAATACGTATTTTAATTTGGAAATTGAACATTAAGGGGAACCTTACTAATGGGACGTATCTGAAGGTTTTTTATGCATTCCAATTAAGGTTTCTTATAAAGATTTGTGCAGTGCATAAAATAAGGTTAAAGTTTAAGCCGTCGCTAAATAAAAAAAAAGATCAACAGAATAACAAGACATGTCTATGCGTGGGAACATTTTAAACGCTTAACTCAGCTGAACACTTTACAACATGCCATGATTTACAACCTACATATATGGGATCTAGTTAATTTTCGAGAGAAAATCTATTCCGAAGAATACAACACCAACTCTACAAACAACAACAATATTAAACTAGACAGCATGACTTACACATTGTTGGTGTTGTTCGATGAAGTTGTCACAGCAGGACCTCAAGTTCAACTCCTTGTAAAATACTGCTGCGTTTGCGCACGTGCAGCTGAGTACTCATTTAACAGTGGAATGAAAAACTGTAGGGGTTAAATATTACAGGTTGAAGTGTTTTGTTCCTTTTCACTTTTTTTTTAAATTTGAAACATTTTGAAAAAGCAGACCTAAAAACTTATTTTTGAAATTAACTGATTAACATAAATCTCGATAATTTTCTTGTCTATCCGCCAGATTCCGACAGTCTTTTTTTAATCACTTTTGACTTGATGAACTTTACATTTATATCAATTTTTTTTCTTAGCCGTTGCAACAAAGTTTATATTCTTTTAACTGTGCCCTCGAGTGTAGCCTCCTCATTCCATAGTTTTGGCGCCAACGTGCTCTGTTTTTGAACATTCATAAACTCTGCGCTTATTCCTGTTTCACTTCCTCTACTACCCTGACTTGCATTGCATCGAGCTTAAATTCAGCCTTAATTGGCTGCTGGTTACATTAATTTGTACACCTTGATTAATTGCCATATTCCCTGACTGCCTGACTGACTGTTGACTGTTGGTCTGACTGATGCCTTCACAGGTTTGCCTCTGAGGCGTTGAATGCTTTTGCGGCTGCTGTTGATTTTCTTTGTTTCTCGTTTGTACTTTATTTTTATGGCTGCCTCAGTTTAAGCCATATTACAGCGAAATTAGCAGGAATCGAGAAGTGAAACAAAAGTCTGGCCATCCATACATTTGTCGGTAAATTTGTCCATCCACTATGACTATGACCAACTACTAAAGACCAGTTTAAACGCCATATTTTCAGGTAATTTGCACCGGATATACAAACAGACAGTTGCAAGCTTATGGTTGGAGGGTGAAAACAGTGTTGGTAAGTGAACTTTAAGTAAAGTCGCGCAGTCGACAATCTTTAGAAACTGCTTAATAGAATATTCGGATAAAGCAATGCGGAACAATAGATGTTTTTTTTTATTTAATAAATTGCTTTCGGTGAATGTAAGAATAAGTTTTTAAAAACAACTTTTTTTAAATAATCTTCGTTTCATGTGTTTTTATTTAATTGCAGGATAATAAACGTAAAGAAGATTTTTTAATACGTTTAAATAAAAAATAAAAAAAGATTTTAGATCAAAAGATATATATTTATCTAATCAAAAAACAATGCCTGGAAATCTAATAAATATTTGTTGTTATGGAGTTTTCTCCTTAAGAATAGATTTCATATATTTGCATTTCATGCGTACTGCTTCGTTTTCTCGGAAGTTTATGTTATTAATGTAAAAAATTTCTTATGTACATATGTCTTACAAGACATAGTAATGGTATGATCAACCAAAATTGTCGTTCCTGTAACTAAGGAATGGGCGTAACTCAAGCGACAAAGAAAGGAAGTGTGTTTTACAAGCAATAACTCAGCGAATTTGTCCATATAATTTTTTTTTTTTTAATTTTTAAATAATGGGACAACAGTGAAGTTTCATAATAAACCCACTCTACCTATGGACTTTGCTTATTTAAACAATATATTTTTCCAAAAAATATTTGAAATATCTAAAAACGCGTTTTCTGAATAATCAAATTTGTCAAACTGGTCTCCACCATATCTCAAGAAGTACTCTATAGATTGAATTGGATTTTTTTTCTGTATTTTAACAATAAAGTAAATAAAATTTATTGGATCCTAAACCTTAATTCATATAGTATGGGTCAGTTTTTTAAGAGCACTTAAAGAACGAAAAATGTGAAAAAACGGTACTAAAAATTCACATGTCCGACATTATTGTAATTTTCAACTATTTATTATAGTGCATTTTTTTAAGATAATTTAAAAAATTACTAAATTTAAATAAAAATTGAAAGTTATTTTTAGGGTTCTTTTTATTTCGTCATAAGTTAATAATTTTAGCTTCAATTATTTATATATTAAATACTTTAAAAAATATTCTCTTATATTCATAGTATCCTTGCTTGCTCTAAAATCATGAGCAACAACAAAATGTACGCATAATGAAAACCAAAACAATGTAAAAAAAATAAGTAAATAACTCAAATACCTACGCTTGACACCATTCTATACTGAGATGCTGGAGTATGACATAATTTTAAGTAGGTATAAAATATTTATCAATAATGGGTTCGTGTGCAGCCAAGTAATTGTGCTAAATGAATAGATTACATCAAACTTTATTTATAATTACTAAATTTTCTGAAATCGACTTAAGAATACAGGATTTAAACACTAATAAAATTCGTGATAATAATAATTTTTCCTATCCACAACTTCGGGGCTTTGCACCCTAGTTTTGGTTAGGTATTTCACCTAAAGTTAAGATAAAAACCGATGATTTTTGACGAAATGTTGACTTACATTCAAATCATAACCGCTTGCAGACGGTCAGATCGATTCTTTTCGATTTAAGACTATCTTGATTACAGATTTTTCTAGCCACCTTAGTATATACTCGCAAGAACGTTACTTGTTTATTCTTGGAGTAAGAAAAAAGTTAAACCCTAATCAATAACGTATATTTTCTATTAGATGCTTGTCAAATTGATCCCAATTATCTGAATAATTACTTCACTGCAAATTTGATATCTGGTGAACCTACTCCATCAATTGATAATTTTAGATCTGATTCTGTTTTTCCCATGGAGTTTGAATTTGTAACTGTAAGTGAACTGGATATAGTACGTTGTGTCAGGAAAATAAAATCGAATGCCTCAGGCGAGGATGGTATCTCTATGAGGTTTCTAAAATTGATATTGCCATTCGTCCTTAGCCCTCTTGTGCATATATTAAACCATATCTTTACTACCTCTTCCTTTCCTGCGATCTGGAAAGTGGCAACAATTGTCCCAATAGCAAAAAAATCCAATGCTATTGAGCCATGTGACTTCACACCAATAAGTTTACTGTCGTCTGTATCAAAGATCTGTGAGTCTATTATGGCTGAACAGATTTCTGACTACATAAATGACCTTGGTCTTATGTCAAAATTTCAGTCTGGTTTTCGTCCTGGGCACAGCTGCTCCACAGCCATATGCTGGAAACTGAAGTTTAATTTCGGGTTTTCTGATACTTCTGTACGCTTATTAGGTAACTATTTAAGTGGAAGGGCCCAAAGAGTTAAGGCTGGGTTAAACTTCTCAACATTCAAGACAACTACTAGCGGAGTTCCCCAGGGCTCTGTTCTTGGGCCACTTATGTTTACTATGTTCATCAATGATATATTCGACAAATGTAATAATGTCACCATGCATGCATATGCTGATGATCTTCAATTGTATTTGTCTAGGCCTACTGGCATCGTTGAAGATTTATGTGTTAGGATGAATGAAGACTTGAACATGGTAGCAGAATGGGCCAGAACAAATAAACTCAAGTTAAATCCCTAAAAATCATATGTTTTACCGATATCTAGCACTCCATTCATAAATATTGAATTCCCTTTGATATTCCTTAATAACACTGAATTAAAAATCGTAAGCAAGGTATCAAATCTTGGTTTTCAATTGAACTTCTCGTTGTCCTGTGAGGATCGCATCAATTCTTGTGTGAGCAAAATATACTTTGTTTTAAGGAACCTTAGGATGACGGCATCATTTGTACTCGTTGAGATGAGACGAAAACTGGTTTTGCAGCTACTGATGCCAATTATAACTTATTCTGAAGTTGTTTATAGCAAACTCGACTCGAGATCGTTACACAAGTTATTAGTTGCTCTCAATAATGCGGCTCGTTATGTCTATGGTTTAAAGAAGTTTGACCATATCTCTTCCTTCTGCGCAAAATTACTTGGACGTAGCCTTGTTAGCTATCTTGAAGCAAGAATTGTATCTTTTTGCACAAAATCATCTACTCACGTCGTCCACTTTATCTTTTTGAGAAACTTCAGTTCTGTAGGTCGGGCAGAAACCTCAACCTCTTGATACCTCGCTTTTATTACAAAAGGTCAAGTAAGCTGTTTTTCGTCAGCGCTATCAGATTGTGGAATTCACTATCAATATCAGATTGCATTTAATTTTCGAACACTTTTCATAGCTATTTTCTATCTTTTCTCTCTTTTCTTTCCTTCATTTAACTACTTCATTCTTGCTTTTCAGTTTATGTTTTTTCAAAATTTATATTATCAAAAAAGGATGAAAATTGTTGAATATTATATAAATTTAAATTATAATATTTAGAAATTAATATGAATTGAAATTGATTTTTTATTTAAATTATATTGTATTAAACTCTATTTAAACTATATAAATTTTTTATATTAAATTTAAGTTACTAAATTACTTTATATTCATTGCTCAATGATATTTTTTAGTTGTTATTTACTGTTATAGTAGAGGCATGCAAAAGACCTATGTTCTTATATGCTAACAAATTAATCAAATAAATTGAAATTGAAATAATAATGGTTATTTAAGGAAGCTTTTAGGCAAACAATTTTTTGATAATCCATTTTTTTTAAATTGGTTATTGTGTGCAACTATTCAAGAATATTTAACAAACAATATTTCAAATACCGCTTATAATACAGATTCTACGGCTCTTTAAACCCGTTTTGACAGCTTTACTTTAACTAACCAGAGTAACTTCGAAAGCGTATTTCTCGAAATATACTTTTTCAAAACGGATCATACTTCTTCAAACATACAAATCGAACAATTTAAATTTGTTTAATATGTTTGTATTGTAATTTTTAATATCTTTTATTAAAATTAGAGTCTTTGGAAGATTTGTCTAGTGTTTACACGCAATAAAATAGACAAACATAACGTACACTTTTTGACTTTTTTTCCACCCTACATAATTTTCTTATTTTTTCATATTTTCATTCCAGTTTTGTAAAAGATGTGTGCATTCAAGAGTTTGTTTTTTAATGCATTTTTGTTTTTTTTTTTGAGACGATCTGCAACCGAGCTATGGTGTGGCCCAATTTTCGCCTTTTTTACAAAACACCAACTACATCGTCATCTTTATATATAAAAAATATATATTAAGAAAACAAAAAATTTTTTTTAACTTTTACTGATGATGTAAAATTAACACGCAAATGAATTTTTTTGTATATATACCAAACTTTTTTAGAAAGCTTCTTTTAAAAAATTCCTTAATTTTAACCGCTTGTGCATAATAATTCCCTAAACTTTATGCTAAATAAAGTAAGGTTTTATAGCAAAAAAAAATTTTTGAACGCCACTTTCTACCATTGGAAAAATTTTCTGCGAACATTTTCTTTCAACTTATATACTACTGTGTCATGAAAATATCTTGTGAAAATTTCAAGCTAATCTACCGAGCTATTTTTTTTTTTTTCTTTTTTGGCAAATTTGTTTGTGTTGGCAGATCAGGCATATTTCATGTCATGTCATGCACATATTTTTGATAATCTTTTTTTACATGTGGATTGTGTATTGCTGTGACCCACTAATTGTGAGGAAACTAATAATGAAATGTTACAACATATTTTTGTGTTTTTTTATACTGTTAGTTCATAAATATACTCCAAAGTAATTGTTTTTATATTTTACAATTTCATTACACTCCCATTACTTTTTGACCAACTTTCGTATTTCAAAATTTTTTCTTTAATTTCCAAGTCTACTCCAATAATTTATTTTTACAAAAAAAAAATACAAAAAAAAATAAAATATTTGCTATTTGTCTAGAAATATGCTTGTTGTAAAAAATCTTACCTAATAATTTTTATGACTTTCTTGAAAATCACATTCTTCGGGCACTTTTCCCCTAATATCTCGGAAACCTATCATCCAATTTTTTCTTCTTGATAGTCGACACAAAACCTCTCCAACCAATCGTAATTAAATTTTATTATGCCAAAAACACTAAGCATCATTTTAAATGCATTCATCTCGAAACCACTTTTTCACTTTTTTATGGTTGTGAGAAAAAGTCCGATTCAAAAATTTTTACACCACATTCTTTAAACATCAGTCATTCTTGTCAAAACTAGAATTATGAGGGTAGCTCGTAAAAAAAACAACGGAACTGGACTTATTTTAATTCCTAAAGATTACCCTTTCTTTTGAATTTTGAAATTCGGAAGCTACAATTGCGTTATTTTTTGAACGACCTTCTTAATTCTTGTTCCGACGATAACGGCATTAGTCTATTCATGTTTCCGTTTAGCTTTTTATTTTTAGATGATGCAGAAACATTTGTTCATAACCACCAGCGGCAAGCCTTGTTTTTTGTTTTATCTACTTTTTATCTTATAGTTCTTATCTTTTCCATCTTCTCTTTCATAGACATCTTTCATATTTTTTTTTCTAATTTAATTTTTAACGAGGCATTAGAATTTGGATCGCAAAGATAGAAAGTGGTCTTAATAAAAACATTCAGCTCAATTCTGAATAATTTTTCCCGGGAAATCGGAAAAGGGAGTTTTAATTTTTAAGATAAACTTCAGGAACATTTTAGAAATTTTTAATGCTAATTATCAACTGTCAATACACATGAGTGTAAAAAAAAATGTGATGTCTTTATCTACTATCTTAAAAATGAAAGCTCCGTTTTCCAATTCCACGGGAAAAATTATTCAGTATCGGACTGATTATTAAAAAGCATAAATGCATAGTAATAAAACTAATTTTCTGTTTGTTTGTTTGTTTGGCCTTTATAAAAAACTAAAGGGCTCAATGGATTTAGCTCCAACTAGGTAAACATATTAAGTGCATCCTATATTAAATTGCTACATACTTAGTTTTTGGCACGTCCCCTCCGAAATTTTTCAACTAACGGTAATTTGGTTATTATATTGTAATGCTCTTACCATAGCAAAATTTTTGTTATTTTTATATCAAAAACACTCACATATCTTCAAAATTATAGAAATTTTTTTATAAACGACTTTTTCACAAAACATCGTTAACTAAGACGAGATAACACGACATGAAAATCAATGATTTTACTTTCGAAGCAAATATCTCCGCTTTTCATATATACAGGGTCCGCCAAATAACTTTTTTTTTTAAAAAATCTATAAAAAAAACTACTGGATATTTTCTCAAATTTCATTTTTTATTTGAATGTACAATTCTTCCTAACCGGAAAATGTAAAATTCTTCCTAATGGAAAATAATTTTATTCAAATGGCTGCCTCGGCTGGCCATGCAGTAGCCTACACGATCGATCCAATTTTTAAGCACATTATCGATTGTGTGCAGCTGTATTTCACCAATAGTTTCACGAATATTGTCCTTTAAAGCGTCAATTGTCTCTGGCTTGTCGACGTAACACTTATCTTTGAGGGCACCCCACAAATAATAGTCCAACGGTGTCAAATTGCAGCTCCGAGGTGGCCAAATGACATCAGCTCTGCGGCTGATAATGCGATCTTCAAAAACAGGGCGCAAAACATCGAGTGTAGCTTCGGCTGTGTGGCACGTAGCGCCGTCCTGTTGAAACCAAATGTTGCCAATATCCTCCTCTTCAATTTTTGTGAACAAAAATTCTTTGAACATGGCCCGATAACAATCGCCATTGACTGTAACGGCCACTCCTTGCTCATTTTCGAAGAAAAATGGCCCAATTATGCCTCTGGGCATCACCAAAAATCCGCACCAAACAGTGACTCGTTTTGGGTGCAGCGGCTTTTCAATGTATGCGTGCGGGTTTTCTGTGCCCCAAATGTGACAATTTCGCTTGTTTACATACCCGCCAAGATCAAAATGAGCTTCATCTGAAAAGATGATTTTTTTGGCAAAATCGGCATCTTCTGTAAGTCGATCGCAGGCCCACTTCTCAGCGTTGTTCAAGCGTATACTCAACCATATTCGTTCAGCGGAAGGATAAAACTAATTATCTGTCAAATCAGACATGAGCTAAGTGTTACCATTCACTCACGAAATAAGCACTAGTTGAAAAAAACGTTATATGGCGGACCCGATATATTTCAATAATTTTTTTTTTTGTTCAAAAGATCAATAAAAGCACTTTAAAAAATAGTATGAACTGTACCTTTGAGTCCGTATATATATTTTTTATGATTTTTTCAAAAAATGTGCAAAATATTGACTTTTTACTCAAAAATAACCCAAAAATTATTTTTGTTGTAAAAATAAAATCGAGTAAATATTGTACATCTGACTACCTTTCATATGACATAGCATTTAGTTGAAAAGTTTCTTCCAGCTAAGCGCAAATTTTATTTTAGTGTTTTTGTCATCAAAACAACCCCCATTGATTTTTTTCGCAAAATATATTTTTTCCAAAATATTGTTATTGTCATGTTTAAAAGTTCTATTTATTTTTTAATATATATTTTTGCTTGGACGTTAAAGTGACCATATCTCAAGAACCCATTGAGTCCCACCATAATTTTAATATTGTTGAAAAGGTTATTTTGCTAGCTTTAAGATTAAATAAATATTTAAATAATTTTGAATTTTTAGAATATATTTTTCGTATCCCTTCTTCGAATTCAGTTAGCATACCGCAAGAGATGAAACTCCCAACCACCAAAAGTTTCCAAAACTATTTTTGGATTAAAATTGAAACTTAAAATTCTACATGTTTTTCATTATTCCAGAAATTAGGAAGCATTTAATCGAAAAGTTTATATAAATTACTCTCGAGTAACATCGAGTTTATCAGCTAGTATTTGATAAACTTGATTGATGTTCAGCAAAAGTTAATTGTTTCTTTTTAGGTGTACAATCTTATGTAAACGATTTAATTATTATAAATTTATGTTGTAGGGTATAAATAGTTGCTGATCGGGATTTAAAAATGTACAATTTTGTATTTTTTTTTCTTTTTTATTTATCTGGTAAAACAGAAAAAACATAAAAAAAGTCAGAAACCATACATAAGTACAAGCAAACTTATGTCGTTATTACTAGTCAAGTTGCCAAGGAGGTAGGTGCGGCAGTTAACTAAATGTTAGATAATATAAGAAACCGAGTTTCATCGTTAAAGCAAACATACAACTAAACTAATGCCGTTATCACTCCTAAATTGCATGGCAGGTAGGCGTGGCATTTTACTAATTACGTCCATTTTTGCAACACTAGGCATTTTTTTCTTTAAAGCTTATGGGCAAGTTTCATGCCTCTAGCTAAATTGAGTTTTTAGGATATGAGTTTGGGCATTCTAAAATTAAAAAACATTTGTGTAAATATAAAAACATGAATACCTTAAAACTAAAAGTCTTACTCAAAAAAAAATTGCCTTGCAACACTGACTTCTTCTTAATGCATGTCTTGAACGCCTCTTTGAACTTCTTATACATATTTTTGTTATTTAAAGTCAAAATATTTGCAAACATGGCCGACTGAATGTCTGCATGCGCCATTCGTACCAGTGCTCTTTGTAAGTATGTCTGTCCTTGTTGAATGTCTGTATGAGCGCGTGCGTATGTGTGTGTGCATTACTCCATCTATCCGTCCTGCCCCTATCATGTGTTAATGGGTTTTCTTCATAACTAGGCTATAATTAAATTCAAATTAGCACAACATTTATCTTGAGTTATACATTTCATGTCGTTTTGGTTGTTGTTGTTGTTGTTATTGCTGTTTATTGTTGTGTGTTCTGCTGTTATTGCTGTATTACTAAGGTTTGCTTTCACTCCACTTGAATACAACAGTCGGGCGTAGTTTATTTAAGCTCATTCGAATCGCAGCCGAAACCTACTATTAGGGAGTTACTTGTATGAATTTGAAGTTTAAACGTGGCTCAGAGTCATTCTTCTTGAAGTTTAAGTGTAGCATAAGCTAATATTTATTTGCACTTTAAGGTCGTAGTATGTAGTACGTGCAGATTTGTTAAGTTTGCAGAACGAAACACTGTCGTTATTTATTAAGGTGGTTCTTATTATTATAAATTCGGTCTCGAGGTTGTGGTCTTAAAACTCTGACCTGCAACTCGGTTACAGTCTTAAAAATGTTAACTCTGTTAATGTCGAATTTGATAATGAGCCATTGGCGTCGCAAGCGGGGGTAACAAGGGGGCAGTTGCCCCCCGCTTATTTAGCCAGATAAACAATTTAAAATAAAACTTCAGAAGTTATTCAAAATATCAGTTTTTTTTACAACGGATAACCATTTTCTTTCTCTGTGCTTGCAAAAAGATAGACAGAATGTAGAGTTTCTACTGCAATTCCAATTTGAAAAAAATTCGGATACACTGAAAAACTATTAAATGAAGTTGAAAAACTTTTTGCTTTGGATTTGACTGTGCCTGCATCAGCAGCTTCATCTGAGCGTTCTTTTAGTACACTAAGACGACTTAAAACGTATCTTCGAGCAGAAACGACTCACTCATGCGGCACTTATACACATTCACAAAGATAAAACCGATGAATTTAATTCGATGGAGGTGGTGAAAGAGTTTGTTTCTCGCAAGGACAGAAAGAAACATTTTGGAATAATTTAAATTGATATAACTTGTTGTACCTTATTGCATTTAAACCATGTAAGGATATATCTAGTCTTGCTTTATAAAAGCAACAATTATTTCTTATATTTTCATATTACCATATGAAAGATCCATTAAAAAAATTATCTCTAATATCGAAATTGGAAACACGGTTGCCACTTTGGTACAATTGTACCAAAATTGGTACATATATTTTAACTTGGTACCTTGGTACATTATTTTCATTACATTTGGTACATTTGGTACATTATTATTTGTACAAGATTTAAAATTTAACAACTTGTCACAAAAAGCGAAATTTGGTAGCACTGGGGAAATGTTCAGACATATGTTTAGTGAAACTTTCATTGCTTTAAGTTCTAGAAGTTGAAAGCTTACATGCTTTTCTTGTCATATGTGTTAAAAATCACATTTTTTGAGACATTTTTTGAGACTTGAGGATTTTTTGTGAGAATTTCCACTAAAGCAGAAAAATATCTCCAAACAGAAAATTTTTCTCTTACTACCAAAGATATCCTAAAACAAATTAAAGACAAGTTCGACTTAGTTAAAAACGATCTAAATGTTTTGAATATAATAACATCTTCACAAGTTATGTCAGAAAACAAAATTTCTTTATTGCCATAATTCAATAATTCATATTAAAATATCATCTCATAGAATGCTACCCTGACGTTATTGTGACTCAGAGGAATATTGTTCAGGTTTCAAATATTGGTTTTTAAAATTGTAATGACGTTGGAAAAAAATTTGGGTATTTTGAGAAAAAGTCTGGGTCGTGAAGAATGGATTGGGGGAAATTTGTTTAAATGATTTTATCAATTTTGTAAATAGTCTGATGTGCCTTCCACACAGCTCAGCAGCTGCTGAACCAATATTTTTTTATTTTAGCCTGATTAAAACTAAGCTTAGAAATAAATTGGAATATAAAGCACTTAACAACATAAAGCTCTCTTGTGTGTCGAACGCAATGAATCTAATTATATTTGGCCAGCAAAATAACTATTTTGATGCATTTATTATTTTGTTAATAGCGTATAACATAAATTAATATTTTTGTTATGTTTGGTATGTAAACAAATATACTCCAGTGAATTATAATAATAAATGTAATCAAATTATTATTAAAAAAAAAATTGGTATATTTTTTCCTATTTGGTACATTTTTTCGGAGAATTTTGTACAACAAAAAATAAGCAAGTGGCAACCGTGATTGGCAAAACTTTTAAAAATAATGAAATTTTAATATTTTTTATTTAGTTTTATATTTTTTTTATTTTGAAACTAAAATAAAAAATTTGTTTATTGATGTTCATGTTTATTTTAAGAAATTTTGGTGATTTTTTTTGCACCCCCATTTGTACTGCCCCCCAGATGAAATTAGCTTCCGACGCGCTTGTAATGAGCTCCTGACCACAGTTGTGGCTACCAAGAAACTAACCAATTAAAGCATAGCACCAAAAAAAATATTAACAGCTTGTGGCGCTTATAAAAGAAAAAATTCTTCCACGTCCCGAAAACGAATTTAATTGAGAAAATTATGATAAAAAAAACACACCGGAGAGGCGTTAAGGGCGTTTTTATGCTTATTAGGTATGGAAATATAAAAGTGATTAAATTTTAAGAACGACAGCAACAACAACCACAAGGCTCAAACTCATACCCATCTTTACTCATCGCAGCGCAACCGAATAGAAACATAATCATTTCGATGTAATACAATCCCTTGAAAATGCCCTGCGGTTGCAGACTCTGGTCAATACATTTAAACAAATTGAAATATCAGCGCAGCAAAGTCAATCAACTCAAACCTTGTGTCTAGCGTCTAGCATCTAGACATTTGTACATCCATCTATTTTGCCATCAATCTAGTTCAGCTCACTTTAAACAAATTGATTAGTTTAGTATTTTTTCCTCTTACTTTTCCAGTCCTGAGTGCTGCATCGGATCTTCCTGAATATGTGATATTTTAATTTGTAGATTTTTCAAAAATATATAAGGGCCCAAACTAATTTTTGTATTGTAAACGCATCGCATTTGTGAAGAAGCTGGAACGAGCGCTCTGGCTTCAACGAAGTAGTTGATGACGTATGTCTGCCTATTAATCATCGATAAAAAACAGGAGTTGCTTCAAATTCATTATGAAATCTAAGCTTAACATTAAGGAATTAGTTTAAATTTAAAAAATGCTTAAATTTTTGTGTTGTAGGCTGGATGAATGCAGAACTTAATGCCATACAACAAATATGAAGCAAGAATTTTAATAAAATAAATCTTCGTGTCATTAATTTAGAGAACAAAAATGTTTTTCTTTCTTTTTATATGCTATCATAATTTTAGTTCTCAATAAATAAGAAAAGTGAAAGAAATATTTAACAATTCTTTGTGATTGCATTTTGGTAAACAAAACGTGACACAAACAATCTATATGTTCACAATACAATAATTTTGCACACTATTGTAAGTTAAAAAATGCATTAACCTCATTATTATTAAAAGTGCACTCACAACATTTGTGAGATTAGCCATTGAAAATTCCATATCCAAAAATGACGCGCACTGTTCACATTTCTTAAAGACCTTTTAAAATAAAATAACAGAGAGTGTGTGTCTGCTCCGACGAGCAACTGAAGTTAACTCCTTAACCCATGTACAACCAGTAGTAGAATAATTGAGCAGTGGCTTTGGAATTTTCTGTACGCTAGCGAAAAATAGATGAAACTTAGCAGTCTATCAAATATGTAAATTCACATTTTCGTTAACTTATATTATTTTTTGCTCAAGTTAGTTTAAATTTTTACTGGTTTTTTACTGGAGTTACGCAAATCGATTTTTAAGAAGATGAAGACACAAAAAATTGTAATCAAAAAATATAATAATACTAGCAGGGCCGTATCCAGGGGCCGAATTACAGCATCCGTGATCGAGCAAAATTACGAAGGGCATGACGAGACAAGTGCCTATCAATCCTGTACAATTTTGCTCGATCAAGGTTGCTAAAAAAATGCATCTGGCAAGTAACAAATAAAAATTATTTTTATTTTATCTGTTTTTCAAATAAATTTTATTTTTAAATAAAAAATTTATCTAGTTTTGTTTTCATTTAAAAAAAAAAAGGTTTATTTTTAATGCTTAATGCTCAAAAACAAACCATTGATAAATAAAACGTTACAAGTCGAAATGGATGCAAAATCGTCGCAATGAAATGAAAATAAAAAATATTTTTTAACCAATTAAGCGCCGGCGCACGTTAGGGCGAGCCCATACAAAGGGTTAGACATCGCATATTGCTTTAAATAATTGATTGTAACTCTGGAACAATTTGATGTATTTTGACCAAATTTTAAACATGTCTTCCTTAAAGGATTTCTCAAATCCTTTAACCTTTTTTCTTTTAACCTTTATGAGCATAGCGGGTCTAGGGACCCAAAAAATTCATAGCAAATTAACCATTTTTTTGTGTTTAGCGATATTTCGTAACTGTATTTTATTACAAAATGTGTTTTTAAACAAGAATTTATTAGCTTAATTTTTTTAAAAGACGTTTAAAGACAGCATACATTTCTATTTAAAACAAATTATATGTAATATTAATGGCAAACAGTGATTTATTAATACCACACATAATTATACAATATGCTTAATTTTATACATTATCTATAAAACTTATGTTTTCACTTTCCTAATCAACAAACTCTTTTGCTTCAATCAGATAGCATTGTGGTGTTTTTTTATTAAAACCAAGGCTTGAAAGTACTGGATCTGAATTGAGCAGAAGGGCATGCAAAAGATCTGAATTGCAAGCAGATCTTGAAAATTTTCTCGTGTTGTCTGAAGAAACGAAATAATTTGTGATTGGCCTCTTGCGCATCCTCAGATAACTGACCTATGGGTAGTATCGCTTTTTGAACTATATCCGCACTGTCCATTAATATTGTATGTACATTAACAGGCATATAGTACGAATCATAACGTTCAGCGTATAGTTTTGCTGTTTCTAAACAATAATTTTTGAATTTTGTGATATTAATTTTAAGACCAGATGCAATGACCTAAAATATATTAAAATTTTTACGCATAAATGTAAAACAAAATAATTCACATACGTATATATTAAAATTGCTTACCTGTAATATAACATAAAATCTTTTAATTAAATTTTCGTCTACTCCAGTGATTTCTGAACTTTTCTTGTAATTAGTAAAAATCTGCGAGCGGTATTACCGTCATGACTATTACCAGAGCCTTGCAATACTACGTCTATTAATAAACCTTACAAAATTTTAATTTCGTCGTCAGCAAAATAGTATATTGGTGTTGATTCAAATGCTTTCTTTATACACATAATCTTTACATTATACACGCAGAAAAAATGTTTACTAGAAACAAAATATGAGATGATATTAATGTATGTATTTAAAAACTTTTTTGTAGCAAACAATTTTATTTTTGCAAGAAACATTTTATGTTTGCCATAAATATGTTATGTTCTTTTATTTTTTTTTTTTGCCGGGACAATTTCTCAATGTTTCGGTTCGCTTTCTCTTATGCCTATCTGACAAGTCATCCAAAGGGTTAGCAGCTATTTGCAGAGGCCTAAATGGCGAACTTAATGCATGTTCAAATAAAATTCCTTCTGGCCAATTAAAATCCAAGTCTAGCCAATCTTTCATGCTTTCTTCAAACAAATTTTAGTTTTTGCGAAACTTTTTACGCCAATCATTTTTTTATAACATTTCTTACTATCATTATTTGTTATCTAAGGAACTTTGATCCTGGCAAGCCCTGGTCATTTTTTATTTTTAAAATTTAATAATTTTTTTAATTTTAAATTTTTTAATTTTAATAAGCAAAAAAATTTAAAAACATAATATCTGGTTTAAAAGTTTAAAGTATACCCTTTCATAAAATACAAATATCTGCTCAATCAAACAGTTCAACAAAATGTTATAGGACTTTAAAAAAAAACTATATTTTTTTAAGTTACAAAATATCAACTTTGAGGCTTTACAAAAACAAAAGAACGCAATTAAAAAATAAAAAAACTGCCGAATTCAAATATCTGAAATATATTTCTATCGAAATGTATCAAAATATTATAATAATTTGCAAGTTTCACTTTTTTCTGGATGTCTAGCCCTTTGTATGGAATCACCCCACCGTGTGGCGTTGCCTTTATTATTATTTTTAGAAATAATCCAATTTTGATACTGTATCTGTATGTATATTACTAAAATATGGGTCTATGAAATAACTCCCACGAAATAAGTCCCACTTTTAAAAACGAAATAAGTCCCACCAAAAATTGCTATTTTGAAAGTGGGAGTTATTTCGTTTTTAAAAGTAGGACTTATTTCGTCAATTGGTGGGACTTATTTCGTTACGCGTTTTTATTTTAAGTGGGACTTATTTCGTTTTGAGTGGGAATAAATTCGTTTTGTAAAGTGGGAGTTATTTCATACCCCTAAATTTGTATTTTGGTGGGATTTATTTCGTTTTAAGTGGGACTTATTTCATTTTCATAATTTTGCATTTTAAGTGAATGCTTAATAATTTTTGCCGTTATTTGTTGCTCTTCACGTTGTTTCTCATTGAATTTCATAATGTTCTTTTTGTTGCTTTTTAAAAAAATTTTATTGTATTGTAGAATATGCTTTCGAAAAGTTCCGTTATTTCTTGCTCTTTACGAAATGAATGGTATTGTTTCAAATTTGTTGTTAAGTGTGCTAGTTTACAAGACGTTATCGTTATATTGATTAGTTAAGTTTGTGAATTTCAATAGTGAACATGAGTGTGACATACGAAATAATTGCAGGGAAGAGGAATAACAGCAAGCTTCTTTATATTTTTTTTGAGAAACAATTATATATTAAAAAGTGCACTAAATTAGAAAAACATTTTTATGTTTGTTATGTAAAGGATTGTTCATCACGAATAATGTTATTTGGCAGCGAGTGCATTAAAGCAAAAAATTATAAAGCGCACAATCACGATAATCAAGAGGCTCTGTACAAAGAACTAAAATTTTTAAATAATGTAAAAACAAAATGCGCACGTCTTAATGAAAAGCCAACTGAAAGCAATTGCGCTGGAAGTATACGCAATATTTTTGTGAATACTAGCATGGAGTAAGTACCACCCACATGATAATTATTATTTATTAAGTAAGTACTTAATAAAGTCTTTGCAGAAATCAAAACGAAAGCAAAAATATTGTCTTTGACAAAATACAGCGGAGTTTGCAGTATATTGCGAATAAAAATTTTAAAAATTCTCCCAAAACACCGGCAGAAGTGCAGGAAGTTTTCCAAGACGCAGCAGTTTATGATAAATTCGGTTATTCCAAATTAAATGGAAATAAACAATGGCAGTTTTTCAACATATGCTACCAAGAAAAAGACTTTGCATATTGCGTTTTTTGTTCCGAAAGAACTGTTGAACTGATAAAAGAATGCATTCCTGTTAATTCGAAAAGAAACATTTTAATTGATGGTACTTTTTCTGTACTTCCTCTAGGAAGCTTTAAACAACTATTAATCTTACATTGTGAATACTTTGGTTCGGTAATTAATTTCATTCATAACTATATATAGATTTATATTATGTATTGGGGGTTGGAATTAGTTTTAAAGGTTTTCTAAGAGATGGCGTAACTATCAATAGATCGCATCGGGCACACCTGTGACTATATTCATTTCAAAGCACATTGTCTAAGCTTCATTTTTCAGTATGTGTCATTCCACTGAAGTGTAAACAACATAATTTTTTTCTCTGTGAACATGTCGACTTTCGTTCCAACAAAACGCAATTTGCGGGAAGGTTTACTTTTGTGCTTCTATTTGAAGAAAAAAGCGGTTGAAGCATAACGCACGCTTACTGAGGCTTACGGGGACTATGCTCCATCGATTTCTACTTGTGAGTACTGGTTCCGTCGGTTTAAAAGTGGTGATTTTGATACGGAAGACAAAGAGCGTCCGGGCCAGCCGAAAAAGTTTGAAGATGAGGAATTGGAGGCTTTGCTCGATGAAGACCCGTGTCAAACCCTTCAAGAATTGTCAGAATCATTGGGAGTCGACTTATCAACGGTCGGCAAACGCTTGAAGGCCATGGGAATGATTCAAAAGCAAGGAAATTGGGTGCCGTACCAGTTGAAGCCGAGAGACGTTGAACGGCGATTTTGCATGTGCGAACAACTGCTTCAACGGCATAAAAGGAAGAGTTTTTTGCATCGTATTGTCACTGGCGATGAAAAGTGGATCCATTACGATAATCCTAAGGGAAAAAAATCGTGGGGACCACCCGGCCATGCATCAACATCGAGGGCCAAGCCGAATATTCATGGCGCCAAGCTTATGCTGTGTATTTGGTGGGATCAGAAGGGTGTCGTGTACTATGAACTGCTAAAACCTAACGAAACCATCACTGGGGAACTCTACCAACAACAATTGATGCAATTGAGCCGAGCATTAAAGGTTAAACGGCCGGAATATGCCAAAAGACATGACAAAGTGGTTTTTCAACATGACAACGCACGACCACATGTTGCAAGAACCGTCAAGGAAACGTTGGAGGCGCTGAATTGGGATGTGCTACCCCACCCGCCTTATAGCCCAGACATAGCCCCTTCCGACTACCACCTATTCAGATCGATGACGCATGGCTTGGCTGAGCAGCGCTTCACTTCTTACGAGGATACCAAAAAATGGGTCGATTCGTGGATTGCCTCAAAAGACGAATCGTTCTTCCGGCGCGGAATCCATATGCTGCCTGAAAGATGGGAAAATGTTGTAGCTAACGATGGACAATACTTTGAATAATATACATTGTACCGTTGTTTCTAAATAAATGCTCAAAAACCGAAAAAAACCTTTAAAATTAATTCCAACCCCCAATATACATATGTATATATTTATTATTTTTTCTATTTTAGGTATTCCCCTTTCTTTTCGTACTGATGACCAAAAAGTCTCTAAAAGCATATCAGCATTTATTAAGTTATATACAAAGGAGCATTATTGATCTGTCACAAGCAACTTTTATAACAGATTATGAAACAGGATTGAGAAGCGCAATTGAAAAAAGTTTCCCTGATTCAAAAATATTTGGTTGCTGGTTCCATTATTGCCAGGCATTGCGTCGATTCATAACCATGAAAGACAAAAGGCTCGCTCAATATATTCGGCAAAATAAAGAAGCGTCTAGAATTTATCACAAATTTCTATCTCTTTTATTATTACCTGGAATGCACATTTCGGATAGCTTCCAACTACTAACCGAAGATTTAGGAAAATTGAACGCTTTAGATAGATTCAAATCATTTATAAAATATTTATTTTGAGAATCAATGGATGCAAAAGGTACAATATTCCCTTTTACATAATATTTACAGAAAGGTGTTATGATTTCATTATTACAGATCGGTCCACATAACTTTTCAGTTTTCGATTCTGAAATCCGCACTACGTCTGCAATAGAAGCCTACAATAGCGTCATAGGAAAAAGCATTCCAAAGAAGGCTACTTTTTTCAAATTTGTAGCATTTTTGCAGATGCAAGAATTTGAAAAAGTAAGACAATTTGAACTATTGATGAATACCAATGGTAGTGTGGGAAAAAAGCGTATTAAAAAGTCCTGTGTTTTGAAAGCAGATATGATTTCGAAATTCAAGAATGATCTCTTACAAGGTACTATAACTACTTCTAAATTCCTTGACCAGCTGGTGTTATCAAAAAATAATTTAATTGTACAAATGGAGCCTGATGAAGATCTTTTTGAAGAATTATCATATTTGGAAGAGGACATTGAAGACGAGTCGTTAAACCATATTGAAACCAACCAGAATACAATTAATAATAATATGTGTGTGGTTTGTTTCATAAAGCAGCCAAATATCTTATTTTTTCCTTGTAAGCACTTGAAAATTTGCAGTGAATGCTGTCTTACAATGCAAACTCACAAAATTGATCAAACCAGTAAACTAGTATGTCCATTCTGTCGTGCAGAAGTTCATGAAACCCTTCAAAGATTTATCTGATAAATAAATGATTTTTTATGGAGGGGTGCGATAGAGCCATGAAATATAAGGCCATTATGGCTTTATTTCTCATTTTTTTCTTATGCAAAAAGTTATATATTGGACATTTCGTAAAAGGGACAACCATAATTTTTTGTCCTTATCTCTCATGGCTCTCCTTTTTTGTTTATTAATTACTTTATACTTACTATAATAAAAAAACTTTAAAGAAATGTGTACAAATAGGTACCGAACTTAACACTACTGGAACAACAATATTAAAAAAAATTGTTGACGTAATTACGTATGTATGTGTTTTATTATATTTTTAGTAGGAAATTGGAATTCGTGTTCCATGTTTTCTAATATCACCATTACAAAATACAACTAATCCCAATGCCACGTTAAAACCATAATACCGTCTACCATGCACTGGATCTTCAAGCCATTTATAAAGGTCGATAATTTTAATCTGATGGTCCTTCCGAAACGGTTTCCATCTTAATAATAAGAACAATTGATCTGTACTTAATCCATTTACGAATCCAAACATTGTTACTAGTAGGCGTTCTCTATACGTTCCTTGACCGAAAAAAGAATTAATAATAAATTCTGGAACTCTATCAAAATTCGTAATATCCATTCCACTAAGAAGCCTTCTGCAAGCTTGCATACGATTTTTCTTTATTATTCCTCTGCTTTGATTATTCATATTATTCGACATGTGTTTTTTTCGAAGAGCCAAATACTTCTTATTTGAAATCGCATTAAACAGTGAAAAAGTGGGACTTATTTCGTTTATGAAAGTGGGACTTAATTCATTTAAGAAATATATTATTCAAGGGGGAGTTATTTCATTTTGAGTGGGAGTTATTTCATTTCAAGTAAATTTTTAAATCATTTCATTTTGGTGGGACTTATTTCGTTTTCAAAAGTGGGACTTATTTCGTGGGAGTTATTTCATTTTTTTAAGCAATTTTTGGTGGGACTTATTTCGTTTTTAAAAGTGGGACTTATTTCGTGGGAGTTATTTCATAGACCCCTAAAATATATCTACTATTTATATATTATAAATATATAAAAAAATATTTCGTTTTATATAAATTTTCTTTTTCTTGAGTCTCAGGATTCAATTTTTTAAATCCCGAAATCCCGGTTTTTAAAAAGGGTTCTGCATCGACATCCCTAGTTGGATTACACTTGATGTTAAAGGTCAGTTTTTCGAAACAATACTCGACTCATGCATTTGTCGCTTGCTAGTCAGGTCCACGAAATGAAGAGGATGGCTTTTTCTTTAACTGATGAAGTGGTGGTAACTGCAGGTACTGTGGTCGCACTTGATAATCTCAGCGCTTATTGATCTTGCCGATTCTCTCGGACCAACAATGTGATAGTGTAGGTCAGCCTAGTCGGACTTGAAGACCTTTGAGTTGGCTATTAATCTATTTTTACTTTAGGCAGAGCACGGTGGTAATTAGAATGTTTGCAAGATTTGCAAGGCAGTTTCTGTTATACCAACAGTTACCTGTTGGTATGAGTATTATACTGAATCACCTAATAGCGCAGCCAGTCAATATTGTTGCTTCTATGGCGTTTCTGTGGAGTGCTTTTACCTGAGCTCCCATCACGTAAGTTTTAAAACGAATATCGTTTGAACGATACTTTTCGACGATATCGTTTTTAGTTTGCTTCATATACTCGCTATCGTCTCGTTGAGTTTTCTAAAGTTTGAAAGCCACTGCAAAACGTATATTCAAACAAATAAGCGACCAAGATATTTTAAAATTATTTTTATTATTATTTCCAACCAGAAAAATAGCCAAACGATGCCAAATTCGCTATCGCGCCAAGCAATCGTTTCGACGCTATCACTTGACAATGGTTTGCCATACATGAAGCAAGCAAAACGATATCATTTAGACGATACATAAAATTAAAGGTTACGTGATGTTAAAGTATCGTTGAAACGATATCATCAAACAATTCTCGTCATACGTGATGAGCGACCTGGAGACTTGTTCCATTACAGAGCTGTGTTGGATTAAGACTACGCATCAACATAATAGGAGCTCCTGCTTCAAGTAAAATTATGTGTGCTGGAAGTCCTGTAGCTCGTTTCTGTAATATCAATAAAGAACTTCTCTACTGCTGATGAATTTGTTCTCAAATCCGCCAAATTTTTCTCAATCGTTGAGACGTTAGTATTTCTATAGCGAAAAAACTAACCAGTAGAGAAATTTGTGTTAAGGGAGATGAGCAGTGAATCTAACAAATTTAACATTTATTTTTGAGAAGTTTTTATGCTACACGAAGCCAGCACACGGTTTTGCCGCATATGCTCTACCAATTGTTTTTTTTTAAGTTTTTTCTAAATGACCTTGTTATATATTATGTTGATTTTATATGATTTAAATACAAATTCTAAATGTTTGATAGTTTAAATCATACTTGATTTTAAATACAAATTCTAGTTGTTTGATAGTTTTAAATCGTTTATTGAGCTTAAGGTCAAAGTTAGAACAATTTATTGTACTAACGAATCTTTCCAAAAAAACAACGATTTTAAACTATCAAACATCTAGAATTTGTATTTAAAATCATGTATGGTTTAAATTATCAAACATTTAGAATTTTTACTTAAATCATATAAAATCAACATAATACATAACAAGGTCATTTAGAAAAAACTTTAATCAAATGGTAGAGCACGACCAAACAGAAACAAGCTGAAAATATATCAGCAAAAATTTAAAAACAACTTCAGTAACCATGCTTTGTTATTGGAAGACTTCCAGCAGACTGTTGGACTCCATATAATAACATAAAAATAAAGACTAATGTAAAGCAAAAATACAACAACAAATGTGAGCATGTGAAATGGGAGAAAAACTGAGAAATTGACACTTCAAATCTCATTACCACTCATTATCACGAAGATTTCTGATGAAGCCTTTAGCACGGCCAAAATTGCAATAAAATCAGCTAGTTTTTTCCTTTTCATATTGAAAAAACTTTGTTGTTGTTGTTGTTGTTGTTTCCTTGGAAAGATTCGTTAGAACAATTAACTGTTCTAACTTTGACCTTAAGCTCAATAAACGATATTAAACTATCAAACAACTAGAATTTGTATTTAAAATCATGTATGATTTAAACTATCAAACATTTAGAATTTGTATTTAAATCATATAAAATCAACATTTTTTTTATTTTGCGTTGTCAACTTTTTTAAAAATTAAAAAGACATATTTTCTGGTAGAAAACACATAGAACACTCATTTATAAATGACTAAGTGTATCTTAACTCATCGTTTGTAGTTAAAAATTACTTTAATTTTATTTTTAAATCAATAGCTGCGTTTTTTTTCAACATCCAAACCTGGATTTGGACACTGATTTGCTGATCATAAAAAGTATTTGACAACTAGATGGCGTTGACTGCAAATATCAGGACTTACTTCATTATATGCCACCTGGCTGTGATGTTTCAAGCTGCAAGTTCACAAAATCTAAATCAATAGCAAGATTTGGTTTGTATGGAAATCGGATTTGGATGTTGAAAAGAACGCGGCTAATATAACAAATGTTTAACTAAAAACATTGCTTACCGCATTCGTTCTCAACTGGTTGTATCAGTTCAGGGTTGATATTTTCGGTACAATTGTACTTTTTTGATACAATTATATATTTTTCCTACTTTCCTACTACCAAAGCGTTTTCGGTACATTTTATTTCACTCTATAATAAACACAGAATTTAGAACTCTAAGTAAGCAAACTATTTAAAAGAATTAAAAACTGTATCTAGTTCTGAATTTTGGTACTCTGTAAAATACATAAAAATGATTTTAAAGAGTAGATTTTCTCCAATTTATATAAAAATGTTTAATCCTTTATAAGGCAGAGGGAATATTTTTCCCAATAACATAAGTAGTACATTTCAAGTATACAATATAAATAACATATTCTTACAGCGTATTTCACCGAAAATTTTGGTCGTAAAATATCATCTCTGCCTTAAAGGGTTAAGAAATTCTTTCAATTTCTCATTCGACAGCAAATGTTAATATAACATTTTATTTTCAAAGTTTACAGATTGCAACAATTTATTTAATTTAATTTAATTTAAGCGAAATATTTCTTAAAAAATCTAGTGAACTAAATGCCACAATATTGATATCAGAAGTGATATATCAAATGGAAAAATTTCTATAATGTGACTGAAAGTGAAGAATTGCTTGAATGAAAGATTTTCCCATTAATTTCTTTCGTTGCCTTAACATAGAAAACCTCTGACTAACAAATAATTTTATTCGGCTGGATTCGGTTGGGTGGATGACTTAAAGGCATCTGCGAAGAATAAATAAAATAAACTGGCCATTTCAGCCCTTGGAAGGACTTTGGCCTAGCTTCTATTGATCAATTGTGTTGTGCGTGTTATTAAATGTTTGATCACAAATGACCGAGAACTGGACCTACGTGTTTTATGCCGACTCCGAACGGCTTATGTTCTCAAGAAGCTTTACATGGCAATTTTTACTCTCTGAGGCTTGCCATTGTCTGCAGAGAGGTGACGACCGAACAGAAAAATTATTTTAATTAAAAAAACTTTCTGTCTGAGCTGGAATTGAACCCGGGCTACCGCGGTTCTTTAGCTTAGGAGCCACGCACTCTACCCACTAGGCCAGCGTTTCTTAACCTTTTTCACTCCGTGGACCCCTAGAAAATCACGCACAAGTTCAAGGACCCCTTTAATAAAAGCACAGGAATAAATTTTGGACAAATTATTTTAGTACTGAAAAAAATTAAATTTTTATAAAAATTAAAAATTCTGTATTAATGTGGTGCTGCTTTTTTGAAACTAAATTAGTAATATTTGGGTTGATGTTTTACTTAAATGTAATCTCAAATTTGATTCCAATTGTAATCTGTATCTGTATTTATTTTTGGTGTATACAAGAGCAGAGAATGCCTTTTCACAGAGGTATGTGGACGAGAAAAGCAGTAAATATTTTAGTGCTTCTTCTGATATTTCTTTATAAACATTTTTTAAATTTACCCAAAAACTTGATAAAGACGATTCTTTTAAATTACGTTTTAAAGCTAAATCACATGATATTTCTATTAATTGATTTTCCTGTACCTTTGTCAAGCCGATTATAACTAAAACATCTGCGTTGAAAGGGTCTGCTATCCAGTTTTTATTTCTGTCGGGTCTTAGACAATAATCCTGAAAAGAAGACGTCAAACCGCGGAGGTTTTTAATCATTTCCTCTTCTACTTGCGTTGGCAATATTTCTCTACCAGAGGATTCCAAAAACACTACCAGTGTAGGAAAATGATTATAGTTTTTTTTTTAATTGTACGATTAGTCCAAAGGTGAAGTTTTTTATCATAGCTTCTATTTTATCTTCAACTTGGAAGATGTTGCTATCTCTTCCTTGTAGACTTAAGTTCAGCTCGTTCAGGGCACTAAAGATATCAGCCAAATATGCTACCATTGTAAGCCATTCAAAGTTTTTGAAATGGTTAGCATGTTTATTGACGCTGCCAACAGAATTATTAAAAAAAACATTCTGATCTCATCTCTCAGCTCAAAAACACGCGACACGACTCTGCCACGAGACAACCAATGCACCTCAGCATGCATAAAAACAACTGAATGTGAATGCTGCCCATTTCTTAACACATCATACCGAAAATACGGAGGCCTGGCTTTAATAAAATTCACGACCTGCACTATGTCGTCCAAAACTGTTTTTAATTTTTCTGGCATATTCGTAGCAGCTAATGCCTCTCTATGAATGCAACAGTGATGCCAGATAATAGATGGATTCATCTTATTCACGCGCGTCTGAAGTCCTGTTCGTGTACCGGTCATAGCCAGAGCACCGTCAGTACTATCTGCTACACATTTATCCCACGGTATTTCATGAGTGGACATAAAGTTGTTTAATACTTCAAATATTGCTTCACCTGTAGTATGTAAAGGCAGAGACCTACAGAAAATCCTCAATTATTTTCCTAAAAATTTCTGTTATGATCATTAATTAAAAAAAAAAATTATTAATTCAAATGTCCATAGATTAGACGGCGGACCCCCATATATATACTCGTGGACCCCCAGGGGTCCGCGGACCCCAGGTTAAGAAACGCTGCACTAGGCTACGGTCGCTACTACTACGGTCGCATCTGCGAAGAACCTGATTTAAAAAAATTTCGTGGTCTTTCTATATTAAGGTAACGAAAGAAATTCGCAGGCATTTCGAAATTTTTGTTTTTTAATTATAAAGGCCTCTAAGCTTCATGTTTATATAATTTTTTTATAGATTTCATTGATATCATTTTATGAACAATATAAGACCTCTTGTGTTCCTTTTTGTGATTATAAAAACTTTATGATTAATTAAAAATAAACAAATACCTTTTTAATTTTTTATAAGGTTTATGATCTAAATTATTAAAAACACATTCACTTTAGTTTAAATAAAAACTATCTTAAAGTATCTATTTAAATAAATTTTATTTACAATATTTAAATAAAAAATAATTATCTTCGACTGGGTCGAAGTTTAGAAACCCCCACAGTATATTCTTAGCTATGCATGTTTTTGAAGTTTGATTACTTCACTTCGGATAGATTACGGTTGTGGTGTTCATCCAATTTTGCGAAAACTCAAATGCAGAACACGTTTAAGATATGGACGATTATGTGTTAAATATGCTGTTAATACACACATTTTTGTGGAATATATAAAAGTTATGCTTAGGTAAAGATTATATATAAAGATGGTATATACCTTTCTATACCTGTCACGCCTCCTTATCAGAGATACGCATGGATTTATAACGTTAACGCAGTATGCGTAGAGTAAACAAAATTTATTCCATACTCTTTTTTTCATTTGGTACATTTTTTTCTAAATTTGTATACAAAAATGAAAAAGTCATTCATCAACTCTGTATCAGTTCTCTACTGCTAAAAAGCAGTAGAATTTCTCTAGAGATAATTCTCTAGTAGAGAATTCAAAACTGTACTCACCACACTAATATAAACAAAATAATAGAGAATGACGTCACTTCGACGTCACATTACACAACGTCGAAACGAGCTACTGGAAGATTCAATGTATTTAAGAACTCTACAGGGTATTAAACAGCATCATCATCCCTTTGCACTACGTAATCCATTGATCTCTACGTCATTCGATTGCCTTGAAAGACCTAAGCATAATTTCGTTTATAACAGCAGCTCTATCGTTCTTACCCGGCGTCTCCACAGGCAATTGTTTATATCTTGATACTTATGTCAAACGTCATATTGCCAATGGAGACCGCTTATTTCTCATAAAGAGCAATATATGTCACGATAAATATCTTGATAACTATAGCCTGCCATCATGATACAAAAATTTATCGGGTAGCCTTGACCAAGGTATATATAATGAGGTAGTGTTAGTAGATACAATTGTCTCTTGTGGTGGGTAACTTACCTGTCAAATTTCGTTGTTTACGAAAAAAAAAACAAAGCAAACAACAAAACTTGTCAATTGAAATTGTGTTGTGAATTTTTGTGATTTAAATTGATTTAATTGATAAAATTAAACCCAAAAAAATTGTGCAATTTATCGAAAGCCTCTTCAAAAAGAGATTGGAACATTTTTTTGTGTGCCTCGTGAAGAAAAACGCTATCGCTGAAACGTTGCATGTTCCACAATATTTTCACAATCAGTTGTCTATCATCTGTCTTCAATGTGTTCAAGCCAGGGATGAAAGTGGAATTTTTCAGATTGTGCCGAATTGCAGAGAAAAATAGTACCTTTTTAAAAAAATTTTGCTTACACTAAACAAGGAGCGTCAGCTGAAATCAAAAATCAAAAATTTCCTGTTTTTGTAAGAGTGTTATTATAGAAAAGACCACTTTTATTGAAATTGATAAAAAAATAATAAAATGGTGGCGTTTGAAAAATTGTTTGTCATTTTTGCTGAAAGTTTTCGTTTTTTTATTGATAAATAATCTAATATGCAATGTATTGGTAAGAATTTGGAAGATTACTGGTAAGATTGTGGTCCATGGACAATTTAATAACGCATTTAAAAAAAACAACATAATGACTCACTAAAAATTGACTAATTGCTACTATGATCTACAAACTGATCCAGGGCATAATTTCGCCAAGGGTTGTCGTCTCGCCAGCCAGAAAAAATATATGTGAATGTCCCATGTGGCGGCCGTAGCGTAGTGGGTAGAGTGCGTGGCCCTAAGCTTAAGAACCGCGGTAGCCCGGTTTTCCCCCATACAAAAGCGATCCGGTTTAATATATATGCTTTAAATTTTTTAATGAAATCAGATGGAAGAGCTTACTTTTTATCACCCTTAAAATTATTTTCAGATAATGGTCTTGAAACTTTAAATTTGTAAAAAAAAACGAAAAAAACTTTTTTTTAACTAAATTCGACCATAACAATTCTACTACTGACACTGTTGGCACATTTTATACCTTAAAATTTTTGGTTTGACTATACTCTTCAATATACAACAATTTCTTGAAAGAAAAGAAAAGTTTTACAAGTGTTTATGTTTATGCTCTCAACAGTGGATTTTTTTTAATTTTTGTCAATTTATATGAAAAATTTTGGCTAATCGAAAATAAATATTACGATATTTGGATTCAATGAAAAAATTCACTATAAAAAATGTTATCGCTGTGTGTTATAGTGAAAATTTCCAAATTTTTTGGAGTAGTGTAATTATGTTGAAGTAACTTTACTAGCACTGATAAGAATAACGAAATGTCAAAGAAAGCAACAAGGTGCATCAAAAATCGAAAATTACATTAATTACATTTACGTGCAACTTGGTTTTTTTAACTCCGATAAATTTAAATAGTCTGAAATGAAAACGTACGTGCCTTAACTCTAGTCTGATCTCGAAAGTACGAAAAATAGCACAATTGTGGCTATAGTTCCATCCCTGGTTCAAGTTCTTATTCATTGTCTTTTACGCTCTTCTTATGTTTGACAGCTACGGTACTCACCTCTCTGAGACAACACTACCATGTTGAATATACCTTGGCCTTGACAACAACCTATTTTCTCACGAGCTGCAATGAGCGAACGTCTAACAAAAGAAAACAGAACGAGCGTTCAATGACAGTATTTTTTTTCAATACTTTTCTTAATGCACCACTGCCTCTGCTGACATCGTATCAGGGAGTTTTACTTTCTGTCAACAAAGAAAAAAATTAATTATGGAATTTATTAATTTGCATACATTTTGCAATGTACAAATTAAATTAAATTCATTTAGTTATTTACTTTGTGTAACACAAAACATTTTTGATATCTCCATAGCAACCTTAGCAGGCTCTCGTTTTGATTTTCTTTTGTTTGACATACGTTTATCGCAGCAGACATTGTCGCTCCTACTTTATAATTATTATACTATACCTGCCATGAACTGCGTGTTTAGTAGTTTGACAGCCAATTTTTGCATTTCGTTTTATTTTCTTAGCAAAATTTGTGTTTCAGCAACTTCTTGCAAATTTTTTAAATTTTTAAGAGCTTCAATGCAGCGAATATTCGTGTTTGACGCCATCTCACAAATGCTTATATCAAGAAATGAAATGCCCACACACAAAACTTTGTTTTAATATGGCTCATATCTTTCTGGCAAAATGACAGCTGATCGGCAATAATTGGACGAACTCTGCAGAAGTAATCGCTTACTGAGCGATAAGTGAGCGGTCTTTACTAAGCGATTAATTGTGCTGAACGCTGTGCAATTAAAAACGGAAGCAGCTGTTTAGAGTTCTATGTCACTTAAAATAGTCGGCGTAAAATGTAACAGAGCAGTGTTGTAACGGAAAACGGCCAACTTCGCGGCATGAACAAAATATATATTGCGGGAAAACTAAACCTAAAAAATGGCAATAAGATAATCGTATGGTAAGAATTAAAGAAAATCTTGGTAAATTTAGTAAATGTATAAATATAATTTGCCGGCTTTCCAGTTATTCAAGAAGATCCCAGCGCAAAGAGTGCGCAGCAGCTGTGGAGCCCGGAGAATACCAAAATGATGCTGCAATTGTATTTTGTACGTAAAAAAAATGTTTGCTATGCTAAGTTCAAAAAGAAAGCTTCCCTAAGATGACAGACGATATATTGGACAGAAAGATGGGAAATATGAAGCAAACCTATAGGAGAATTAAAGACAACACTAAAACGAGCCGAGGTCACGTGTCCTAGGAGTATTTTGCAACAATGGAAGACATTTTTTTTTTTTTACTATGGAACCATCAACATTGGACCTACTATTTCTTCATTTGGAATGCAAGAAGGTAGCGAAATATTGCATTAAAATCTGATTTCAAAAGATACATGTGCTTTTCAAAAGTCAACCAATTTGGGCAGTGTTCTACTTGACGAAGTCAGTCGGTAGCTATTCAATTTCTCGAAAAGAGAAAAAGGCTTCTATGGCAAAAGAAAGATACCATCAAAGAAAAAAAATTATTGTAATATAGCAACAGCGGGGAAAGGCTATTGGTGGTTTAAATGTCAGAAAAGATGAAGAAAATGAAATCCAAAAAGAACGAAACGATTTGCTTCAACAATTTCTAGACAAATTTGGTTAATTCTTTGACTTAAAGAAGCTTTGTCCATCCATGGATCTAAGTACTGCATCCTTGAACGAGTAAAATCTATAAAATTTACGCTGTAAATCGGATAGATTTTACTCGATCAATAATGTTTAAATTCTGCCCCAGTTTCTTAATAAATATCTTATTTCTATTCAGTTCATACTTTTCATAATTAAAATGTAAATACATAAATTCATTTATTTAAACAAATTAAAATAAATTAAAATTAATTATAAATTAATATAAGTTGTTCATTATTTCATTTCTTTTTCGCTTAAAACTAAATGAAATAATTAATTACATTTTTAGTCTTTTCTTCAAAGAGTTGACAAACAAAATCAGCTGTACTTATGATAAGTAAGTGCACGTAGCATTGAATTTGTTCGCTACCAAGAATGGCGAGTGCTCACCGAACATGTTGCATGTACCAGCTCGTTCAGCAGACTTTTAGTCAACAGTTGTGCAACAGTTTTGTTTCAACAAAAATACGTTTCAGCACTTATTATACATTGCTAGTATTTGCTAGCTTTTTTTTATATAGTTTTTGTTTTATATTTTTATCTTATATATATATGTGATTTGTTGATTATGTATATTATTCGTTGTACTATAAAAGATGTTACTTTATCTTATTGTACTAACAAGTGTCAAATAAATAAATACAAATACAAATACAAATACAGCATAAAGGGGGGAAACCTAAGTAACTTACGAAAAATAGGCGAATTTTCAGGAATTTTTTTTTTTTGCTCAATGAACGCTCAATCAAAAATCTGCAAAGTTCGTTTTATAATATGAGTACTGATATACAAAATGTAATTTTTTTCTAAAATTTCTATACAAATTGGTGGCTGTGAGCATTTGTTTGAAACCACCTACTTTTTGAAGGGGTCCATGGCCGGACATCTAACGTACTGAATTTTGGATCTGGAACAAAAATCCAAATTTGGTCAGTTTGTGTATACATCAACAGCTATCGACACACTTACCATTCGATATATTGATTTTTCACGAAATGGTGCGTGATCGAACAAAACAATTACAATTTTCACACAAAAAGTCACAAAATTTTTGATTAATCAAAAAGTAAGCACTATAAAAAAAGCATTCTACGTGAGTCGATAGATAAAGGTTTTCTGAAAATGCTGTAAAAATTTCAAATCAATCGGTGAAGAATTGCTCGAGCTATGTGTCCGGCCGTCTCAAAAAAAGTGGTTTTGATAAAAATGCATTTAAAATTTTAAGTACTAAAAATTCGTATGATATTTTCATATACCTATAATCGCAGAATGAAAAATTTGGGCATTTAGAAAATTTTGCCAGATTCCATCTCTTGTTATGTTATTTTTAAGACCCTTAAGCATCTTTTAAGCGAAAAAATTTAGATTTTTCCAAAATTTTACTTAGGTTTTCCCCCATAGCGCAAGAAAAATGTCAATAAAATATTTAGAAAATTCTTGGTAATATAAAGGATTCAAAATGAACCGTTTTTTAACACTTTAAGGCCATTAGTGGTATAATTTCAAAAATTCCCTTCTTTAAAACGTGGACGCACAACGTTATAAAAGACATCAGCCTACCAAATTTCATCTAGCTACATCTTATGGTTCTGGGCTGTTTTCAGATGAGTCAGTCAGTCAAGACAAACTATTTTATATACATAGAATAAGTTTTTTTTAAATAATATTTACTTTATTCGTCTCGTAAAATTTTAAAAAGTCTCGTTTTTAGTCAATATGTCGCATCTGACTCGTATTTGCTGAAAATTTAATCTGGTAACACAACTTGGACCACAAACAGAATAAAAGAAACGAAAGACTTATGAAACGACCTCAGCCTTATTGAACCTCAAAATATGACATTTGGTTTTATTAAAAAAGCTTTACTTTAAAAATTAAGCATGGAGTAGAGAGCATCGTTTCTCTATTATTCCTTCGCTTAGTCAGTTTGTTTGTAAAATATTATGTTAGTGTCATTTGTAAAATAATCTAAGACTATGAAATTATAAAAAATCATACACATATAACACTTGTCAACAAATATCAAGCACTTTCGACAACAACAACAACAATAGCCATAATAATGAGTTAAGGTGCAAAATGTATTGCAACAAGTGGGAGTGGCTCATGTCAGTCAAATGCTTTAAAGACATGCAGTCTGTTGGCTATGCTGCTTAAATTAAAATAAAAAGAAACCACAACAACAACAATCAAACCACGCAAACAATTTTAGGAGCAACTTACCAGCTCGGTATGAATGTTTAACATTCATTGTATTCCATTTAAGCCACTGTTCGTTGCTCAGTGGCACGCATATAGTAATAACACTTCAGTGGCAAACAAACAAAGCAACAAATTAAAAGTGGCTGTAATGGCGGCACCAAGCAAAATAACAAAACTGTCTCTGGCACTGAGACCATCCGACAACATATCATTGCATTATGCTACGCGCTCCACTACACACCAAAGTGGTCATAATTTACGCTGATTTCTCGGAAGATATGTCAACAACAGCAGCAGCGCCAACAGCAAAAAAGAACAAATCCAACAAGCGTCAGTTATGACCATTTCGAGGGTATTATGAATGTAAATTCCATTTGTTTGTTGTTTTTGTACTCGCTGTTGCTGTGATTTAATAGAAGTCCCAATATTATGGTCTTCCATAGTAGCAGGATTTGACACATTTCAGTGAATTATTTTAATTTGTTTAATTTTGACTTGGCTTGACAATTCATGTTGCACTTTATTGCTTTTACTTGACATGTGTGATCATCATCTCATGACATATGACATTTTGAAGGGCATCAATCAAAAGTAATGACATAGGCAGGGCTCCATTTTAGCAGGCATTCAATGAAAGGTGAGAGAAAGTTTAATACATTTTTTCCAACGGTTTCTATATATCTACAAAATCTTAGGTTTAACAGAAATTATTTTCTTAATTATTCCTTTAAAACAGTACATTTTTGTGTGCCGTAATGAATTACTCAATTTCAAAATTGGCCAAATCCATATTTATTTGAACTAATAAAAATACACAAAATAAATAAATCAAAATAGCTAATTTTCCAAAGTACCCAAATCCAATTCTTTAGGTTTAGAAAGTGGCCAAGCCATCACTGTAATGAGTTTTAATAGTGGCTAAGTCCAATAAATTTTTTTGCTAAAAATAGCTCCATTTGGAACAAAAAATTGAGGAAAAGAATTTTTTGCAAATGTACATGAAAAAATAGGTACATAATTTGTACGGGCATGCACGAACACGAAATTTATTTTTCGTACTTGAACGAAAATGCACGAACACTCACGAAAAAGTACAATTTAAAACTTTGCAAAGTAGCTATGAAAAAGTTACACAAATTTTTAAAATTGATGTTTCAGGGGCATTTCACAGAAAAGTCAACCGTGACCAAAAAATTAAAACTTAATAAAAACTTATTTTTTTATGATATTATCTAAGAGAAACATTTAAATTTATTAATTTAAGCAAGTTATATATAAACTCATTTACCATGATGATCATTAGGGTGGAGTGAAAATGAGATTTTCCAATAATCGAAATGGAATACCTGGCAAAATGTGACCACTGGCTTCTTAAACTACCATGCAAAATCTGTCTTGATGTTTTGAGGTGCCCCAACGGGGTCAAAGTTGAGAGTGAATGGGTAAAAATTCACAAAAAGGCACACAACTGCCCTGGAGTCTCTCGTAGAGCAATCAAATGTAAGACCAACCCTCATTAAATTCCTCCAATAAACATTTTCTTAGAACATACCTACCCACTATCTCTACTCCATATGGGGCTCCCATACAAAATTCCAGATTTGACGAAATTGTTAAAAATTGGCCGCCACAGGTTCCAGGTTGCCACTAGGGGTACAAAATGTATGACCGACTTACATTATTTTTTTACCATAAACATTTTTTCAGAACATAGCTGCCCCCTATTTCCACTCCCTAAGGGGGCTCCCATACAAAATCTATATTACAGGTAGGAAAAATATAGGAGAACAAGCTTCATAATGCCACACATCTGCCCCGGAGTTAAGACTAACCCTCATTAATTTCCTCCAATAAACATTTTCCTAGAACATACCTATCCCCTATTTCTACTCCATATGGAGGCTCCCATACAAATTTCAAGATTTGACGAAATTGTTAAAAATTGGCCGCCACAGGTTCCAGGTTGCCACTAGGGGTATAAAATGTATGACCGACTTACATTATTTTTTCACCATAAACATTTTTTCAGAACATAGTTGCCCCCTATTTCGACTCCCTAAGGGAGCTCCCATACAAAATTTATATGACAGACTGGAAAATTATAGGATTAATTTATTAATTTCCCCCATTAAACATTTTATAAAACATACCTACCCCCTATCTTCCTACTAAGATATTTCATATTATTTATTTTATTAGAATTCACTTTTATTAATAATTCCTTGGTTCGTTTGTCAATTGCATTCAAACGAATTGCCGCTGCGACATTTATTGGTAGTTTTGGATGGAAAAACATCAGGCCTTCAATGTTTTTCAGGTCCTATAGGATCCCAACTACAAAAGTGTGAGGCAATGCCAATCGTAAAATTTTCTGTTATTCCTACAACACTACCAGACATCACCAATATTGACCTCAGCTCTGACCAAAAATATATTTTTAATATAATGACAGCTATCAGCAGGGGTGAATTTTCTTCAGATCTGGCCAATACAAAACCTGGACCCCTCAACCATTCTAGATGGTTAACTACAGCAAATCGTATTTTAAGGTTATATGATACATCCAGTGATTCAACGAAATGGTTATTTCGGTAATACAGAAAATGTCCTTATCGCTATGCTCGCAGATGAAAGACAAGAGATACGTAACCTAGCATACAGACGCATTCTAAAAGCAAGATTAGAGAAAAATTATGGGTTACGAAAGTTCGAAGTACCTTCTTTAAAATTGATGCTGAGGATTACACGGACTTAATAAATTGACAAGACCATCAAATAACTGAGCCACCTTTGACTTTAAATATTTCAAACGAATTCTTGGAGAATATTGTCGAAAATGGTCTTGGTACACATCACAATATAAAAGATTTTCCTTGCCATACCCAAGCCGTAGAGCGCTGCATTAAGCTGGTGACAGATGCGTCCAATTCCGTTTGTGGAGAAAGTAAACGTGATGGATTTATAAGAGCACGACTATTATCACGCCAGAAGATGACGTCCTTTAATACAAAGAAACAATTTAATGTGTAGTACCTAATTTAAATACATTTTATTAATTAACAACATTTTCATAAAAAATAATTCCATTCACTTTTTTTAATAACGATGGGGCACCGAATTGTGGAATTTATATATTTAAGTATATTATTTAAGCATTTATAAATAATACAAAAAATCTTATTCCGCAAATAATATAAACTATTTGGATATATGAAGTAGTCTACCGGGCGACTTCGGGGCAGTTGTTGGACTATTTAAAGATTGTTCTCCAATAATTTTCCAGTCTGTCATATAAATTTTGTATGGGAGCCCCCTTAGGAAGTGGAAATAGGGGGCAGCTATGTTCTGAAAAAATGTTTATGGTGAAAAAATAATGTAAGTCGGTCATACATTTTATACCCCTTGTGGCAACCTGGAACCTGTGGCGGCCAATTTTTAACAATTTCGTCAAATCTTGAAATTTGTATGGGAGCCCCCATATGGAGTAGAAATAGGGGATGGTATGTTTTAGGAAAATGTTTATTGGGGAAATTAATGAGGGTTGGTTTTACATTTAATTGCTCTACGGGAGACTCCGGGGCAGTTGTGTGGCATTATGAAACTTGTTCTCCTGTATTTTTCCTACCTGTAATATAGATTTTGTATGGGAGCCCCCTTAGGGAGTGGAAATAGGGGACAGCTATGTTCTGAAAAAATGTTTATGGTAAAAAAATAATTAAAGTCGGTCATACATTTTATACCCCTAGTGGCAACCTGGAACCTGTGGCGGCCAATTTTTAACAATTTCGTCAAATCTGGAATTTTGTATGGGAGCCCCCATATGGAGTAGAGATAGTGGGTAGGTATGTTCTAAGAAAATGTTTATTGGGGGAAATTAATGAGGGTTGGTCTTACATTTGATTGCTCTACGAGAGACTCCAGGGCAGTTGTGTGCCTTTTTGTGAATTTTTACCCATTCACTCTCAACTTTGACCCCGTTGGGGCACCTCAAAACGTTACGCTACAAACTCCGGTTTTTGCACTAATTCATATGTACTATTAGTTCATCTTTTGGTGACTATTCCATTTTGAAATTCAAAAAAAAAATTTTCCCAGTACAACTTCACTCCACCCTAATGATCATATCGTCTGTATTGTTTCGTAAGCTGTTTGTTTCAGTAAAAATGGAAGGCATTGGCTAAAGATAATGAAAAAATGATTGAGGCAAGGAAAGAAAAACATATTAAATTTGTTCTTTAATTAATAAATTACATAATAACTTAACTCCCTTATTACTTAATTACACAATTAAACTACAGCATTGGCAGTCTGTCAGGCACGTGACATTATTTTTCTCCACGAGACGATATGTAAATATAATATTAAAAAAAAACTGTGGACTTTATTTAAAATCTTTTTACGCCGAAGGCATGTTTATGAGTAATAAAAGTTTGGCTTTCAAATACCTCTTCCCCATGTTAGTTACTTTCACTAAAATTTGTAATCAAGCACAACGATTTTCAACGTTGGTTGACTGGACCCGTCCGACATGTGACAGTAGATGTCTAATATTTTTCGCTTGCATTTAATGAAATTTAAAGAAAGTTTAAACGTGCAATGAAGAAACAGAGTGCAATCTATTAAATTAGACAAATGGACTTCGCTTCAAATGTGTAAATTTAGAATTGGCTGTATAATAAACTCCAAAAAAAATAGTTGAGTTTGTCTGTACGTTACCGTGGAATGCTCCTTCAACTTAAAAATATTGGAATTATTCTAACATTATAATGTGTTTTTATTATTTGTATTATGGCGTTTTCGTTTCTCGAAAAAATGTTACATTTTTTTTTGACCTCTTTCTGCCATTTTTTAGAAAACTGTATTTTTTCCTCTCTTAAGGTCAAAGTTTTCGCGAAAAGAGCACGATTCAATTTTAGAGGACACTATTTTTATTCGCAGAATTTCCAAAAAGGGCAGTAAAATGTTGCATTTTTTAGAGAAACGAAAACGATATTAGTTTTATTAGTACATATAAATTTTGATGAAATAAAAACATGGTTGCTAAAGTGATAGTTGTAAGAGTTTGTTGCACGAACACGGAAAAGCACGACACGAGCCCATCTCTAATACTAATATGCACATGCAACAGCAATAGATTGAATACATTAACGAGATTATATGCAGAATATGGTCGGATATGTCTAATCCACAAGAAAGGCGATCCCTCTATTTATGCCAATTACAGTGGGATAAGCCTTCTTAGTATCGCATTTAAGGTCCTGTCGAGCATTTTATGTGAAAGATTGCAGTCCATCGTAAACCAACTGATTGGACCTTATCAGTGTGACTTAAACCTGGACAGTCACCAACGGCCAGAACTTCATGCTACGACAAATATTGGAGAAGACTCAAGAAAAAAAAAATAGACACCCACCATATTTTTGTCAACTACAAAGCCGCCTTCGACAGCCCAATACAGAATCACTTATACTCCATGTCTGAATTTGATATTTCTGCAAAACTAATCCGACTTTACAGAATGACACTGAGCAACACCAGCAGCGCAGTTAAAATCGGGAAGGACCCCCATTTGCTACCAAACGAGGTTTTAGACAAGATGATTCCTTGATCACCTGAAAAGATCGTGTGACTTTTTAACCCAATGGTTGAGATCATCCGAGCTGCACATCTGAGACGTAATGGCACAATATTCTACAAGAGTCTTATGCTGTTTGCGTAAGCTGATGACATCGATATCACTGGCCATAATACGCGCAAAGTCATTGCAGCAGTCTCTAGATTAAAAAAGAGAGTCAAGTCAAATGGGTCTTGCAGTGAATGCATATAAGACGAGGTTTTTAGAGATTTTTCCCAGCGCATTATGCGTCGAATCTGGACAAAAATCAAAAAATTAAGTGAGTTCAATTCTAAAAAAAAGTATATGGTTTTAAGCAGAAAACCCCAACTAATAAGAAAACAACAACTTTTTTTGGGAAAAAAAGTTCGGTTGCCTCTACTGCGGTGCTGAGGCAAACTACCGTATTTGAAAAAAAAAATTTAAATTAAGTTAAATACGCCAATTCAGAGATCTGCATTAATGGATAAGTTAAGATAACAAATATTTTCAACTAATAAAACTAATAAAATATGCCGACACCAAGTCTACGTTCACACGCGAATCCGTTGTCATTCGTCAAACCGTGAGAATTACAACATCCGTCAGCATTACAACATCCACCAAAATAAGCAGCAACAACAACAGCAACGGGAGCTGCGCAGGCAATGGGAGCAGTGCAGGTTTAGGTATAATGTAAAGAAATAATAGGTATAATAATGAGGTATAATAGAAAATGTAAAGTTACACTCAAAAATATTTGTGTGTAAATATTACTGATAGCTGTCATATTATTTGTAGTTTTCAGGATTCTTATAATCGACGTATATTAACTTGTACATATTACTAATATTTTATTCGTATTCGTAAAAAAAACAAATGTTTATTGTACGCAAACATTTGTTACATTTTCGAATGATCATAATCAGAGCGAGTTTAAATGCTTCTTGCTTGTTTTCCCAGCATTTTGCTTATTCAGGGTGTTTGTGCTTATTTCGGCTTATTTTGCTTATAAGTACTTATTTTCAACATTTTCGCTTTACTTTACCAGTCCAATTTTTTTTTGTATCTTGCAAACAGGCAACTCTGTTTTACATGATTTTTTTGGTAAAACGGCAACTCCTTTTAATGTACAAAATTAAACTTATCCAAACATCAAATGCACAATATTTTGAACACCTTCTTATTATCGTTTAAGTAATTAGCTGCCGTTATTTATTTGACAACTTATAAAAAATAATTGTGCTAAAAAGCAGTCGCCAGCAGCATTAAGATACAAAATTTTTGCAAATTGGAAATTGAATAGTGCGTGCGACTACTCTAAAATGAAAAAAGGATGCAGAAAGTGAAAGAACCAAATAAAGAATTTATCACCCATATAAATCCGTGCATCCGGGCATATTTAGCAGCGATGACTCTGTTTTGTTTTGTGTGTTTTGCAATACGCAAGTGTCGACAAAAAGGCTTAATAATATCGAGCAACACTTGAATTCCCAAAAACATAAGACCGTGGCGTCAGAACGTGAGGCAAGTACTCAAAGCAAACACTACTTTCCCAGTATCAGGAACAGTCGAGTTCTATGTTCCTATTGTGCTGCATTTTTGGAAGCAAATATTTCTTTAAAAAAAGTGAGTAAAGACCAAAAAAATATACTACTAGCTTTACAATTAATTTCTTGTAAGGTGACCCACTCAAGTGTAAAGAAGTTTTTAGAGCGCTATAAAAATAGTTCTGTACCAAGTGAAACAGTATTTCAGAATAGATATTTACGCACTTTGTACAAAGTGCAAAAATAAGATGGTCGCGATGATTTCTCGTCAATTGACGAAACGATGGATGTGGAACAGTGTTAACTTGTGTTTAAGTTAATTTGTTTATTTCAAATGCATATATTTAGGCATTAAATATTGAAAAGTGCTGGTGCTTGTTACGGATGCAGCAGCCTATATGCTAAGCGCTGCAAGTGCGTTGCAAGTCTTATATCCGTTTTGCACATGGTCTGCATCGAATTGCCGAGTTTATACGCATTCAGTTTCCAACTGTCAATAGATATATATTAAATGTTAAATCAGTTTAAAAAAAGGTAAGAACCACTTTATATTTTTATTCCCTACACATGAAGTGAAAGAGCTAAACCGACTTATGCTTTTTTACTGCTTACTTGTAATTTTTTTTTGTAATTTTAAGCTTTATCATGTCGCAATGCATTCAAACTTGCTTTTCCAAATACTCCATTGCAACCAAATCCTATAAAAACGCGATGGGGTACGTGGCTAAAAACAGCCATTTATTTTTGCTATAATTTTGATGAAGTTAAAACTGTAACGGAAAAATGCAGTGACGAAGATTCTGATGAAATCTGCGTGGCCAAAGAACTGTTTTAATTCAACAGTTTAAAATCTGAGCTCGCATTCATTAAATGCCAGTTTTCCTCAATCGTTCGTTCAATTGAAAAACTTGAAACCCAAGTACTTGGGTTTAATGAAAGTATTGGCATTGTAAAGAAAACACGCAAGACTTTGGCCTCCTTGGATTGCGAAGAGTTTTTCCTAAAATGAAAATATACTTCAGAGTAACAAAAGATATCCCATAGTTTTAGATATAAACAAAGTTATTCATAAAGGTATTGATTCAGGAAATAAGTTTCTTGATATCTATTCACCGACAGAACTTGCTCTTTTTAAATACTGTCCGGTAGCATCGTCGGATTTTGAGCGATCATTTTCCAAATTTACGCACTTGCTAAATCAAAAGTGCCGTTCATTTATTTTTAAAATAGTGTAAAGCAGCACCTAATAATATATTCTAATATTAATTTATATAAGTACCCCAATGACTATACTGTCGTCCATTTCAGTAGTTTTGAGATGTTCAGCTTTTACTGTTTTTTACAATAGAAGTGGTAGATGTGACCATTTAACTTAACGTTTTTCAGTCATTTACAGTTGAAACTGGAAATTCTTAACATAACACAAAAACAGAAACTCATTGACTTTCCGAATCTGCCCCTATCTCTGTTTTGGAATTGTGGCGTTTGGGACTTTCTTTCTTAGGACGGCAGTATACTGAACTGATTTTTTGATATATTTTGTTTTAGTGTTTACATTAAAATATACCTGAATTGAATTGAATTTATGTTTTAGAGTGTTTATTCTCGGTTTTTTATATTAAAAAAAGAATATGATTATAAACTTTTTTTTGTTTAAAAATATTTGTTTTAATTAAAGAGTTTTTAGTGCTTATTATTGTGCTATTTCGTCATTTTTTAGTGCTTATTTGCTGTGCTGAAAACGACTTTTTTTCGTGCTGTTTCGGTCTGCTCTGATCATAATATTTTGTAACGAAAAAAAAATAATATTGTCTGAGCTGGGGTTTGAACTTCGGCTCTTTAGCTTACTGGCCAAGCGCTCTACCAGTTGGTTACAGTCACTTTACAATCATACAGTTCCTTATATTCTGTAGCTGTTCGACAAACAAGGCTGAATGATTTCGATTTTCAATTTGTTTATACTCAACTGATAATTCGTACATTCTACTAATAATTCGTACGGTCAACCTGCGAATGAATTGTTTTTACTAATATTATTTTTCATTCGTAATTAGTACGAAAGCATTAGTACTAATAAATACTACGAATGTAATGAAAGAAATTACGAATTCATTCGTACGAGAAATTTACGAATATTATTAATTATATGTGCACAATCTTTCGTGCAATGCACTAATACGAATTGATTTCCTTTTGTTTACGAATATCATTAGTATATAAAACAAATATATTCGTAGATACCACATCGGGTATTAGGTTGAGATGATCCTTCTCTTCTCTTTGGAATTGGGCTTGAACCTTTGAGATAAAATGATGTGACTTTAATGAAAAAGTTTTTTCAACAAGCGATTGAAAGAAATTTTCTTTAGTTTGAATTACAGTTATCATTTCAGCTCGATGGGTTACAGTCCACTGTTTGTAAATGATGTTGTCTGAGAGGTTTACAGTTTCTTCTAAGTGGTAAATAAACTCCTGCGCAGAAGTTCTCATCCTGGAAATTTATCGCATTCGTCCATCTATTGTAACCAGTTATGTTAACAACAAACAAAAACAGTGGCTACCCAATGATCCCCCAATGACACACCACTTTGACCTAAGTTCTATAAATTTTGATCTTGCAATATGGATATGTTTTTTGAAATCCACGTAAAAATCATTTAAATTACAAAGTATAAGCTAAGCCACGTCTCCTTCTAAATTTTTTTATTTTCAATTGTCACAGGCAAACTACCTTTCAGACCTTGACAAAGACGACTATTCTCATCTATGTTACGAGATGTACAGATTTGTTTTGTGAGACTTTTGGAGATTTTACCTTTTTCGCAGAGTAAATTTGTAAAGTAGCTAGGCGTAGTTTTGGTTAAATTTGGCAAATTTTTTAACGTGATCTTTTTTTTCAGATAAAAGCTTATATATCAAATTTCATTAAGATAGCTTGAAAAATACGGCTGTAATCATGTCCACAGACAGAAAGATATACAGACTGGTGATGCTAATAAGAAAGATATATACTACTAGCGGGCAAGACAGATTGTTCTGCCCCAATTCAACTAATTTCTTTGTGATTATTTTCATTTTGTGAATTTTTTGGAAAGTGTGGAAGTGTCCAAGCAACGTGCCATTCGAGCCACACTTTTCTTTTTGAAGCTTCAATTCGTGACTGTCAAAAGCGTTTAAATAAAGCATTTTTATTTAATTGTGGGTGGTAAAAGGGGGTGTGGCTATTTTTTGTTAACCGAGATATTAATTTTAATAACATATGTTGTATATATGGTGGCCGTTGTTTCCGTTCCTGAGATATTAAGAGACACAGCATGAACGAATGTGTATACATAGAAGGGCGGTAAAAATAGGCGTGACAACATTTATATATATTGTGACCACTATTGGGTCACTAAGTTTCATTATAAAACATGCAAAACTCGGTAATTATAATGCTTTCTAAAAAGTGTGCAAAGTTATAGTTCGACCACGCTCATTTTTAGCTGAGTTGCCGAGAGCAACCATACGAACTAAATTACAAATTTTTTTTATCCAATACAGCAAATATCGTCTAATATATAGCATTTTAATCAATTTGCGGGCGGTTATATGGGGTGTGGCCACTTTCTTTTTTTTATTACAATACTTGAGATATAAACCTTAATAACAGATTCCGTAATTTTGGTGGCCTAAGGTGTTAGGCACCCTTGTTTCTTCATAAAGTAAATCATTTGCGTGTAAAGAAAGGGCGGTAAAAGTAGGCGTGGCAATATTTATGCATAAAGAGACCACAACCTGGTCTGATAGCACATATACACCAAGTTTCAATATACAAACATGTACAACCCAGGACTTATCTTTTGTATCTGAAACACACAAAAAGTTTTTCGTACTAATTTTATTATTTGGTAAATAGAATAAAAAATAAATCAAAAATAAAAGTGCTGGCTTTGAAAGTGAAAAACTCGGTCATGTTCTAAAGGATTGCATTCCTTTCTTTTTGTTTGAAATTTTGATTAATCTCCGTCCAATCATGTTCCAATATTTTTCATTTTCGTTTCCCTTCAAATTTTTATAATTTTCCAAAAACAACCTTAACGAATTTCTTTATTTCGGAAAAAACTTTGGTAAAAACATTTGTTGTTGGAAAAATATTCAAAACCGAAAATGGCTTTTTTTATTTAAAAATTTAAAAACGTTTTATACGATCGAAAAATCAAGCCTAACTATCATAAAAATTTAAGAATTTTTTTGTTTATGTTTATTCATTTTGTATTTTTGTAATTTATTTTGCATCAAAAGTAATGGTGTAGTGAAAGAATCATGACCATTTCTCAACTCGTTTCTGAGTTATACTATCAAATACTGTTTAGGAGGAGTTCAGTGAAATAGCCATGTACAGAAGAATTTTATGTATAAAGATATTGCCTGCAGACAATGTCCTTCCACCGCCTTACTGCCATATACGAATTTTCATGCTAATCGGAATAAAACATTTTATATTTTCTCCATTTTTAGTATAGTTGCCGAACGTAACTATATAAACTAAATTACCAAATCTTAATGTCTAATACAACCAAAACCGTTAACAATATAGCATTTTTGTTGGTTTGTAGGCAGTAAAAGAGGTTGTAACAAAATATTTTTCCCTTAAACCATCTAGAACTCAAAACAAATCGAGTGCCAAATTTTGAGCTTAACTTAGTTTATACCTATTGAACTTTGCTTAACTTCATACTCATCCCCTGAAAAAGGCGTGTAACCATAGTGCGACCGACCACGCCCATTTTTAGTACAGTTGCTGAAAGTAACCATACGAACTATTTAACCAAATTTTAATCTTAAACAACCAAAACCGTCTGAATTTTCAAGCATTTTCATTGAATGCATTTTCATTGAATGCAGTAAAAGGGGGCGTGAAAACCAATTTTGAGTACAATTTCAACAAAAAAAACAATAAAATGCCAAGTTTTAGTCTTATACGACCTAAACTGTCTAAAATATATTTTACTAGAGGAGCAAGAAACAGCGAGAACCAAACTAACAAACCTGATTGACAACCACGTAGGGAAAATACGAATTAACGAAAGAGATCGTTTTATACTTGACACAGCGGACGAAACGAAACGGTTTTTACATAATAACAAAAATGTATTAATTGTTAATGCGGACAAAGGAAACGTATCTGTTGCCATGAACAAATCTGACTATGGAATGAAAATGAGACAAATGCTACGAGACACATCAACATACAAAATATTAAAAAGAGATCCTACTTCGACACTTCAACAGAAAAACAATGATTTCATCGAAAAATTAATAAAATATAACACAATAAATATTGGGGAAAAAAACAAATTATTGACGAAAACTTCTACAGCACCAAGGATATATGGACTTCCTAAAATACATAAAGAGGGCATACCACTAAGACCTATTTGCTCATCGGTAAACTCGCCAGCATATGGACTATGCAAATATATATCAATCATTTTAAAAAACTTGACAAATGACTCTATATATAACGTAAAAGACGCGGTAGAATTTAAAGATCGAGTAAATGACACTTATATATATGACGACGAAAGAATTATATCGTTTGACGTTGTTGCGCTGTTTCCGAGCATTCCGGTTGACTTCGCCATTAAAGTTATTGAGAAAAAATGGGACTTGATTAAAAATCATATAAACATAACAAAAGACAAATTTATGGACATCGTTAAGTTCTGCATCAAAGACAACAGATATTTTAAATATGACGAAAAAGTTTACGGACAATTAAGAGGGATGCCAATGGGTTCACCCTTATCGCCAGTAATTGCAGACATAATAATGGAAGAACTTTTGGACACCTGCCTACAACAACTAGACGAAAAACCAAGATTGATGACAAAATATGTAGACGATTTATTTGGAATTATAAAAGCGGACAAAATTGATGCAACTTTAAATGTATTGAACAAATTCCATAGAAATATAAAATTTACAAAAGAAGAAGAGAAAGATGGAAAACTTCCATACTTAGACGCCTTGATTATAAATAGAGACAACAAAATAAAAATTGACTGGTATCAAAAACCTTCAGCTTCAGGACGTCTTATAAATTACACATCCAAACATCCAAAAAGAACAATAATGAACACGGCGAACAATTTCATAAGAAAGGTACTGACGATTAGTGACATAGAATTCCACAATGACAATATCAAGAAGATAATAAACATTCTCAACAAAAATGGATTCCCCAAAAAAACGACCATGGATTTAATAAAACGGTACAAAAAACAGAGCAGCAGGTCACGTGCAGATGAACCACCAAAAATCTACAAATCTATGACATATGTACCAGGACTATCGGAACGACTCATTGGATCTAATTGTTATGACAAAAACAAATATAAAATCGCCACACGCACTGATAATAATCTTGGACAATTTTATAGCAATACAAAGAGTAAACTAGACAAGAATGACAAATCAAATTTGATTTATAAAATAACATGCAAAGGAAACAGCGCAGGAATGTGCAACAAAGTATATGTGGGCACTACAAAGACGAAATTAAAAACAAGAATGTCTGCGCACAAATCAGAGCACAAATCACAAAGCAAACCATTGGAGCAAAAAACAGCATTGGCGGCCCACTGTGCAACACTTGACCACTGTCCAGACTTCGACAATGTACAAATTCTACAACAAGAGACGAATTACGCGAGACGATACACGTTAGAAATGTTACATATTATAAACATACCACCAAAACAAAGAATAAACTTCAAAACGGACAATGAGAGATGCGCTCAAAGCTACCGACACCTAATTACGAAACAAACAACAATATAAAAATCAGTAGACAACGAAATGGCGAAATCGAGGGTGCTGCAATATATTTTTAAGTCAATATCTGTTAATTTTGTCTCACTGTGATGTCTACCAAAATTGTTAAGTCTTAAACTTTATGTTTAATGTTTAATATGTAAGTTTTTCAGTTTGTGTTTTATAATGTCAAAAATTGTAATTAATGTATATATTTTGTTGAAAACAGTGTCCCTGATGATGAACTCCGGTGGAGTTCGAAATATTGGACGCAATAAAACGAAGACTAAAAAACAAATATAAGACTGTTTTTTATTCAAAAGTGACCTTGAGCCCGAATTAAACTCAAAATTATACATCAAGAGGTCGAAGAAAAATAATCATATTAATAATATATTTTACTTTTTATTGATTTGTGGGCGGTGAAAGGGGGTGTGGCAAAATTGTACCTTTTATAAACCTTGTTTTTCTTATAATCACAAACACAACAAAAAAATCCCGAAGCAAAGCGGACGCTCGTTCTTGAGTTATGGAATTTGAAACACATTTTACGACTTTGTTTTATATGTGTTTTCGATAATTCCTTTAAAATAGACTGTATTAAGTATACTTACATTGATTCCTTGATTCTTAACAAAACGTTTATATGAATATTGTTATATTTTTGCAAGACCAAATTTTATTTTTATCTTTTGTCTGATTTTTAGGAACAGAAATCGAATTTTTTATTTTTAATAATATTTTTTTAATGACAAAAATCTCATTTTTATATATTAGAAAACAATTTAAATATCGTCAAGTTGATTTTATAAAATTAAGAAAATCAAGTATATATTACATTGTATCAATATTTGTGTCGGTTTCAACACACTGCGCCCTTGAAGTCTCTGCTTCAACATCCACTGGAAGCCGACACAATCTTTGTACTGGTCTCTCCAAAGTTACTCTCTTTTTTTGTACTCCGCCGAATTCCCAATCAGAAGTTGCCACTTTAAGACGTGCGTTCCGCACAAGTCCATCAGAACCTGCAAATATCTCAACCACACGCGCTGTTTTCCAAAGTGTTGGTGGTATGTTATCCTCGCGTATCAACTCTAGTTTTTTTTTTAATATTTTTTTAATGACAAAAATCTCATTTTTATATATTAGAAAACAATTTAAATATCGTTAAGTTGATTAATAAAATTAAGAAAATCAAGTATATATTACATTATATCAATGTTTGTGTCGGTTTCAACACCCCTTATAGGCGTTATGAGTTAAAAGGTGATGACTGTTTAGGTAAAAATATCTTCAGAAATGTGATGAGTTAAAAACCCTGTATCTTCCACACAAAGCAAATACCAAACTCAGAATCTTAACTGAAGATTTTAATTTTAATGTACTGTATGGTGATAAAATTTAAAATTTTTTAGATATTTGACCTTAAATTTTGCCAAATTTGTCGAAAATTCTCAAAATTTCAATTTTGAACAGGCTGTAAACAAAAAAATGCACAGTTTCGATAGTATCGCAAGTATAGACGCAGAATTCCTTTTTGTACAGTAATAGAGAAAATGCTGGTTTTTTTCATTTATATTTTTCAAAACTATTTAAAGGCATTCCATCTTCTAAATCAAAATTATTCAAAAACAAATTTGTTGTTGTTGTTGTTGCCTTCTTCAAACTAACTTGATCTAAATAGCTCACAATTAAACTCATGTAAAAATTTTCACTCAAAAAATGTTCATTTGATATTTTTAGTGATGAATTTGTTGTTTTTGTTGGTTAAAACTAAATCTACTTCAAAGTTATGTTTAATAAATGAAAATAAATATCGGAAACATTTTAGTTATTTATTTTTCCTGTAATAAAGAGCATAAACATATATGTATATTTTAAAAGTAATTTAAAATTAAAAATTTAGTTAGCAAAGTATATTTTTAATTTGGAAAAATCATAATGCATATTATAAATAATTCGAATTTATTACGGTTTTTTCAAAAATAAATAGAATTTTTAAAGCACAACGCATACTTAGTAACGCATGCACAAACTTGCATAGTAGTAATACATACATATTGGATCTGAAGCTACACGCATCTGTATTATCTATTGTATTTATCTTGCTGAAAATAAAAAAAACCAATAACAAACGACAAAAATGAAGTGTGTATTTATATATGTGCATTTTGCATATATATTTTAATAACAACAACAACAACAACAACGAAAAAAGCATAACAACAAACGACACTATTGCGAACCAAAGGAACAACAACAATAACAACAGCATAAGTAGGTACTTAAGCAACTACTGAAGCAGCTTGTGTATTTCTCATACGAATAAATGAATTTTGACTTCTTAGATTTTGCTGTTTTGTGACTTTTTTAAGGAAGTGACAAAACGCAAAGATAGATATTCATTTTATTCGTACTCTAACTGATGTTTTGCCCTATATTTGTTCTTTGTACGATGAATATTAAAGGCTGCAGATATACCCCAAAATGTCAACTAAACTTCTTAAATGTGCTTGAAAAAATTTACGAAAATGACCCCCATACAAACCGAGCTGTAAGACGTAGTTCTACGTCAAAACTTGAAAAATTAAAAATGTAACAAAATGTATATATAAACTACTAGTTCAAACATACTTTAAAATAAAAGTTAAGTCAACAACAAATTGATTTCTACAAAAATGAAAATTATTCAAGTTGCAAAATATTACAGTTTTAACTAAAAAGTTTAATATATTGATTTTATATGATTTAAATACAAATTCTACATGTTTGGTAGTTTAAATCATACTTGATTTTAAATACAAATTCTAGTTGTTTGATAGTTTAAAATCGTTTATTGAGCTTAAGGTCAAAGTTAGAACAATAAATTGTTCTAACGAATCTTTACAAAGAAACAACAACAACGTATTTTCAATATGAAAAGGAAAAAATTACTTGCTGATTTTATTGCAATTTGGGCTTCATCAGAATCAATTATGATTTAAACTATCAAACGTTTAGAATTTATAGATAACAAGGTCATTTAGAAAAAAGTTTAATTATTTTTTTTAATATTAAAAAAATCATTTTATAGCATTTGTTGTATGTGAAAATGAAGTCCAAAGTATTTTGAAAATAACGATTTTTAATTCATAACTCTATGTCTGACAGAAGCTAAGGAATAAAAGTTGCTGCAAACGCTTACAAACGCATAAATCTATACAGATAGCAATGCAAATATGGCCGCCATTTTGAAAGTACAGCAAATAAAAATTTTTTGAGAGTGGTTTTGAGACGCCAATACATTGAACAAATTTGAATAAAAATATAAAGATTTTTAAAAATGGCAACATTTAATCGAGCAACATGTGTTAGACCAGTTGATTTGGACTGACCCTAACAACTGATTTGGACGAATGGACTAGGTGTTGGACCAGCACAGCAGAGGACGTGTGCTCAAATCATGAAATGGTCAGATAAATTTTTTTAAGTTGATATTTATATTGCTTTTTTAAACCTTTCCTTGGATTAAGCAGTAATCTTTTTTTGTGTTGTCCTAAACATATATCCAAAAAAGTTTTAAATTTTATTTCAAAAGTTTATTTCAAACCTGGACGCTGAGCAGTTTAGATGAAAAGACTTTAGGAGCATTCGAGAGAAAGATTCTTCGTAAGATCTACGGACCAATCTGCGTCAATGGCGAGTACCGAATTCGATGGAATGATGAACTGTATGAGCTGTACGCTGACATCGACATAGTCAAGAGCATTAAAATCGAGCAGCTTCGCTGGCTTGGTCATGTTCAGCGCATGAAAGACGATGCTCCAGTGAAGAAAACATTCGATTCGGTACCCAGCGGCGGTCAACGCAGAAGAGGACGACCGCATCTTCGTTGGAAAGACCAAGTAGAGGACAACCTGACGAAGCTTGGAATTTCCAACTGGCGCCAGCAAGCGAAAGACAGAAATGGCTGGCGCAAATTCTTAGATGAGGCCAAGACCGACAAACGGTTGTAGCGCCAACTAAGTAAGTAAGTATTTATTTCAATGACTTTTCAGCTTCAGCATGTTAATCTAACTAATTATTCCTTCATGAATTAAAAGAAAATTGCAAACTATTGTGCAGATTTAAGCTAACACTTTTGATTAAGTTTTTTTTTTAAAATTATAAAAAAGAAATGTTTAGTCGAAAATAGTATGTTAGATTTGAGATAATTTCCTATTAAATGTGGAGTGTTATTTGGCTCTTTCGCTAAGTAAATCGAAAGTTTGCTTTCTGTGTGAGAGTATTTTTTCCAGCATCGAGTTTGTTGCTTAAGTCTTTTGTTTTCCTGATTCATTATTCAATTGCTTTTGTTAATGAAAAACTTTCGATTTCGAGTAACGCATTTTCATTGGCGTTGGAAGCGGGGGAAAAGGGGGCAGTTGCCCCCACTTTTTTAGCTAGATAAACAATTTAAAAAGAAAACTTCAAAAGTTATTCAAAATATCAGTTTTTCTTACAACGATAATATTTTTGTATATGTTTTCTTCTTCTTTCTCTCTTCTTCATAAGCATGCTAGCGGATAACCATTTCCTTTCTCTATGTTTGCAAAAAGATAGAACAAAATGTAGAGTTTCTACTGCAAACACACCACTTCAGTTTAAAAGCACCCTTAAGTATGTAGCTTAATGCTTGTTAATTTTGCAACTCTGGAAAGAAAAAATTTGGCATGTTCTTAGGGGCTTTCCATATTGGACGACATGTTGTATGATAAGTTAGATGGAAAACTAATGGGACTATTTGATTGAGCGTTCGCACGATCCAACTTGTAAAGCAACATCATTAATTGCAAGCTCAAGAGCAGAACACATCCGGATAATAGCTAAGCAACTTTTAGATGCCCTAACAATTGAGCAGTAATTTTACATAGTTGTACAATATTGTACAATCGGCAGAAAAAAACCAAAAATTTCAACTATCGTTTTAGCTTACGCATGGTACTACATGTTGTACAATCTGCCATGTTGGTCCAATGTTTTGGACCATGCGAAAGCCCCTACTGTGAATTAGCTGATGAAAATCCACCTCGACGCTTTGAACAAACATCAAATCCGGTTCCTTCAGTACAGTTGCCATTATATGATCGGCTACGAAAAGATTATTTCGAAATTTTAGATCTTCTCTCAAATGAGATAACGGCTAGATTCGATCAAACAGGTTGATATTTTACTTTTTTTTTATTTTTGCAAGTTTACACCAGCTTCACTCAACCAACTCACTTTGATTTAACATTCGGTGAGTCGGTTGAGTGAAGCTAGTTTAAACTGGCACTTTGTAGATCTTATTGTACATTTAAACAGATCTTGACACTTCTGAACAAAATCTAAAAACAAAACTAGAACTTTATGCAGATGACTTTGATGTGAGCGACCTCCACGCGCAACTTAAATTGCTGAAGCAATTGCCTGGCCAAATACCTTGAAATTGTAGTGGCATTGTATCCCAATTTGCGAAAAATTCGGATGCTGTAAAAAAACTATTAAATTAAGTTTTAAAACTTATTGCTTTGCTTTTGACTGTGCCTGCATGAGCAGCTTCATCTGAGCGTTCTTTTAGTGCACTAAGATGACTTAAAACGTATCTTCGAGCAACTGTGACACAGAAACGACTCACTCATGCGGCACTTATACACATTCACAAAGATAAAACCGAAGAATTGAATTCGATGGTGGTGGTGAAAGAATTTGTTTCTCGCAAGGACAGAAGGAAACATTTTGGAATAATTTAAATTGATATAACTTTTTGTACAGATATACCATGTAAAGATATACCTAGTCCTGCTTTATAAAAGCAACCATTATATCTTATATTTTCATATTACCATATGATAGATCCTTTAAAGAATGATCTCTAATATTGAAACTGGAAGAACTTTTAAAAATAATGAAATTTTAATATATTTTATATATTTTTATATTTTTTTTTATTTTAAACTAAAATAAAAAAATTTGTTTATTCACATTCATGTTTCTTTGAAGAAATTTTGGTGAACTTTTTTTGTACCACCATTTGTACTGCCCCCCCCAGATGAAATTAGCTTCCGACGCGCTTGCGCATTTTATTTTATAAATGCATATAAACAATGAGCTTAATGACAATTACAAAATTAATAATGAAGGTACTTAACGCTGTGCCAAGCTGTTAACAGCATTTAAGCCATAAAAACTAACTGCTAAAATTTTTATTTTTATTAAAAAACAGTATTAAAAAAATGGCTTAAGCCAGCGACGAGCGTAATAATTATAATTATCTTTAAATTTAACGCGACAATTGCTGCAAGTTGTCATAAAATTGTAAAAAGTTATACACATATATTTTTTTTTCTTTTTTCATATGTTTGTTCAACAAATGACTTCTTTAGCCGTAACTACAACAACAAAAAAGAAACAACTTTAAGAGCAGCAATTATGTTATTATCTTTAAGTGCTCGAAAAATGAAGCTCTAATAAAACACAAATGTGCGCATGAAAAGTGGAAATCCATACATTAATAAATAAGATAAAACCTGTTGTAAGCAAATACTACAAAAATTAAATGATTTTAATGCTATTATGAAAAACGTGTTTGTCACATGCAAACTTGTTTTCTAAAACATTTTTGCTATTCTCTATGTTTGTTTGTGTCGTGTAATGGGGTTTTTTTTTTGTGGCTGTTGTTGTCTAAACGTAATTAGCCTCAATTTAATGTTTGTCGTTTACCTCTGATGTTTATGTTAATTATTTTTTTCTTTTGCTATTTAATACACGATGTTGTGGTTAATTTTTAATAATACTGTTAAGATTGTCGTTGCTGTCAAAATGATGCTGACATTGCTGAACTTTGTGCAAACCAGAATTTTTATTTTCAACTCATGCATCGTTGTAGCTTTTATTACACTCAACGGTCTTAAAGCGAGGAAAGAAGATACATATTTTGTTTTAAGCAGAAATATTTTCTTTTGCAGGTTATCTTAAATTGTGTAATCTTTAAAAAGTAGAACAGACTATCTTGCATTCAGCACCAATATAATGAACTACTTTTATGTTTCTCTTGAGTAGTTTAATGAAATTATTAAAAAACATATTATAATCTTCCTAACAAAAAACTTTCTCTGTAACAAAATTTGCTGTAAACTTCTTTTTTTTACGATCGCTTTAAATATTCAGAATCAACATAAAAACAGCGACTTAAAATAATATGCAATACAATCAGCAGCATAACAAGCGACATATATGTTTTACTTAATTTTTCCAATAAACCAGAATTTTTTTTCAAAAGAGCAAGGTTTGCATTTTAACATTAAAACAGCACACGCATTAATGTCATTCAAATTTTAAAAAAAAATATGTAACCAATGATAACCCAAAATTCTCTAGTAAATTTGTTATTCTCAAACACTCTTATCTTTCGTTTGCCAACTAAGTAGATAAAAAAAATAAGTTGTTGGCTGGCTAAGAGTTTGTGTTAATTAATTGATCATATAAGCAAAGCTGAACCAAGCAAACACGCCAAGCAGACGACGCGCACCAAAAAAATTAATTCTATCTTGACCACTTGAAGCAAAGTGCACTGCGTTGTTGTTGTTGTTGTTGTTGCTAATATTGCACGTAACATGCTAAATTTTTAGCATTTGTCGCAGATGCTGATTCTGATTAAACACGATGCAGATGAGTCGTGCACTGGTGCTCCTCACACTGCACGATGGTTCGAGAATCAAAAATAGCGGCAACAATTCGTATTGAAATTTTACACACACACGTATTTCTATTAGTAATAATTATAATCTAATAGTTACATCTAAAAACCATTTCTTAACCACACCAAATTTAGACACCTGCCTCGCCTACCGCCCATACATTTGAAAATGTGATGTATCGATTTTTTAAGAAGTTAAGAAGGAGATTTTTTGAAAGTTGTGGAACGAAAAAACTTTGATATGCGAATTTAATTTATATTAGATATCTGATCTTGAAACAAATGAATTTGGGAAAGGCATAGCATAACTTTTTTTCTATAGAATGGACTAACATCGAAAAATTCAGATAATAAAACAATGGTTAAATATCAAGTTAAAAAGCCTTGATCTAAAAATAGCTACTGCTTTAATGTCATATGATTAAATCGCCGATGAGAACATTAAAGTTCTTACGAATTTGTTCGAACAAGTGTCAAATCATATAAGACTTAAATAGTGGGTTGATCACAGCTTAATTGCTCAAGACTACTGAAGAGCGAGTTTTAGCAGCCTCCGAAACAGTTCTGTCTAGTCTGCTGTGTGATTGACTCTATTCAGGGTTGTTGTTGTTGTTGTTGCCTCCTTCAAACTTACTTGATCTAAAAAAGCTCACAATTAAAATCATGACAAAAATGTTTAATTCTTAATTGATCTTAATCTAATCTAACAAAGCTACCTTTAATTTCACAATGATCACAAGCGATAACAATTCTATTGCTTTTCTATCAAATAAACAATTCTGTTTAAACACCCTTTCATCGTAGTTTCTTGTAAGCTAACGCGTCGGCACGTTCATTCTGTTCAGGCCAGTGATGTAATTCGTATGAAGTGAAAAATCCCGATTGCATCCCGATTAAGCTCTTTTTATCCTACCAAAATGATATGAAAAACCCGAAAAAAATCTACCACAATATTTATGGCATTAAAGATTTTTTTATTCTTTTTTTAAGCTTTTATTTTATTATCCAATATTTAAAAAAAATAGTCTTAAAAAAACTTTTTATATTAAAGTATAAAGTTTTTTATTTATACGGATACGAAATTTAAAATTTTTGTATTTTTAAACTGTAAAATATTTTTTGTGAAGTATGAAGACGGCCAGTAATGCCAATTCGAGGGTAATTTCCCTTTTTGAGGGATTTTAAATCGTCTTTTGAGCTTAAAAGGAAAAAAGAAAATATATATTGTTAACTCAAAAAATAGTGCAAAATTTGTTTTTGTTGAATTTAATCAATGGAGTATATTCGCATAGATCGTACAATACTTATGTTAAAATGCGTTCGATATTTTTTGCCGCTGATTTTGCTTTTTTAACCATGGTGCATGTTTGGTCTGATGTGAGCTGGAACAGCTTCTCCGAACTAAGCACATTGAGCGAATTGCTGTTGTTCTTTAATAGCTGTGCTCTGTTGGTTGTTGTTGTTGTTGTTATTATTGTTGTAAAATATGCGTTCGTTTTGGCGTCAAAGGGTCTACTGAAACTCTTTTATTTGAAGTTAAAATAATTGTATATTTAACCCTTGAAGCACATTATAAATTAAACTTTTCAACTTTTAAAAAGAGAGCATTTTTTAAACAATCCAAAGAAAAATTTAAAATTGGCACACATTTTAGCTTAAAAATTGCAAATTTTATGGCATTTATTAACAATGCAAGACGCAAAACAATAAACATTTGTTTTTTAACTGAAGTTGTGGATATATGATTCTTGAATAGAAGAAAATATGTTTACAAAAGAACATCTGAAGCAGCTGAAATTATAATTTTTGACTCTTACAAGTGGTGAAACAGAAAAAATCATCGGAAAGAATTTATTTCAGTGCAGCTTTTCTTCTCTCCCCAATACAGAGATATCAAATAGAAACATTTAATAAATCTTTCTGCATAAATCACCTATAAATCGTTTGCTAATAATTACACCATTATGGTATTTCTATTCTGTCTGCTTTTCCAAAACTTTTTGCGAAAATTATATGTTTGAAGCTTGCATATCAAGTTAATTTTAATATCTGGTGTCCTTACTGAGGTTGAAAATGGACATCAAGTAGACGCAGTACAGCATTTGATTGCACTGATCATGATATCTTAATTCTTAAAGTGAAAAAAAATTAAATTACGGGAACCTTACTCTATTGGATGAAATCCTACCTGTCCAAAAGGTCCCTTAATGTCATCTGGTGTTCCGCAAGGTAGTCACATTGGCCCAATTCTTTTCAATATCTTCATTTCTGGTCTATCGGTAGAGTTGGGAGACATTCCGCATCTTATGTATGCAGATGACCTTAAGATGTACTATGTTGTTAAGTCGGAAGAAAATACAATTTTCTTGCAGTCAAAATGGCTCTCCCTTGATCAATGGTGCAGTCACAATAAACTCTATCTTAACACTAATAAATGCTTAATTCACAGCTTTTCACGTAAGAACTTAATAAAAAATAATTGCTACTTCCTGAAAAGAGTTGAACTAAATAGAGCCACTAATGTTGTAGATCATGGTGTTGTCTTAGATATCAAGCTAGGATTTAGCATTCAGTATGATAAAGTGTTATCTAGGGCTTGTAAACAGCTAGGATTCATAAAAAGGCGTGCAAAGATAGGTATTCAAGAACGTATGAGTCACGAAAGCCCTATATTGTGCATTGGTGAGTTCGCTACTTGAATATGCTTGTTTAATTTGGAATCCAGCTTTTGAGGGACACAGTGAAAGATTTTATTGAATCCAGAAGTAATTCTTACTTTTTGCGCTGAGAAATAGATTTGATAGAAATATATTTGTAAAAATTTTACATTTAACGACCCAGTAAAACAAACCAGGCATACACGTCTCTTAAATGAATGCCAAATCCACACCATCTATGGGCGATCGAGCTCATAAGTAGATGCTGCAGACTATTTAACAACATTAGCGACTGATACTCACCTTCCATGTCAAGGAACACATTTAAGCTTATTTGTTTCAATTTTCTTTCCTATTCCCTTTTTAGATCTATATTCTATGCTTATCAAATTTAATTCGTAGATACTAATATCCTTGATATAAATATAAGTCCATCTTTTTATTTACCTCCTCTTCTTTTTCTTTTTTTTTTACATGTTTTTTTAAATTATGTCAATTCTGTGGGCGCAATATGCCCACTTTAAGCGTAAACAAAAAAAAAATAAAAAACAATTGAAAAGGAGAGAAAGGAAAAAATATATAAAATAAACAAAAAATCCTGTTAATTTAAACAAAACCTGGGGCCGAATTGTAGCATCCGTGATCGAGCAAAATTACAAAGGGCACGACGAGATAAGTGCCTATCAATCTTTTACAATTTTTCTCGATCACGGATGTTGTAATTTGGCCCCTTTTTAGAATAAGTTAGTTAAGCGAACTAGTTAAAATAAGAAAACTACATTGCCTTGATTGGCCAATAAAAAAGTAAATAATGGGTACTTCGAATGTCATTATTCGCGTGTGCAAGGTTGCCAGCCAAAATTCATAACAATTCCCACGAAAATTACCTTTTTCCCAAAGTCACATAAATTAAATACCACCAAAATTCCCATGGTAAAGGTAAACAAAAAAAATTCCCACAGCAATTAAAAAATACCCAAAAAAATCCCACGATCATTTAAAATTACCACAAAAATACCACGCGTTTTAAAAATACCACCAAAAATCCCATATGCATTTAAAAATCCCACAAAAAATCACATACGTATTAAAAAATACCACGAAAAATCCCATATGTATAATAAATTTTAAAATGTTTCGAAATACCAGAAATTTTTGCATTTAAATAAGCAGAAATATATAGACACGTCGATAGTTAAAAATTTTGCATTTATTGTCTTTGTTTTAAAACTATAACAAATAAATAACCCAAGTAGAATTTTGCTACCACAGGTTACTTAATGCACATTTTTTACATGACGACGTTGCAGAGATACTGATTTGGATAATATTTTATGGGAAAAGTTTGTAAAAATTCCTATTCTTAAATAAAGCCTTCAATGTGACTTTACTTTTTAAAACTATTTTACCACTAGGTCACGAAATGTTGTAACGATTTATCAAGTTTTACCTTTAAAAAATTCATCACTCAACTATGGAATAATAACTTAAGATGTTATCATTTTGTAACGATTAGATAATTGTGACCCAAGGTAGGCTCTTTCTATTTAAAATGGTGGCCGCAAATTATTATTATATTTTCCTAACAATAAACATGAAATTGCTTTTATATTGTATTGTTAAGCTTTTCAACTATATTTTATTGATTGCTTACATTAAAAACTATTCCTGAAATTTGTATACAATACTTTCTTCACAAAACTTTTTAAAAAATTTTTTATTAATATATGAAATTATTACAACATTTTCTGAATTTAGATTGCGCATAAATTTTTAAGAAGTTTTGGCTGTTTTTTACCGAAAATCTTCTTTCCCATCTACATTTTCAATTAGGCTCCAAAAAATATCCAAAACACCTAATATTATGTTGTACTCTTATATTTTATATAAATTCTAATTATAAAATAATTTATAATAATTATGGCTGTAAACAAAATTGGCAACTCTGTAATGCATTTATACTAATATGTAATAAGTAACTTCAAAGTAATTTTTACTAAAACAATGTCGGCATTGTGTTGCACCACTTTCGAAAAATAGTGATTTCTGTAACGTAACCAATACATAACTTCATGTCAATGTTGACACAAAAATAAACGCTACGACGTCGCTGCAACCCAAATATGGACCATCAGTTCTAGTTGGGAACATACAAATTGTTTTACATAAAGTTAATTGTTACACATATCACATGTTTTCGTCTTATATTTGTGATCGTGAATTTTATTTGTATGTATCCATTTAATAATTTCTAAAACGATAGTATGCCTATAAAAATACTTTTTAACAAAATAAAATAAAAATAATGTTTTCAAAAATATTTGTGGTTTGTGAGGTGATAAGCAATTCATTTTAACACAACATGACTTTTCAAAAATTTAGGTACTTATTTCTAATATTAAATAATAAAAGTGACTTCAGAATAAAAAATAACCATAATAAAATATGTATACAGTTTTCAAAGATATTTGTGCTTTGTGAAGTGATACACAGTGAATTTAACACAATATGATTTTTCAAAAAGTTAGGCACTTATTTCTAATAAATATAAAATAATGTCAGTGACTTCAAAAATAGAAAATAAACAAAATAAATTAAATATTAGTTTTCAAAGATATTGGTGTTTTGTAAAGAACAGATAAACAGTTAATTTCAACACAATATGATTTTTAAAAAATGTAGGTACTTATTTCTCATATAAAATAATATACATAAGTGACTTCAGAAATAAAAAAATAAACAAAATAAAATTAATATAAATTTTTTATGGCAACTGTTATTTAATTTTGATTTTAAAAGAAAATTGTTGATTATTGGATTCGATAAGTAAACTTGCAAATATTGCCTATTATTGTTTTGGTAGTCTTATATATTTCACTTATTTTGGACTTTTAAAATAATTTTTGTAAGCTTAACGCTTGCATGCAGGAATGTGGAATTTATTCATATATAATTTATTCATTTATATTAAGAGTAAGTTCGAAGAAATGTACAGCGTAAACTTATAGCTTTACTCTACTGTATATATACGTCGATCATCTAATACTATGATTAAAATTTTGCTTAATAAAAGCGAAAAAAAAAACTTTTTAAGAAAAAATTCCCAAATTCCCATGCAATTAAAAAATACCACGCTGAATTCCCACGCCAATTGAAAAATACCACGCTGAATTAAAAAATACCATGGGAATTCCCAAAAAAAAAAATTCCCAAGACCAATTAAAAATTACCACGAATGGGATTTTTCTCACAATACTGGCAACCTTGCGCGTGTGATTTAATAAATATATTGTTTTCTTAATTTATTTAAAATTTAACATGTTTCACTAAGCACTCTGAGATTGAAATTTGACAAATCTTATAAAGGATGCAATTCATAGCTCCCATGCAAAGTAACATCATCAAAATAGCAAGATTTCGTTATCTACAAATGTTATTGTGGTGCATTCCACTGTTACGTATAGACAAGTTCAACTAATTTTACGGTTTATATTACATATAGCACTTAATTGTTTTATCAGATATATACTTTTTTTTTCTCTAATTTAATAGATTATATACAAGTCTTTAATAGTGCGCAGAAACATTTAAAAAAAGTCACGAAATACTGAAGAAAAATGCAAACAACCCACGTCACGTACGGGACACATCAAGTCAACCAACATTCGAAATCGTTATAGTTTTATTCAGATTTCAGCGAATATATTACAGGTGCATAAAAAGTGTCTTCGAAGGAAATTATAACTAAGAATCATGCTTGCTACTAGCGAAAAAAAATATTAATTAAAACACCTATTTATAATTCAAAAACATTTTTTATATTTGTCACGTACAGACAAGTCGTCACGTACGGGACATAGTTCAACTTAAATCTATAATATATGTAAAAATCAATAGGTAAATACAGTTTTGTCTTGGGAAAGGCAATGTTTTCTGCACTCCACAACTTTCTCCTCAGTTTTAATAAAATGGAAGTTGGAAATTCCAGTTATCGCTTTGGCATTGTCCCACGGCGATGCACTTTTAAAACTTTCATAAATTTCAGAGGATGGCACATAAATCACACGCGTTTTTGTGACTAATTGAGAAGCTAAATCAGAAAAGTCCTTGGCTGATTGGACAACAACATGTTCATTTCGGCTCATCATTTGGCTCATCATCAAGAGAGAACTCTTACCAGTCTTTTGATATTTCCGCCAACTCCGTCTATCACACCTTTTCCATGCGATGTAGCAAAATATTTCCAATAAAAGGGCCTTTTGTACTTTTCACTCAACATTGATGTTAGTTTAACCATATAACGGTTCTTAAATTCCGATGAAGGGCCGTCACTCCAAATAATTTCCGCTGAAGGTAAGTCTTCATTTTCTTTATGCATCAAGTCAAACAACTTATTGATGAAAATAAAAACTGTATCCTTGTCTTTCGAATTTGCATCTGAGCATATAAGATATGTTTGGCAATTGCCTTTGTAAAAACTTGCAGCAGTAAATAAAAGAACACTTGTTCGTGACCAGAGTGCGCTTTGAACTTCATTCTGGTATTCACAGCCAAAAGACATCGCAAAATCAACTTGAAGGATTTGCACATTTTCATTGCGTTGGTCTTTTTGAAATTCACCGGCTTGAACTCGTTTTAAATAACATGCTTCATCATAATATGGATAGAATCAATCAATTTTTCTTTAAGTTCACCTGAACTTGTTTCGTGGTTTACTAAACGTAGTTTATTTTCTGAGTTTTTTTCCCATTCTTTCCATACACAGATTGTACTTAAATCCATAGAAATTAATATTTTTTTGCCATCAGAACAAGTATCACATTCATTTTTCCAGCACTTCGAATCCAAAGAAGGATCACATAAAATCATAGTCCACCAGTCGTTACAATAATTTTGTTTCAAACCTTTCAATTTGAACATAAAATTTTCATGAGTTAAACATTTGCACTGGTCTGAAGGTGTGTCTTTCATTAGCAAAACATTTTTCGGTCTTAGACTACAAAATTTTGAAAATCCAATTTCGATATTAGGAAAAAATTCTTTAAAAATGCAAAAGGCTTCTCGTAGGTACAAAGTCAAATAATGCTTTTGACACTTCTTCTTAATGCCGTTTTCCCAAACAACGATGAAATCATTTGCGCCTGGGCAGGTATACACAATATCCGGACGATAGTAAAATGCTTTCACATCGTCATAACGTGTATCGTCACCTGATGTGCTAATGTTTGGGCTTTCTGCTAGAGCAATGTTCATTTTACGCGCTAGTTCTGTAGCAATCGCTTTTTTCTTTCTTGGTGATTGAGGTAGTGCTTTTATAGCCTATTGAACAGCTTTAGATAAAGTCTGTTTCGACTTGTAAGGAGATTCAGTACTTACAGGAGAATCAGTAGGATTTTTAAGTTCCACCCGCTTTTTTGCCCTTTGCAATCTCTTCTTATCCCTTTCCTTAAGTGAAATTGCTTTTAACTCACCTTCAGAAAGATTTTCTGCTTTTCGTTTACGAAGCTCACGCAATCTTTTAGCCTCATAAGCGGTAAAATTAGGATCTTCCTCTTTTTTCTTTTCTCGAAATTTTCGCATGCGGCTAGCACTGGTTGATGGTTGCTGGTCGCTCATTTTTGCGTTATTGAGATTTGCAGTACAAAAAAGGGCTTTGTTTATTACAAACGCCAGTAAAAGTTGAAGATGTCAGACAACTTATTCTTCGGCGTCACGTACAGACACTTTATTATCACCAAGAATATATTGTAAGCAAAGCTATTTCAAACAAAATTGTTTCACCAGTTTTTAGACCGCTAAAAGTTAGCTGTTAACAGAAAAATTCAATTTGTATAGTCGACTTGTTTTACAATTATTAATAGAAAAAGGAATTAAGCGTCACGTATGGGACATCGAAACTTACCTTTCCGTTATGATTAATTTCTTATCAAAAAACACTTAACCAAAAAAATGAGTATGCAGTTAAATACAGCGGACCATACACTATAACTTAGAACAGAAATCTAGTTTCTATCTGATAAACAATAGCGGCAGCGACCTCGCAAAAAGTTGTGTAAAGACTAATGAAAAAATCCAACTTGTTGTTACTCTCAATAAATAAGGGTATTTACAAAAAATGAGACATACTCACTACAACTTTTGTAAATTATTTTAGAAGAGAACATAATCTCACTATGTACGTGCAATAATATATAAAAAATGCATATTTGTAAAACAGTTCAGAGTTCCCCTTTTTCATGGAATGCTCCTTGTACAGAGTTGTTGATATTTTAAATGTACTCTGCGTGTAAAATTTAAAAAAAACCAATGAAGACTTTGCCATACAAAACTTTTAGTTGTAACTGTGAATCATTTCAACGGAATGGTGAGTCACATTTACTCCTAAACTTCTCATTTAATTAGCATGCAATTTTGCAAAAAGAAAATTTCAGGTACGATGAGTGTTTTGACGCTATCAATTTTATTATAAATCTTTTACAAAAACGCCAATAGCTTCTAAGCTGCTCTCATGATAAGCATGAAAGTTTGGCTCTATCTATTTTGATCCATAATATACAAAATCTTTTTTCTCACTATTATCTTCTAACCAAGCCCACAACCTCTTTTGTTCTAAATTTTATATGCAGGGACTTTCACCAAATCAAACTTTTCATGATGAAAATATACTGAGAGAAATAATGAATATTAAAACTATTCACGCCAGTGTATAAATTCAGTTTAAATACTTACTTGTATAAATAAAATATTTTTTCCACAACGCTGTTTTTGCGTATTTAAATTTAAGTTAAGTTTGTTTTTCTGATTTCGCCTTTCACTTTCAAATGAAATTTAAAGAAGTTTAAGTGAAGAAATTTAAAGAAATTAAGCGTGCACAATTTAAATAAAAAAATTATTTAAATTAATGTTAAATATTTACGTATTTGTTTTACGCAAATGCGTTATTGGTTTAAAAACAACCCCGTTTTTTAATAAATTAAATACGTTTTTGCATAAATGTAATACTTTTTTCCCTTAGTGTATGAAAAAGGCAGAACCATAGCATCTGACGAGCCAGTGTGCTGCAAATAAAGTCAAATTTTGTTCGATTTTGTTAAAACAAATAGTTTCAAATGTTTGATTCCAGTAAAGTAGGATTTATTTGACTTATTGAAATTTCAGTCATACACGAAAATTTTGTATTTCATAATTATAAGCAAATTTTGCTATTTGTAAGTTGCAAATTAGCATTTGCAATTGAAAAATTAGCTATTCTGAGTTTTTCATCTGTATTAGTTTTTAATTAAAATGTACTTTTAGGATATATTTAAGGGCAGTCTGTCTTTTCTGTATATCCATTTAAGTTTTTTTTTATTATGCTACGAAGGTGTGAAGTGCAACTGTTTTGTTATAATATTGTTTTGTTTCTTTACTGCTGCTTTGGCCAAAAAGCTGCCAAAGAATACCATGATAGCAAATTATTTTTAAGCTAACAGCTTCTGCTTAATTTTGAGCGCTGTTTTGTCGGGGAAAAAGCTATAAAAAAGGTTGTTTAAATAAATAAAAAATTCAGATAAAGATACCCAACCAAGCAGGGACGAGACGATTGTCACTTATAAACGCATACATACTCACGTATGTCGTCTATATGCAGGTGTCAAGTTTCCATAACATTAACTTTATTGTTTCAGTAATATTTTGTGGGCTGTTATTTCATTGTTGTTGTAAATTTCTGCTGAAAATGAGAACGATTAAGATTTTATTAGCTTATGTCTTGAATTTCAACCAATTAATTTGTGTTTTTGTTACAATTTGCTTGTGCCTTGTGCAGCAATTTTATCCAACTGTAACTTTAGGATTGACCAAATTCCTAGAATGCGTATTAAAAAGCACAGCGTAGAGTGTTGGAATTCAAAACATTGCCAACAGTTATAAAAACTTGTAATGCGCTGATAATAGTGGCAGCTGGCAACTTATTAGCGAGTATTTTTTTTTTGTTTCCATGTAAAGAACATAATTTGTGTCAAGCAATAGACTGAAGCTGCGAACTTGGTGCTTCTTTTGGAGCTCTTTGAAATTAAAGTAATAGAAAGTCTAATTAAATTTGTGTTCTACTGCGAGATAATAGGTCTGTTTCCGTACTATTTTCAAGTAATTGGAATAGAATAAAAGTGACATTCTACATGTTATTCTTCTCTCTGGAGCTTCGAAAAATTGTAAAATAACGCTTTCAATCAACTTCAAGTTACTTGAATCGAGTACGGAAACAGACCTAATATCAGGAAAAACAAAAGACTTAAGAAACGAACTTGCTCTGGTTTAATAATTTTTCAATATTATTTTGTAAATCAAGCATTATAATACATTATTAAGCATTATAAAACAAAAACGTAACATATTTCTGAAATTTGGAGCATATTTAATTTTTTTTTGTTGGCCATTAAAAACGTTATCCGAACTGCATAGCGTGTAATAATGTTACACTTAATGTTCCATCTTTAGAAGTATCTTTCAGAGAAAGAAAAATGTTAGATCGGCAAATAATTTTAAACACAGAATTCTCATTTAACAACAACGTCTAATCTCATGTTTAAATGTTTCCGAAATGTTCGACACAAAAGCAGAGAGATCTGCTATAAAATTATTAAGAAAGTGTACCTTTTTTGTAAAAAAGAAAAAAACATTAATGAAAGATAAGATTTCGGCAATTTTGCTCAGAAAAAGAAACAAAAGTCGACACTTTTTTAATGCGCAAGATTTCAACGATTTGATGTGTTTATACAAAAAAGGAAGATACAAAAAAATGTCATAAAAATACCAGAAGCTGCGCAAGGCCAAAACATTTGCAATAAACTGTCACTTTTTCCAGCCATTTTTATTATTTCTCTCATTTCCACAGCATCAACGGGAGCTATTAAATTGTCGAGTACTTTCCGTTTACTAAATATATTCCTTTTTTGTACACAAAATATTTATGTTGTAGCCGTTTCATGCTGTTCATTTAAGACAATTCCATAAAACGCTGTTTTAGTATAAATTACTGTACGCAAGCTCAGCAGGGGTTAAGCTGTGCTTAGTTCTGTAAGGTGATGTAATGGTAACAATTTCATTTAATTTTATTACTTTTTTTGCTCCCAAATTATTTTTATGAACTTCATGAACAGCATTAAAAAAACAGGTAGTTATCACTGTTTTAGGAATTGTTCTTGTTATAGTAGTTTGACATTCATTTAACAGTGGAAATAATCACTAACATCATAATCTTGTAGTTTTGATGATTATTTTTATCAAATCATGGCATCAGCATGACAACTACTAAAAACTACTATCAATACCGCAAAGTTTATGGGGTAATTAAAAGATGGCCAAAGTTGCTTTAAAAACGATGTTGATTGTGATTTTAGCAGTAGTATGTATATATTCTTGTTGTTTGAAATTTAGAAGAAATTATTACAAAAACATTAGAGGCTTAATAAAAAAAGAAATAAAACAAACAACTTTAAAATTTTGTGAACATGTTGAGAAATGAAATTGAGCAAGGAAGTTTTACCGATTGAATATATAATATTTTAGGAAATAGCCAAATAACTTTTATTGAATATCACATTATTATTAAGTTATCTATTTAGTTTTATTTCGAACCTATTAAATCGGTTTTTAAACTATAAATCATGTGGCATCACAGAAGGCCTAAGCAAAATTTTTATAAAAATATAGCGTTGAAAAAAAAACACTTATCTTAAATTTTAACTTTATAATTTTTTTCACTAGTAAAGGCAAAAGTTTTGGAGATAAAAAATAAACGCATGTTTTCAAAATTTATATTAAGATTTATATAAAATCTATTGCAACAAAATTGATTTATTTTTCATACAAATAATTTAATAAAAATGCAAAATTTATACAAAATTAAATTGCACTTGATTTTTTAATACACAATTTGACGAAAAAAGAAAAAGTTAAAATTGCAAGAACCATTTATAAAAATTCTCAAAGAGGGATATGTTGAAAGTCCATCGCACCTCGCAATGTCATCTCAATTTTTTAATTGATGTTTAAAGTTTATGTGTTCGAATTTTGTTGCGCCAACATTCATTGATGTCTTACAGAAATTTGCAATATGAGCATTTCCGCCAAAAGGTCTACCACGGCTGAAAAATTAAATGATACTTAAAATTTTTTAAACCTCCACATTAGAGAAAATATGTTTAAATTTTATTGTGAGGGTACTGAGAGCTGATCTCAACTTGAATTTAAAAAAATGGCAGCAAACATGATGAATGGTGACAAAGTTGAAAAATTTTAACAAAAGTTGAAACTTTATAAGTATAATAAATACTCATATAATACAAAGCTTAATTAAACTTTTTTTCAGTTTTTGATTGTAACGGTCCTGAATTACACTTTACATGTTTTCCTAGTTCAATTAAATAAATAAAACTATAATATATTAGCACTTTTTTGAAGGAAAAAATTTTTCACATAACGTATATCACAAAATGTATCATATGGCTTATATAAAAATTATTAAAAAGATTTTTCAACGAAACAATTATGAATATGTAGCAACATTATTCCTGATAATATTAAAAAACTTTCATAAAAAAACTCGTGCACACTTCGCAAATTTTTTCGTTTATATTGAGGCTTCTATTTGAGAGCCGAACTTTTGTCAACTCTTAACTTTTACACCTTGTATAGTGCGCTAAGTAAACTATTCGAAAATCAAAATAAGAAAACTGTAAGTTTAAGTTTTCTTTATTTTTCCACTCATTACAGGCATGCAACTGTCACGTGCGTAACTACGGAAATGCCCAAATTAGAAATGGAAAACAAAATACTCATTAGAAATCAACGTAGAATATGATTGTGAAAAAAATAAATCTAAAAACAATAAAATGTGGTGCGTAGCGGAGCCAATTCTTGTATTTTTTGTACATTTCTCAAAATTATTTGTGTTTCTATCAATTTTATTAAAATAATATGCCATGGACAACATTTCTCTTTTCTTTTAAATTTTACTTAAAAATACCTTTCCATTGAACCCAAGCATAAACTTCTGCTTTAACGTCATATGATTTCAAAGAACGTATTCAAACAAATGCAAAATCGGATAAAATTTAAGCAATAAGTTGGTCACAGCTTAATCACTCAAGACTACTGAAGATGGAAAGGGTAGAACCTCCCAAAAAAGTCTGTATTGTCTGCTGTGTGATTGACTCTATACAGAGTTTTTGTTGTTGTTATGGCCTTCTTCAAGACTTACTTGATCTAAAAAGCTAATAATTAAAAATCATGTTAAATCAAAGAATAAATAACAATAAATTATAAAAAAATTAATTGCACTAATTTGAATATTAAGATACAATATTTAAAAAGTTAGTAACATAACAATTTTTAAAATTCAAAAGTTGCGTAAGGCTTCAAATATAGATTAAGTTTTAATTTTAGTTTTATCTTTACCGGAAGCCGAATTGTGTGAAATACTATTCTAATAAAGTTCTATACAAAAAAAGCAAAATAAATCAAGTTGAAAATGAAATTGTTAATCATGCGTTAAAATTCTTCAGTAAAGAAAAACAAAATGTATCTTCTCGGCTTAGAACTTATCTAGTCCAAGATGAAGTGTACTTAAGTTCTTTAAATTACTATAAAAGCAAACCTCCAATTTACACTGAGTACTTGCTTAACTTAAGACAAAATTATTATAACTATGTGCCAAAAATCAGAGACAACATAAATAGTAGTCATTGATATTGTACAATAAAATTCTAGGCTGATCTAGGAGCAGATATTTCTAAGTCATAGCATTAAGTTTTATACAAAAACAAAAACAAAAAAAAGGTTTTCTATTTTTCCTTTTAATTTACATAATTTAGCGAAGAATAATAACAAACTAATGCGAGAAATCGAATATTGTAAAATATTAACATAGAACTTTGAAAAATCCGATCGAGATGCTAAGCTAAGCAACATTAAAAATTAACTAGTTTATCCTTTCACTAGTATTAAGTACCTCTAAGGGCCATTTTGTTCACAGAGAGATAAATTTATCCCCGAGTTAATTCCATGATTTTTCCAGTTTTTCATTTGTTCACAGCGAGTTAAGCATTTAACTCTTCAAACTGGAGATAAAAATGGTGGCGAGATAGCTTAACCCCAGAAATATTTAACTCGTGAAAATTGGTGAGATAAGATTTTTAATTCGCTCTCATCACTCTCATTTTAATATTTTTTATTTACTTGGTGTCAAAATATTGAAAATACAGATTTTTAAACATAGGGAAACAGTATTGGGGGTTACTGATTTCGAATCTGGTGTCAGAATTTTAAAATTTGGATTAATTTTTTATTTTTACGAATTCGGGGCTGGCGCGAACTAAAGGGTAAAAATGGGTCGCTGAATCCGAATCCGTTGTCAGAATTTCAAAATTCGAAAATTTTTCTACACATAGGGCTGCCACCTAAAAATGTTTTATTTTAAGAATTTTAAACATGAGGGAACAGTATTGGGAGGTTACTGATTTCAATTCTGAACTCAAAATTTTTAAATTCAAGATGGTGGATAGGGTTGCCACCTTAATATTCTACATTTTTACGAATTCGGGGCTGCCAAAA